>OU342744.1:138818239-139299545 GCA_910589775.1 Avena eriantha | reverse complement strand
TGTGTTATTTCCACAAACCACACATGGATCAACCACTAGAGTCATTGCATGTGTGTTATTTCCACAAACCACACATGGATCAATTTGAGTCATTTCATGCTTGTTCTTATACTAAAACTAGCATTGCCCCCAATGGATCCACCATTAGACAGAGTCTTCTAGAAGGCACGCAATAACATAGTTGTTCTGCTTGAGGATTGTTACATACCATTCGATTGGGGCGCTTTGGACGATTGGGATGGTCTTCGCGAGAGCGATCCTCGAGTAGGCTCTTCTACGGCATGATTGGCCACGCTTGCTCTGGACAAACTGGCATGTTGCGAGTGTTACAACTCACGAGTTCAGTGGGCCATATCCCAGTGTCACGTCCCCGTTACTTCTCTTCCTCCCCGTACTTCTCTTCTTTCCCCTCGAAGCCACTTTCCCCACTTCACTTCCATCCTGCCGTAGCCGCAAGCCGACGACATCCGCCAATTCTCCGGTCGCTACCATCATGGTAAGAAATCATTTTACAAGATTTTGAACTTATCCTACACATTACTGCTATTCGCCAATCTAACTGCTGATCTTTTTTCCGATTTCTCGACGAACTTTAGTTGTGGCAGATGTGGGAGCCCAAGAATCTAGAGATCCTCGCGTGCAACTTCGCAGCGGCGTTCCCGCTCGTGTGCTCCCACCCAGGATGCTTTCGCCGTTCCTCCTACCACGAGCTCCCGATCCATGAGCTCGCGTGCCCGCACGGCGTGTGCGCCTGCACGGAGCCGGGCTACAACTACACCGGCCCACCAGCAAAGCTCGTCGTCCACCTTGCAGATGGGCACTTGATCGAAGTGATTAGGATCTCGTACGGGCAAGCCCAACTTCTCCAAGAGCAGGTGCCATTCACTGACTCGGCACGCCACCTGCTAATTTTCCAGGGGGATGGCTCTGTTTTCGTCCTGACAATCACCGCCGGTGTTCCGGGAACCAGAGCCGGGACCACCGTCGTGGGTGCCGTATGCGTCAGGTCGGTCTCGTGCGCCTGGCCCGTATACACGGTGCGCATGTGGGCGAACGCCCAGCCGCCGTCGTCGGATATCATTCTTGTGCTAGCCGAGGCACCGAGCTGCTCGACGCCGCGGGAGGTGGAGTCTGTGGACCTAAGGTCGATCCTATGCGTGCCATCTCAGTATCTTGTCGGTGCTGGACCGAACAGGAAGATGCATTTCTACATTTGTATCGAGAAGACCGATAGACAAATGTAGTACTTGTGCTGTCGTTACTATTAGACTTAAGCGATGCTTCTCACGTGCTTAGAGCATACGTGTTGTGTGAATGTACCCCAGTTGTAGTTTTCAGTACTCCTTAATACTTCGACGAGTTATTATATTGGTCCAATCATCTTGCTGTTGTCACGTTGCAAAGTCCGCTTACTCTGGATAGACCGGCAATACCGTGTGCTCCCGCTCCCGCATGTCAGTGTCACGTGTTCCGAGGGCCCACCTGCCAGTGTCCTTCCCCTCGAAGCCACTGTCCCAACTTCTCTTCCATCTTGCCACTCCCGTCTGATAGTTGTAATCTGATGATTTTTGTTGGATTGTTTACAAGTAATCTACATTGATAATGCAACATGCAAATGGCACAGACACCATTTCTAAAGTGGAAGCACTCACACGCTGCTATTGCACATATTTATTAATATAGCTCGACAAACACATTACAATAATTGTACTCGCATTAAACACAACCGAAATTGCAACCATCCTAAACATCTAAACCCATATCACACAGCTGTCGTCGGATTCCACCTCGATTGGTGACACCGATGTGCCCTTCCCAGCGACATCCACTCCCGCCCATGGCTTGCCCTTCGCCAAGGAGGCAACAATGGCGTTCTGCACAGCTTCTTCCCCGTCGCCCTCCACATCGGAATCGACAATGATGAAGATGACGGGGTTGACGTGGACCGAGCGGCGTCGCGCCTGGCGGCTCCTGCTCGAGCTCGACGCCGCATCAGTCCTTCTACAGGTAGGAGGGGCCGAGATCGCATACGTAGCATTGTCGCTCCTCTCAAGAAACCATGGCCATTTGATACTGCGACGGTAGGATCTTAGGGTGGATCCGCCGCGGCGAGCCCTACCGGAAGCGGTGGAGCGGATGGATCTGCCGGCGCGAGCCATGACAAGTTCCTAGGAGGGAGTAAGATTGTGGGCCAGGCGTGTCTGGTTCCTGAGCAAGACCTCCTAGTGATATGTACGCGGGCAAGGTACCAAAAAAATTCGTCCAATGCGCGCGACAGGGCTTTTGAACCACAAAGGCACGAGTTTTTTTTGACAAGTCCACACGCTAGGTCCCCCACCTGTCAGCCGAATGTGGATGGTAGGATTCTGCCTGAGTTATTAAGTAGGGATAAATCACGCTTCACCACTACCCTAACATCCAAAGGCTCCTCTTTCCTCTGCCCTCGCTCCCCTCGCTCATGGCTCACAGCTTGTGCAGTTCGTCTCGGGCGGAATCAGTGTCAGCTCAATGCCGTCAGGTGGGTGCCCCCCATCAGGTACCGGAGGGCGCCCTATGATTACTACCCCGATATGCTATGTTTGTGTGGTGATAAGATGCTGAGATGGATTCATGGACCGACGAAAATACTGCCGGAAAATTCAGCAACTGCAGCATCAGAGCGGTAAGTTCCTACTGTAGGTACAATGGTAACCCGGATCCGGAAAGTGTAATGTAATTCTTTTTTTGTTTCCTTCGATCTACTACGCAGGAAGGGAGGGGGACTGGCTGTGACAAGTTTGTGTGGATTGAAAATCCATTGACAGGTTTTTACAGAGAGCTTGTTCCGGATCTGTGTGATGCTGTGTGGGACGAGAAAGAGGAGATTCGTGTGATGGAGCGAGAGATCCGGGAGCTTTTCCAGGTGCAGGGGAGGCAGGGGCAGGGAGGTGGTGAGACAGACGGGCTCAAGATTAGGCTAGATAGTGGACACAATTTCCTCATTATCTAGGCATTATCTGTTGCATTTGCAATTTATGTTGCCATGTCGTTGTCCAGCAGCTGAAATAAGTTGCTACTTCGTGGAGTGTAGAAGACAGCTTAAGAAATTGTTTTCCAGCCCAGAAACTTATCATAAGTGTATTGCCAACATCAGGGATTTATTAAGCGCCTATAAATAAATCATGTTTGTGCCACTAACACCCATCGATTTTGGAGAGGATTTAACCGCTCAGCTATCGCGATTGTTCAGATAGTAGTGGCACAGTCACAGTTTTGGATTCAACTAGTGGCCTCGGCCGTATCAAATCCTAAAGTCGCGATACATTTTACTCTGAGTACGAGAGGCAGATTGTTTCGCCCGACAAGTTCCATGCACACAGCTCTAGAGTTTAACCGAACTACATATATAGGTTCAAGTTCAATACATCATTAGGCTGCTACACTGCTAGCCCTCTTTCTCTGCTTGGGTGCCAACTTTCTTCCTCTTTCCTTCACGTCCACTGGCTTCTTCATCTCCTTCCTTCTTCCTCTTCCCGGGTGCCAATTTTCTTACCTGCACGTACCCTGGATCTCCGGGCCGAGGGAAGTCAGGCGAATCAGCACCAGAATCTTGTCCAGCATCATCACTCCACTCGTTTTGGTTTTCTTCCCGCAGCAAAATCACTGAGTCAGCTGTCTTGTTTCTTACCTTGCGCTTCCTGTAAAAAAAACAGTACATGGATTACTACCTTATATCTACATACTATAAAAAAAATTGTGTGAATGTACCATCTCATACCTAGGTTTGGGAGCATTAAGGGGACATCCAGCTGCTCTATGGCCTATAAGATGGCAGGTCTTGCATATGTTTTTGCCCTTCTTTGTAGCCCATAAAGCCGAACCCTTCTTCTCAAGAAAATTCTTAAACTTATTCACCTGGGGTCTTCCTCTGCCCCTTTTTGTAACTGGCTGGCAAAGCTCGAAAGACAGTTGGACTTGAGGCCACTAAGATGGGTCTGTACATGGTTCAACGGATCCAGCGTACGCAGCTCTAAACTTTTCCATAGAGTAGTAGTCTGACAAATACTGATCCAAATGTGGTAGAGTTCTTTTCTTCACCAAGAAGGCCAAGGCGTGGTCGCAAGGTTTCCCGGTATGCTCACTCTAAGCAGGTGCATTCTCGCAGCTGGATGTTCACAACATCCCTTTTGCCACTCTTGGACATATTGACCACCTCACAACTTCTGCTGGTTGAGGGGAGAACCTTAAGATGAGCAAGTCATTGGCTTCTCTTGTGCAGTTGTTGTACAACTGGCGGTAGAATATGTCCTCTAAGTCTCCTACCGATCTCTCTGCTTATATTTAACAGCTTCATCATCATACCACGTATGCTGTCCATCAAGATATGAACAGGACACACTTTTATGTCCTTCACCCAGTTATTCAGGCATTCTGCAAGGTTGTTGTTTATGTAATCAACTTTGATGTCAGGGTTGAATTGACTCCTCTTCCATAGCTGCGAATGATGGATGGCTAAGTACTCTAGAAGTTCAGGGGCTTCGGCAAAAATCTTGCTCATGAAATATTCGCTGCTACTAGGTTTGTAAACTCTAGCAGCAGGAAACATGTAACGAAATACGTTGCCTGCATAGTGTGAGTACAAGTTGAGCATCATATGGGCACGGCATTCTCTACCTTCAGCTCGCGGGAACACCTCCTTCACTGCATTCGTCAGCCCTTTGCATGCATCTGTGGATATAGGCAATGGATCCATGTGGCCTATTGATGTCCTGAGCTGCCTCATAAACCAGACCCAGTTTTCCTCCGTTTCTGTTTCAAACAGCCCGAATGCCACTGGGAACATCCAGTTGTGACCATCAAGTGCTGTGGTAGATGGCAGGCAGCTTTCCATTTGCCAGTTAGGACAGTGCTGTCTACACTCAGATATGGTCTACAGCCGCCCTTGAATCCATCGATGCAAGGTTTAAGCGCCATGAAAAATCTTTTGAAATATATTTTACCACCTTCTGATTCGGTGTCAATCTCCACAACACTCCCTGGACACCTAGCTTGTACCTCCGCCTTGAAGTTGTACAGCATCCTGAAGCTATTGGTCCAATCCCCATGCAAGACTCCCAGAGCTTTCTCTTTACCTTTCCAAACCATGTAATACGGAAGGACAATGTTGTATTTAGAACCGAGGCTAGTCTGAATATTCTTCGCGGTCTCCTTAGGGTTATCCTTTAGTATGGACATAAATTGCATAGCCACCCACTCCGTATCAGCCATTGAGGATTTCAGTTTGCTGCCTGTTGGACACATGTGTGGAGGGCCCATTCTGTTCACCTGCAACATAGATTCATTTAAAAGATAAGCGTAGTCCACTAGTTACCAGAAAGATATCGCACATCAATTGTAGTTATAGAGTGAAAAGAGAGAGAGAGTTGTAATGGTTTGCAGCATTCATTGCCCCAATACCCTAATTGCAGTCGACGCAGGTAAGGATCTTGTTGTGATCCTCCATGGACAATGTACCTCGGCCCGTCCATTCATCCATGTTAACTTGCAAACGGCCTCATACCTCTCGGCAGAGTTCTTCAGTCGATAAACATCGAACCCCTCCTTGATACAAAAATCTCAGAACGACATCCTGAACTCATGCATGCTCCTGAACTCGGTGCCGACCGAAATTATAGGATACTCGTGGTCATGTTTCATTTCTTCTACTTCAACACCCAAATCATCGACTGGAATGCCAGCCTCATCGTTAAGTTCCTCGTCTATTTCATCATCACCAGATTCTTGATCCTCTATTGTGCCTGCTTCTTCATCTGATTCAGAATCTTCGCCATCGTCTCTAATGCCTAGTACTGCACACATCATATTGACTCCCATGGGTGGGGATGCACCATCGTCTCCACCCAGATGACAGGAACATTGCCCCAGTCCACCTCACCGGCAACTCTGTTTTCTCCAAGACACTCGGTTGGTTCTGCTGCAACCACATGGGGTGGTCTTACGTTTGCACGCATCCCAGGTACTTTAGTGGACAAACAGCAGTCAGAATCAATTTCATCTTGAGTGTACAGAACCCTCTTGTGCTTCATGTGTACATCCTCCTTCCTGATGTAATCTTTCCTCATGGTATCAGTAGGGATTGACATCCGCGTTCCATTCCCCATCGAATTAGGCCTTTTGCTGCCACTCTTAGGTGTGATCTCCTTACTGCCTCCCCTCACGGGTGTTGGCTCCAGGGTGCTGGCATTATTGCCTGACCTCTGCGGCGTGTTCTTCTTCGAATTAGCCCTTTTGCTGCTACTATTGGGCGTGTTCTCCTTTGTGCTGGCATTATTGCCTGACCCCAGCGGCGTGTTCTGCTCCAAATTGGCCCTTTTGCCGCTACTATTGGGCGTCTTCTCCTTCGTGCTGGCATTATTGCCTGACCTCAGCGATGCGTTCCGCTCCAAATTAGCCCTTTTGCTGCTACTATTGGGCGTGTTCTCCTTCGTGCTAGCATAATTCCCTAACAGCGGCGTGTTCCTCTCCAAATTAGTGTTTTTTCTGCTCCCACTGGGTGTGGTAGCCTCCGTGCTGGCCATCTTTGCCTCTTTGCTACCACTCCTGGGAGTGTTCACCATCGTGCTAGCCCTCTTAGCATTTTTGTTGCTACCGTTCGGTGTGGCATTTTGACTGGATCTCAGGGGTGTACTCTACGGCATGGTGCCTTTTGTCGTGCGACTCTTGGGCGTCCTCTTCTCTGGTGTGGTCTCCTTGGTGACGTTCTTCTTCGGGGTGCCCTTTCTGGGGATGCTCTTCCTGCTCCTCTTTATGACGCTCCTCTATAAGACTCTCCTTTATTCAAAGCCACCCTCAGTCGCACCAGCCCAGTGATGCCATGGAGAATGTCATGCATGCCTTCTAAAAGTCCATCATCTCTATTGTCGAGTTCCAATTCCTCTCCAACCGTGAGCACTACCAAGTGTAAGTAAACTTTACCTCTATAATGTTTCCTTGTAAATGGTACGACTAAATCCCTGGTATCTTTCACTTCGATAGCCTTTTTGCTCCTGTAACCATAATATAACAAACGTGCTTCCTGGGAGGATGCCCACATCACCTTCACACGTAACGATGCCATCAGGTCAGATAACTCTACCATTTCAGGATCGTATCTGCCAAGGATTACATCAAAATCGTCATAGAATTTTTCGGTGCCATCATCTAATTTTGCAGTATAATCCGCGACACCGATACGAACGATTACTTTGCCATCATCAGGTTCTTCAGGATAGAAACCTCCGAGAGGTTCGAGAGATGGAGCGGCACCATCAGACCCAGCCCCAATGCCACCGCCGCCATCACCAGCGTCATCGTTAGCTGGATCAACCTCGGTGGAAGTACCAGGACCAGGAGCAAGGCAAGGGCCCTTAGCAGCGGGATCCACATTACATGGTGGACAAGCAGGCCCCCTTCTAATGGCAGCCACAATAGGATCAGCTGCTACCATGCCACCTCGACGATCAGGAGCAGTTCCCACAACAGAAGTGTTTTGAGTGCTAGCAGAGTCCAGACCATGAGCTGGCTTCAGACCAGCAGCTCGCTGAACCCGAGCACGGGTTCGAGGAGGAGAGAAGGCATAAATCTTTGCAACAAAAGTGGGGCAGCCTCCGGAAGCCTTAGTTTGCTCAAGAGCGGCAGGGATTGGGTCAACAGCGTCCAGATCAACAACAACACGAGGACGAACAGTACCAGCAGATTCCAGAGCACGGGTTCACACAACTTGAGGACAGTTTCGAGGAGGAGCAGCACACAAGGTGGCGGTCTTGGCAACAACAGCGGAGCAGCCTCTGGACGCCTTAGTTTGCTCAACAACGGCATGGATTGGGTGAGCAGCAGCCGCAGCAACACGGGCACGGGGAAGGGGACGACCAGTACCAGCAGATTCCAGAGCAGAGTTTTCCACAACAGAAATACGGGGACTCCTACGAGGAGGTTGCCTGACAGAAGCATGTCGCGGACGAGGAACCATATTTTGCTCAACAACCGCAGGGGTTCGAGTTAGACCTCCCTGTCCAATAATAGCTGGGCGACTCCCAGTAGCAGGAGCTTCCTCATCCACTATGTTACACACCAGCATAACCACGCGAAGCCTAACATGCTGTTTCATCAACCCAATTAGCTGACTGTCACACGCTATAGGAACCTTGAAGCTTTGTTCATCAAGGAGGCTGAACCGTGTAGTCTACTCCGACCTCATTTCAGCAAGTTCACGCACAGCAGCAACCAAACTAGGGATAGTGCATAACTGCACAGGCGCTACTTCCATCTTCAGATTCTGAGCCTCTTTCCACGTGGTCTTCCCATGTGCTAATTTAAAGAGGTAGCCGCAGATGGTGACCAGAACCGTGTAGTTGGGTTCAACGGAGATCCTAGTTGATAGAAAATTGGAGACAAAAGATAAGAATTGTTTGTTAGCATCGTGCTAGCAAACAATTCTATGTTCGATATATCTCTGTAATGCCAATAGCCAGCTAGCAGTTATAGGTAGTGCGAATAGCAAAGAGAAGAGAAGCTCACCCAAAATTAGCCACAAGTACTTCTTCCTTAAAAAATGGATCTGCCATCCTCCATGCTACTCAGCTTGTCGACGGTAGAGGCAGGCTAGATCGTCGCAACGGCTGGCACGGCATCGGCATTAGAGCTCGGTAGCAGCGAGTAGGCGCAGCAACTTGGCGCCGGAATTCAAATGCCCGAAGAGATCATTCTAGTTGGAGAGGGGATTTCGACGCCGCCAGTGCTAGGGTTCATGCGAAAGGAGGGAGGGGTGGATTTGTGAATTTGGTCAACGCACGATGCTCCTTTAGTATCTCGTTTCGCCTACGTGGCCGCCGCGTTGGCGCCCGTGTCACGGAAATATTACTGACATGAGGGTCCCGACCATCTACTTCACGGGGCAGTTTCACGGCATGTATGGATTTGGTAGGGGTGAGACGAGTTTGCATCGAAATGGCCCCTCTCGGTAGTTGGCGGCCCAACTTTTCAAAACGCGGTAATTTTAGGCAACTTTGGTACCGCCATGCGCCGGCCTGCCAACTTTCGTACCGCAGACAAACAAGCCCCCTTCAATTGGGACGTACGACACCTTCTCCGGGCTCCATACCTCCAAAGCTCTGCACCTCACTTCCTCTTCCCCTGTTTCGTTTTCCTCTGTGCTCTCCAGACTTGAAGGATATTCCATGCTCTCTAGCCGTGCAGTACCCATCTCTGCGTTCTCAAGCCTTGTAGGATCCATCTCCAAGCGGGATCCAGAACACCAGCGTCATTGGGCGCCTAACCCAACATCTGACTCTTGGTTTTCGTTTCCAGACGTGCCTAGATGGTGGACGGTGGCAAGGAGATAGGGCAGGGAGGGGAGGGGACGTGAGGGGATGGCAGGGAGGGGAGGGCGGGAGGACAACGACCCAAGGGGAGGACGAGAGCAGTGCACGACTGAACAGAGTGGCGGTGGCAGGAGCAGAGGAGCGGAGCGGAGCTAGTTGCTACAAAAGATGGAAAATTGCACAATAATGTGTTGGTGGGCGGCACTAGTCCTTGAACCTAGGATGCGCGCCGTCGAAGGTGGAGGAGGCGGGCCCGCCAGTTAGAAAACATGTCACGTCGTCATCCCCTATTTCTGATGCTCTTTAAAAAAAGAAAACATGCCATGTCGTCATCCCCTGTTTCTGATGTTGTTGCTACAATTCGATGGTACATAGTGGCATAGAAATAATATCGTATAAACATAAGGGCACTAGTCGTCAACATTTCTAAAATGGAACCCGGTCTCCTACCTGTCCTGGTACATTGCCCGATGAGGTGGATAGCCACAACCGATCTTTTTAATACGTTCGCACTCTTATGCTGAAAAGGGAAATAAAGATTGAGCGGTTAATGCAACGAGTGTCGAATTATTACCCTCTCAGGAAATGGGAGATGGTTATTTTCACGCGTGCCCGTAGTCCAAACCAACTGTCAGTATGTCACTCCTCTTCTCCGAAAAACCATAGTTCACTTTGCGCAGCTCCGCCACGCCGCACCACCTAGGGTAACATGGCCCCGCCTAAGCGGCTGCCGCCGCCGCGATAGCCGCCAAAACTGGGGTATTTAGCGCCTCTAAGGCAGGCCATGAAGCTCTACTTCAAGGCTGGTCTCTCATTGCCCTGCAAGGCAGACGATTTCACCGAATGTGCTAAATCGGCTGTGGCGGCGGTGCTGGTGCTGGATGCGGCGAGCAGGGCCAAGAGAGCACTATGGAGAAATCGTGCGGCGGCATTACGACATGTTCTAGGCAGGAGGGAACAAGGTATGTATCAAATCGTTCATGAGAGCATGCCGCCGAGGGTACACACCCTCGAACAGGGCAGCGCCAAGGTCTAGGAACTCTTGCGTCCATTCTTCGGCGCGGGCTACCTTACCGCAGTGGGGGAGGCTAGGAACACGCCGTTTGCGGTAAAGACGCTCCATCAAACGCACCGTCGGAGGCCGTACCGTGGCGGTGACCAAGCGTCTACACTCAGCATGTTGGACTGTTCGACAAATGGAGCCAGCGGTAGGCATCAGCTCAGCATCAGAATCAGGTTCTAGTTCACACAAACCTACGATCCCAAAAAGAAGATGCCGAATTTCAGTTTCGAAGAAATCGTTGCGGCGGCGTGGATGGTCCTACTGAACCGGGACTGGCACACGCAAAGCTATCGTGCATGAACGATGGAGATTTCTTGTAGTTTGGCGGGAAGGCAATAGATTAGTTTGGGTTAAATGATCAAAGAACTTACGTCCTCTCAAGGCAATTGATCAGCCAACTTTTCTGGTGGAGATCTGCAGTTTCTTCAGTGTAGAATAGTTAAGTTCAGACTAAAGAGTGGCTTTTGTAGATGAAATGCTGACGCGTTGTTCTATAAACTAGTAGGAAGTTTAGCGCACTTTTTGTGCAGTTAGACCCTTTTGTATGAAAGTATTACTGTTGTAAAAAAATACTATTAAGTATCTATTTCCTTCAATTACTACTTGTGGTTAAATCTAGTTAACTGCCATTTTTTATCCTAGACATATAAAATTCAGACGACAGTTTATGTACAGATTCGCGTCTGTTGTCTGTGTTATAAACCATTTTTCATTTGTCTTGCGATGTCTGCAAAATGGTCTTGCAGTTCAACGTGTTACAAAACCAGTAGATAGTGTTATAAGGATCATCAGGTAATCTTCAGTTGAAACAAGAATCATTTATTATCTTCTGGATCACTCATCATTTGGCACAATAATCTAGCTACCTTGTACTTGAAGAGGAGATGGACCACATTTTCATGGCATCCACATGATTGACATTGCTCATTGCTAGTCCACCCGCTTTTCATGAGGTTGTCCTTGGTTATTCATAGAAATTATAGAGCACGGTGTTCAACACAGATGCATTAGAAACACATACTTCAAATTCATTACCCACACATACTACATCGATTCAAACTATTACACATTTTTAGTCGAGCTAACTTCCTGCTACACTCTCCATACTACAAATTCATTAGCCACACATACTACAACAATTCACTAGAGCTCCGTCTTCACTCAAGGGAAATCAGAACCACCAGCTTCTCCAAGCCCAGTTCCCCCACCGAAACTATGTGCGCTGTCGTGAAACGGTGGTGGTCCTGTGCCATCGATCCTTCTAGGACAACACTATAGGCGATGAGGACGCTTTCTGGCCACCTCTTCGGGGTCCTGAATGCCATGTACCGATTCCAGAACCTCCTCCAAGTGGACAATGACCGGGTGCTTCCAGCAAAGTTGTCACCCTGCCCTACTTGGAATCTACACCTCGTACATCTTAGGAACAACGTTAGGATCTTTCAGCCACGCCTTTACCTCGATGACCCATCTATCGCTCGGTGGCACGATCTCCACCATCTCGCCACCAAGGCTACTAACGACCTGCTTGAGGGCCTCCGGCTCCCAAGCATCCAAAGGGAGACCTCCAAAGCCGGGTTTGGAGAAGAAACAAACCTTCCCCAAGCGATCTTCCCACCCACAGGCACGATGCCAACGCATGAAGCTCATTTTATCCCCGCAACACTCAAAAGAACAGGAAGAATGCAGAATGCGCTCGGTGCCTGAGCTGTGCTGGAACCAGAGGAAAAAATCAAATGGCAGCACGCATACCTCAATCTTGACCTCATTTCGTCTGATCCCAAAATGAGACCTGAAAGCCGACAGCAACTCTGCCGGCGATAGGGCAGGATGAACGCCCAGCATGGTGGCCATGAGAGTGTGGTCGTCGAACTATTGTGTCAGGGCTACCATGCCTGGGGTGAGCGGCAGCATGCAACTGCCCAAGGTCGGTTGCCGGCCAGGATCGCCCGACGGGATGCGCTACGCCGTGCGAGAAGGACTAGCCAGAGGCGAGATATTAGTCTGGGCACACGAAGCTCCGATATGGCGGACGATGCAATGGAGACGACTGCGAGCTTCGATTAGGGGCATGGGAGGTTGACCGGACATGGCAGGGATGCAAATTAGAGCAAGTGCGAGCTCCGATCTGAGACGAGCAGCCGAAGCTGAGCAGAGGTTATGGGGGAGGGGAGTAGGAGAGAAGAGCAGAGCAGAGCAAAGAAATAGATATGGTCCACGCATGGGTAAAGTAGTCCACGACCGCAAAAGATAACAAGGAATACTGACAAGGCGGGCCAAGAAGAGTTGACCTAACGGCGGTATTTGAGTTCAACCATTTTTTCGTCTGGTTCAAACGATTGTTTGGTTGTTAGATTTGTATTCACCCCCATTGGCCCTGCTAGACAATTGGCAATTCTACTACGGCCCCTCCGCGAGATTGATGCCAACTTGGGTACCGGGATGCACTCGCCCGGGAACTTTCGGGCCGCAAACCAACAATCCCCCTGATCTGGTAAGTATGCACATTTTCGTGCACGGTTGGTAGTACCGGTGGGTGGCCGGTACTACCGGTGGCACCCAACCAACGGTCGAAAACGGTGACGCAGAAAGAGAAAATAATCTGGCCGGTACTACCGCCGGAATTAACACTGGTACTACCGGTGGCAAAATGCACTAGCGGTACTACCGGTGGGCCCGCCGTAATTACCGGTCATGAAAACTTCAGAAACCAGAAACGCAATAACTTTCGCATCCGAACTCCAAACGAGACGAAACCAATTTTGTTGGAAATATTGGGTATCATCAAGGGAGAAAATACCATGAATATATATGGGAAATATCTCCCAAGGTGTGGAGCCGGAAAACCCGCAAAATCAAAACCACAATAAGATATAACAGGGAAATCTGTTTTTGATGAACTAGAGTTTGTTATGAGGATAACCACAAGATCTAGATCCTCACATGGACAAGAACCCAACAACAACCAAGAAATATGATGTTATGTATGCGAAGGTTTGAGCTCTCTCCAAAAGATATGAATGAGTTACCCACTCGAGAGCCCCTCTTGATAGTGCAGCTATCTATCCTAAACCCAGTGTCCCAACACTACAAGAGACCGGTAAAATAGAAAACCTATCAAGATCATACCTTTGCCTTGAGCATTCCACTTGAGCTTGATCTAGACCGTCTTGTCCTTCTCATGTTGGACCACCTTTCTTGATTGCTCTTGCTTGATGAAGACTGGAGAAATGCCCCCCATATTCCATGGGGAAACCTCCTCTTTGAACTTGTCTTCATCACACCATGATCGCCGAGGATGGCAAGCTCCAAGAATGATATCTTCTAGAGATGGCGCACCTTGAGCTTGCACTTAATTTCTTGATGATGTCTTGAAGATGGCCATAAGGAACCCCATCTTCTTATTCTTCAAGACAAACTTGATCTTCCTCTTTTCTTCTTCAACAAGATTCCAATGGACAAATCTACAAGTGAAACTCAATTTACACATTAGTCCATAGAGATTGTCATTAATTACCAAAACCACACATGGGGGCATACATGCCCTTTCACCACGTCCGAGTCGGTAACAACCCATGTTCCAAAAAGTCTGGAAATGGCTAACTAATTAACGTGTCTGTTAATGACTTGTAATTAATCCATGATTAATTTTCCTAAACAAAAAAATAAGGCTTGGCTTGGCGAGATTCCCGCAACCCGCTGCGCGTGCGCGTCGTTACGAGGCGAGGTAGGTGGCATCGGAGGAGGAGTGCGCGAGATCTGCTCTTATTCTCACACCTTAGTGAGTGGTGGAACAGCCTAGTATATAAGGAGGTGTAACTCTCACTCAACTAGCAATGTGGGACTAAACTTTAGCACCACTAGCACAACCATATGCTGCCATGCACAAATGGGCCAAAGAGAATTTCAGAATTTGTCTATTGGGGCAACATCCCTATACTCACCAAATTCCAACAGTCCCCCACAAAGTCTCATTGCCACATCACCTCACATCCATTCTAGAATATTGTTTTATATACCGGTGTGTAGTGGAGACTGTTAAGTTGAACTTCCATGTTAAACTTCATGCTACACTAGCTAGCAACTTGAATAGTGGACTATGCCTTGAACTACAAGTTTTCTACACACTAGTTTCACACAAAATCTAGACTGATACAGGGCTGCTGTAGGGCTTCCCCATGGTTTGGAGCTTATGCGCCATACTCCAGGGCCTTTCATGAGTTTATTAGAGAGCACCCAACCCTCATGGACTAGGACGTCTGACAGATAGACTCATATAGGTGTGTTCCTCAATAGATGTTCTGTAGGAGAACATCTCTACTTAGGTAAGTCACCTAGAACACATTAAGATAAATATCAACCTTCCATGCAGAATAAGAGAGTATTGCATCTTTATGGATATGTAAATATAATATGGGCATACTCTCCTCTCAGATGATCAACAACTTGTCTTCTAGCTCTAATTCACAGGATCTCTGATCACATAGAGTGGGTTACCACTGCGAACAACTCATTGTGTGGGTATCAAACCCATCTCCCTCGATGCATTATCTATCACATTACATGATAAACCCTTCGTGAAGGGATCTACCAAGTTCTTATATGTTTGGATATAATCAACGCAATAACTCCATAGTTTCTCAGTTTCCTGATAGATTTCAATCTCCTCTTCACATTCCTTGATGACTTCATATTATCCTTAGAATTGTTTACTTTGATGATCACAGTTTGATGATCACAGTTCATCGGGATGGCGGGTATTGGTTTTTAACCACAGGTAAGTCCATCAAAAGCTCATGAAGCCACTCTGCTTCAACAGTGGTTGTGTCTAATGTTGTGAGTTCTGCTTCCATAGTTGACCATATTAACATGGTCTGCTTGCAAGACTTCCAGGAAATAGCGCCACCACCAAGTGTAAACAAATAACCACTTGTAGCCTTAACTCACCAGCATCAGATATCCAGTTTGAATCACTATAACCCTCAAGTACTCGAGGATACCTAGTATAGTGAATACCATGACTCGTAGTGCCTTTCAAATAGCTCAAAACTCTCTCAAGAACATGCCAATGATCATCTCTAGGATTTGACACAAATCGACTTAGTTTGCTTATAGCGAAGGAGATGTCAGGCCTCTTAGCGCTGGCTAAATACATGAGCAAGCCAATAAATTGAGAGTATCTCAATCTATCTTTAGCATTCCTTTGATTCTTTCGAAGTAGCACACTCGGATCATAAGGCGTTGGAGAAGACTTGCAGTCGCTATACCCAAAGAGACTCAATATCTTTTCCACATAGTGGGACTAAAGCAGTGTAATCCCACCATTTTCATCCTTTGGTAGCTTGATATTTAAGATTACATCAGCCACTCCTAGGTCCTTCACCTCAAAGCAGCGAGATAGGAACTCTTTGACCTCCTCAATAACAGCGAGATTGGTCCCGAATATCAATATGTCATCGACATAGAGACACATAATAACTCCCTCACCCCCAATATGGCGATAATAGACACACTTATTAGCTTCATTTACAACAAAGCCTTCAGTGGTTAAAGTTCTTTCAAACTTCTCATGCCACTGCTTAGGAGCTTCCTTAAGACCATATAAAGACTTCACTAACTTACACACATTTCCTTCTTGACCATCTACTACAAATCCATTAGGCTGCTCCATCTAAATTTCCTCATCTAGATCTCCATTTAGAAAAGTTGTATTAACGTCCATTTGATGAACGAGAAGACCATGTGAGGCAACCAAGGATAGTAGTACTCGAATAGTGGTCAATCTAGCTACATGTGAGTAGGTATCAAAGAAGTCTTCACCTTCTTTCTGGGTATAACTCTTGGCTAGAAGACGTGCCTTGTACTTTTCAATAGTACCATCAAGTCTAAGATTTTTCTTGAACACCCACTTACATCCTACAGGTTTGCACCCATAAGGACGATCAGTGACCTCCCAAGTTCCATTAGCTAAGATTGAATCCATCTCTCTACAGACAACTTGTTTCCAGTAGTCAACATCTTGATATGTGTAGCCTTCTAAAATAGAAGTGGGAGTATCATCCACAAGGTACATAATGAAATCATCACCAAATGAATTTGCAGTCCTTTGTCTCTTGCTCCTTTTAGGAGCTTCATTGTCGTCCTCCATAGGATCATCATAGTGTTCTATCAGCAAAGTGGGTTCAGGAATTATAACAAATTCCTGACTAGATGAATTAGTCATCTCCTGATTTGATGAGCTAGACATACCTTTCATGGGAAAGATGTCCTCAAAGAAAGTCGCATCATATGACTCCATAATCGTACCAACATGCATGTTGGATACCTCAGATTTTAGTATAAAAAATCTATAGCCAATGCTATGAAAAGCATATCCCAAAAAACACAATCTACGGTTTTTAGTCCAAGCTTTCGCTTCTTGGGTATTAGAATATTGACTTTCGCCGAACATCCCCAAGTTCGTAAGTAAGATAGTTTAAGCCTTTTCTTCTCCCATTCCTCAAATGGAGTCATGCTTTTATCCTTTACGGGAACACGGTTTAGGACATGACACGCAGTCATTAGTGCCCCCCCACCATTCCTTGGAAAGACCCGATGTATCTAACATGGCGTTAACCAAATCAGTTAGAGTGCGGTTCTTTCTTTCGGCCACCCCATTTGACTGAGGTGAGTAGGGAGGTGTCCTCTCATGGATAATACCATGTTCGTATAGAATAGATCAAATTCATTTGAAAAGTACTCTCTACCATGATCCGACCTTAGCCGCTTGATTTTAAGATCAAGTTGGTTTTCCACTTTAGCTTTATAGTTTTTGAACTAATTCAAAGCTTCATCTTTACATTTTAGAAGATAAACGCATCAGTATCTAGTGGAGTCATCAATCAACGTCATGAAATATCTTTTTGCACCTTTTGTCAAAACACCATTCATCTCACATAGATCTGAATGTATAAGTTCTAGCGGTGCTAAGTTTCTCGGTTTCGCAGCCATATGAGACTTGTGGGGTTGCTTTGCTTGCACACAAACTTGGCACTTAGAACCTTTGACAGTGGTAAATTTCGGAATTAAACTCATATTGGCTAGCCGGGTCATGCAACCATAGTTAATATGACAAAGTCGTGAATGCCAAATATTGGACTCATTATCATTACAAACATGATTAATAACTTTAGTACATGATTTTGACAAAGATAAGTGGAACAGACCTCTGCACTCATAACCCTTTCGAACAAATTGTACATACTTAGAAATTACAACTTTATTGGACTCAAAAACCAACTTAAAACCATCTCGAAATTCTTATTGATGGAGGGAACATGCTGCACATTCTTCAGCTGTACGGTCTTCCCCGAAGTAAACTTCAGATTTACTGTACCAACACCATGAACAGAAGCACATGAGACGTTTCCCATCAGCACGGAAGAAGTCCTTGAGACCTGATAATAAGAAACATGGAATATCAGAACATACATGTGTATGTATTAGTATCTGTGTCTATCCACCATTCAGGTGAATGACATACTAAAAGGATAGTAGGTAAAGACCATACCCAGTGTCCTTCATCTTAGTATCTCTAATAACAACATTAGCACTCTTGTCGTTGTTCTCATGTTGCCACTTGTCAAAGAGATTAGGGCAGCTAGGAGCCCAATAATCAGGATCACCACAAACATGGCAAGAGCCTTTCTTCTTATCATTTTTGTTGTTGAAGTTGGTTGAGTGCGTGGCCTTGTTCTTGCCATCAAACTTCCCTTTGTCTTCAGATTTGTTCTTATTCTTGAACTTGTGGGATTGGAAGTTTTTCTTCTGTACAAAATTGGCACTAGAAGCTCCCTTAAAACCTCGAGCACGTGTGTCATTTGCTCTCGCCTTCTCTTCCACATGAAGACACCCAATGAGATCCGTAACGGAAAAATCTTGTCTCTTATGTTTTAGAGAAGTAGCAAAGTTCCTCTACATGGGAGGAAGCTTGGCAATAATGCCTCCGGACACAAACTTGTCTAGTAAGGTACACTTGAACTGCTCAAGTTCTTTGGCAAGTGATTGTATCTCATGATCTTGTTCAATGACGGAGCGCTCATCAACCATCTTGTAGTCATAGAATTGTTCCATGACATACAACTCAGTGCCAGCGTCCGAGACCCCAAACTTGGCCTCGGGCGCATCCCACGCGTCTTTTCCATTATCAAATGACATGTCTGGGTCAATAATGTTGTCCCCAAGAATACTGAATAGAGCCGCCAGAAACATGGTATCGGCTTTCTTAAAGGCCGCTTCCTTCTCAGCAGAAAGATCTCCTTCAGGTTTGCCAAGAGTGGCGCTATAGCAGTTTAGGTTTTTAAACCATAGAATTGCTCTCGCGCGCCATCTCTTATAGTGCATACCATCAAAAGAAGGCGGTGTATCGGCGGCAGCAACAGTAGTAGCGGTGGCGGTGGCAGCAACGTCGGCGGCCATGTCGTCGATGTAGAGGCCGCTGATGTCTGGGAAAAAGTCCGCGTCGGGGAAGGATTCGTCCGTGATGGCAGTAGTCACGCGGAAGCGCTTCCCAAAAACCTGATCGGCCCTCACCCGTATAGGTTCACAAGAGGCAGGGTTCCGGAGGCCTACTGTCTTGATATACGGTGCACGCCGCAAGCCGGGATGGGGAAGACCAAGGCGGCAGCGCAATAGAATGGAAGGAGACGCGTGTGATAGGCAGTGTCGATTAGGTTTAGCGTAGACACTTATATAGTGCAAGACAGGGGAGATCGTGGGGCTCAGCCCACGTCCGAATCGGTAACAACCCACGTTAATCCATGATTATTTTTTCTGAATAGCAAAAATAAAGCTTGACTTGGCGAGATTCCTGCAACCCCGCACGCGTCGTGAGGAGGCGAGGCGGGCGGCATCGGAGGAGGAGTGCGCGAGAGATGCTCTTCTTCTCACACCTTAGTGGGTGGTGGAACATCCTAGTATGCTAAACTTTAGCACCACTAGCACAACCATATGCTGTCATGCACAAATAGGCCAAAGAGAATTTCAGAATTTGTCTAATGGGCCAACATCCTAATACTCACCAAATTCCAATAGGTGGTGAAATAAGTTCACCTCATACGTTGTACCTTTAACTCCGCTATTATACTATAGCTTAAGCCTAAGCAAAAGCGAGCCATATGAGGCCATCTGTTGCGCACACGTTTCTGCCCGTCTGATCTTCACTTTGAGTCATCTCAACAATGCAGTTTCAGGTGTTGACCGAAGTCTTACGAGCTGGTCCCTCCCTTCCCCGCCCCAACCCCTACCCCGATCTTGATCATGTTCCCCTCCATCCGAGCTCCTGCTCATGTCAGCCCCTCCTCTTTCTCTTCCAGCAACGTGTGCCGCCCTCTCTGCTCTCGAGCTCTCCCTCTCACCTCCGCTCCCTTTGCCCCTCCACTCACGAGGCCACCCGCCTCCCGTCCAGCTCCCGCATCCAGCATCGGCCGCCTCTGCTTTCCCGCCTCGAACCTGCCCAGTATCGATTCAAAATCGCCCTCGACCTCACACACCCGTCCGCCACCACGCTTTGCTGGTGGTGAGGAAGATAAGGAGGAGGTGAGCGCGTGGGACGGTGGGGTGAGAGAGAGGGAGCGGCGTGGGTAGAGACGCTCCTATGCGGTACTACGCGGAGATGTCGCATCACCCCCACCGCTTTGACTCGGAAAATCAGGGACGGATGGCCAAAAAAAGGAATTGAAAAGGAGAAGGCCCCTCCGCTCCTGAGATCCCCCTCTCACCTCCGCTCCTTCCGCCCCCTCCACTCACGAGGCGATCGCCTCCCATCCACCTCCCGCATCCAGCGGCGGCCGCCTCTGCTTCCCCGCCTTGAACCTGCCCAGTACCAATTCAACATCACCCCCGACCTCGCGCACCCGTACGTTGCCACGCTTTGCCGGTGATGAGGAAGATAAAGGTGGAGGTAGCGTGTGGGACGGTGGGTGTGAGAGAGAGGGGCGGCACAAGTACATACGCTCCTAAGCGGGACTACGCGAAGATGTCGCATCATCCTTACTGCTTTGACTAGAAAACCCAGTGATGGATGGCAAAAAAAGAATTGAAAAGGAGAAGGCTCGCGAGGCATGCAATGATGCAGCGCAGAGCAGTTAGCCAGAACCCGGAGTCTACAGTAACCGAACGGAAGAATTGCTGAACAGAAAGCATGGAGCACTAACATGGTGAGAAATGGTCGAGCCTTGCGAGAAACGGTCGTGTTTCATGTCACTTCAACATTAACACGTATGTATTCCTGAAACAAAGAAGAATAAGATGATTTTGACCCCTCTTACGCTCTGCAACTAAATTTGCTTTTGAATAAATTAGCATATCTCGAAAATACATAAGATACTTGTGTAAATTGATACATGTTCTATGTTATTTTATAATTTCTACATGAGTTAACACAAATTTAAGTGCCCTTGACTGGAGTATGTTGTATGATTAATGAACAAGCGGGTTCCATCGACTAAGTGGGTCCAAAAAAATGTCATAACTTTTATTTTTCATTTTAACATACAAAAATTATCAAACTTGATTACATATTAGATCTTGCTTTTATGTAAAGATCGTGGCAACTTCCAGCCATACATTCTTTTTTAAATTTTATTAAACCAGTGAATAATTTGGAATATATCATGTATAACTCATGTATATAATTAGTATATATGTAATTCGGTTGTCTATATTGACTAAACTAATCATTTAATAATCCAGCCACTTATAAATGTTGAATAGAAAGTCGTGCATTCTGTTGGAGCTCTGCAATCCAAATAGTTGCAACCATCGATTTTGAGAAAGTCGAACAAAGTTACCGTGTGATCTTTATAAGTTAGCTTGTTTTGGCATCATTAGTTTTTCTATCTTGATCATTTAACATGTCAGTTTCTTGTGGTATTGAACTTTGTCTATTGCTTGATGTATTTTTGTTTGAAGTTTGCTCGATGTACCTTTTTGTTTACGTGAAGAAACACCGGTACCCTTATGTTGCTTATGAGCTTCAATATGAAATAAGGGTCCATTTATTGCGTATAAGGTCAGATTTCTCAGTTTTAGACATGTCTAATACGTAAATGACACATTTGTCTACCGATTAAAACACTCAATTCTACACATACTCATATATTTAATTAAGATAATAAAAATAAAATAAAATATATTATCAGCAGTGAGTACAACACAACTATCACACTTTTTCAAATAGATTGCAGGCGGCGCAGCGAGGCGCATGCCCACCTAGTACTTCATTCAAAGTGAAATAAGTTCTTATTTCTGCATGTAGTGCACAAAAATCAGGATAACCTATTCTGAAAAGGGAAATCTCTGGCGTATACATACGGCATTTGATTGCATTATATATATATAGACCAGATACACGGTGCAAGGCGGAATCAAAAAATTAATAAAATCTTCTTTCATAGGCAGTAGCGCCACTGCCCACTGCAACGCAGTAAAGACTAGGTCGATTGCCTAATACAAGCAAAAATAAATACTCTCTCCGATCCAAATTAATTGACTCGAATTTGTCTAGATTCGAATGTATCTAACACTAAAACATGTCTAGATAGATCCAAATCTAGACAAACCGAAGTCAATTAATTTGGATCGGAGGGAGTATGTGGAATGCAAGCGGAAATCCCTTTTGTCTATTTTGAAATGTTAAAAAATTCGAAAAAAATATTTACATGTATATTCGAATATTTTATATTTATTCACAAGTTTTTGGAATGAAAAAATATTGTATGTGCCATATATAAAAAATACAAAAATCACGTGAATATGACTATTCACAGTAATTTTTTTATCTTTTTTGCACGGGACACGTAGAATGTTCATCCTGAAAATTTATGAACGAATATAAAATATTCAAATATCTGTAGCCATATTTTTTAATTTTTTTGATATTTTAAAATATATTTTCTCACAATGGATGCAAATGTATCCGTGAGCTGAATAGCCACCTTCGAATGCAAGCATGGACCATAGGCAATCGCCTGCCTCTCGATGAAAATATTGTAAATACAAGAAGATTCATACTAGGTCTAATCTTTTTCATGTTCCACCAGAAAAAACATGATTACACATTAGTAAGTTTTTTTGCAACATTACATATTAGTAAGTACTACCTCTGTTTAGAATTATAAGTCTAAAAAGCTTTTTTATATTATTTAAGATTATAAAAACTAGCTCATTTATTAGTCTCTCGTCCATCGCAAGTTCGGAAATGACTCACGTACTTATAAAATTGTTACGATTTCTTTACGACTAGACTCAGCAGGGGCTGCCATGATCTGGCTCACTAGCTGACTAATGCGTATCAATCCGAGAGGCCGGCATCGCCTCATCCAGGTCTCTTTGCTCTACGTGTCTACATCGGTGGCATCTGTACTCATACGGGCTATTGGGTTGTTTTTTTTCTCTCCAGAGCAGACCGTAGTGGACCGGAGGGCCCCAAAGCAGCTATCAGCTGGTTTCAAGAAATTTAGGCCCAATTAACCATAAAACGTCCGAGTCGTTCTACGGAGTAGCGGCCCAAATACACGAATTGACTATCGGAAAAGTCATCAACGACATTTCAACTCGATGTGTGAGATGTATCTGACGGCCCTTAACGCAAAATCTATGTGAAAGGCTCTAGATAGGCAAGTTATATTGTCTCTTAATTGACTACCGGAAAAAGGCATCAACGATGTTTCGGCTGGATGTGAGAGATGCAGACCGTTCCTGCACGTGATCCGACGGCCCTTAACGCAAAATTGATGTGAGAGGCTCTAGGTAGACAAGTTATACTATCTCATAATTGACTATCAGAAAAGGCATCAACGATGTTTCGGCTGGATGTGAGAGATGTAGACCGTTCCTGCACGTGATCCGACGACCCTTAACGCAAATCACTATGAGAGGCTCTAGGTAGGCAAGTTATACTATCTCTTAATGGAGATAAGCATAGACCGCTTAGTTGCGCCACCAAACGACGTTGCATCCATATCCCGCAACTTAGGTCCTCCTCCGACACCATTTTGTTGGCTTCCATTTCTCACCATCTCTAGAAGCTTGCGTGGTTCTAAAGAGGGGTGGCGGCAATCGAGTGGAGTGAGACCGGAAGCCCCACTAGTCTTTACATATAGGACGTGGTAGGGTTTGTGCCTGCTGGGTCTTAATGGGCTTACTATTAGAAAAGATTAATGTAGAAAGAGTCGTCGAATTCACTCTATCAAATACTCTTTTTGAACTGTACACCGCGTGCGATATAGAAACATCATAAACAGTTTACAAGTGCTGAAGCGTGCACCAAATTAAAAGGAAAGAAATATAAGCGACTAATAATAAGATAGTTAGTTGGTACTACTTCCCGTCGTCGTTGGAGATGTAGATTATTTCCTCCTTGCAAGTGGAGCCAGAGTCCTCAGCTTCGCTATAAGCGGTGATATTTCCGGCCTTCATCGTACGCTCTCTGTTTCGTCTTGGCAAAGTACTCCAGCACAGTCGCGGATCCAGCACAGTGGCGGATCCAGGAATTCAACTGAGCCGGGTCGAACAAATAAGCTATAAATTTTTTTCAGCAGAAAATCAAGTGTAATCAACAAAAAATGGTCCAAACATATTCAATTTTCATGTTTCATCGAGTAGAACTACAAACTGACTATAAAGAACAAAAAAAGATACAAAAGTGCTACATTTTGATAAGACATCATCATACCATTAAGTTGAATCCATGTTGGGAAGACGAAATTGACGAGGAAGATGACCGCGACGGTCCTTGTAGGAATCAAAACGTAGCATAATCTTCTTGTCATCAATTTTGGCAAATATCCCTTTCTCAACATAGCAAATCATCAAATCATTGAGCCAATCATCTCCTATCTTGTTTCGAAGATCTGACTTTATAATATTCATGGCAGAGAAAACTCTTTCAACTGATGTTGTGGCCACAGGTAATGTCAAAGCAAGTGTAATAAGACGATAGACCAATGGAAAGGTCAAATGTTATCTCTTCTGAACCAACTTGAGAGCAAGAGCACTCAGACTGCCACAAGCAATAAACTCAGGGCTTCTCTTCATCACATCAACATATATGTTCAGTTCGTCAACCAATAGACAGCAATCATGTGAAGAGAAATTAGCAGAGTACATAGTTACAAGCTCAACTAGCATATCATTATCAAAACTGGCGAATGCGTCTCCAGGATCAAGGCATGTAGTGCACAATAATATACGTGTAGAAGTTTTAGAAAATCTACGATTCATCTCAACTATATTTCTGGCAAGCACCTCATTAAAGATTTCTACCTTGTAATGATGGAAGCAAGTAACCATCTTGCGTGAGCTCCTTGGATAACCCCTAGCTGCAATGTTATCATCCATATTTGGTACTATAATATTTCTTTCACCACACAAATTAGTAGGAGCAAGCAATAGAGGCTCCCATCCATCATCTCTCAATTTCTACAATAGACTTTTCACAGAGACAATCATATTCATAGCGCTCACTATGTTTTGATCTTTGGATTGCAATGCGTGGGACAAACCATTTGTGAAACCAAGCACTCGAAGCATCAAATACAAGATAATAACAAATTCAAAGGTTTCCATGTATATGATATAACCTGAAGCCACACCTTTTTCCTCGCCATCCGTCCCATCATGAGAAACACTGCATAGCACTTCAATGATTGAATCCCACATTTGTTGTATCCGAATTAGAGTTTTATGGTGTGATCCCCAACGAGTATCACCCAGTCTTGTTAAACTTGTCTCTTGATGTTGGCCTCTTCCAGAAGAGATCTCCCCACTCTCTAGTTGTGCTACCAAATGGTCATGATGCAATTGCAATAATGCATCTTTCTTCTTACAAGCACTACTGCAGAATAGGCTATCAGTGACAGGCTCAAAAAGCCCATTAGTGACAAGCAAAGCACCTCTCACTGATGACTAGTCACTGGTATGAGAATACTAGTGACAGGCAAGTGCCCGTCACTAGTAGTGTCTACTAGTGACAGGCAAAATAGATTGCCCGTCACTAGTAGCGTCTACAAGTGACAGGCAAAATAGATACATGTCACTAGTTGCAATCGAAGGCGGCAGACATGTTGGTTTATGTAGTGACGGGCTTGGTTTATGTAGTGACAGGCTCATTATCTTGCCCGTCACTGGTTTGAATTTCTGTGATAAAAAAATTTAATGCATTTTTCACGAATATTTCAAATAGCACAGTAAGATGTAATAAGAATAGAAAATGTATTTTCCACGAATATTTGAAATAACACAATAAAATGTTGCACGAATGATACGCACGTAAACCAATATGACATAATATTTGCATAGGTAACACACTGGCATAAAAACTTGGAATCTTTCATAGACTAAGGAAGAATAGTTTCTTGACGAGTTATCTAGAAAAAATTTTAACTCCAAAAAATAGCACCTCCACGGTACATATATTATGGCCACATGCATAGTTCCAAGTTCTTTTCACTATTCTACATTTCTATCATCTTGATGTGGTGCAATTTTTTCATTATGTCTTCCTTGTATGGACATGAATCCTAAATCGTGCACGACATTGATGACATGCTTAACCTGATACACAAGAAAATGAGCATATAATTGTGAGCACTCCAGGTTGGTACCAAAAGAACGACTGCTATTATTATAGTATGAGCATACAAAGAAGGATCCTGATACAGTGCAGAAACAAGGATAATGATACAGTGCAGTAAGGATGTTGGCGGACGTCTGCTAGACGGTCCATGCATGTCCGCCTAATCCAACTGGTTTGTTAGTCACTTAATCACATACTCACTAATGTTCAAAAAGTTCATTCCATGCTCTAGCTAGTGGTATTTCTGCCTCATCCATAGGTAAAATCGTAAGAACATCATTCGTCATGAGAGATACAAGTCATGCAACTATACACTTCCTAATTGTAGCCCTAGGCTTTACACTTAGCAACTATATTCATGTGTACTATTTATCTATGGATGGAATTTCAGAATTACGGATCATATTCAGGTGCCATCTGATTAATGGTTTAACATCCAGCGCACATAAATGGTGTGTGGCTAGGTATAAGAATGTGCAATCCATTTAGAAGGCAACGGCCAAAGACATTAATGCCAGATGTTTTCATGCAAACGAAAAGTAAATAGAGAGCAATTGATCCAACTGTTGAATGCAACATGCCTAAACATCAAAAGGAAAATCTACTGAGTGTGTTTACAATTACGTACTATGGCAGATAAGAATACATCATGATCGGATATCAAGGAAAGATGCATTCATAAAAGATATTAAATTGAAATGGCCAATATTCAGCAACAACCTACAGAGTCACATTGCATATCTAACAAAAAAATGAAATTATACCACTTTCTTTTTACCTAAAAATTGAGTTGGGCAGACCACTTTTTCACTGGGTAAGCCCCACTGCCTGGTATTGGAAATCACTTAATCAGATTATGCGAAACCAACAGGGGGAGGGGATGGCCTTCGGCTGGTGGAGGAGGTTGATGTATATACTGCCAAACAGACAAATGAAAACCTCCACGAATCCATAGCCAAAAATATTAAAATGATAATTTCAAAGGGATCGCTTTCTACTAAATTTGTGTTCCCTGTTTAATAGATACATGTCAGCTGGAGCAAAACTTAGTGGGCGTACCAATGCTTCATACCCCAGGGGAAATTAATCTAACATATGTTAGCAGGAGCAAAACTTAGTGAACAACATGAGTGTGTATCACATGTAAATAAAATCTTTCATGAGATCCTTTCAAAAAAAAAATCTTTCATGAGATATGATAAACCGAAAATGTGGCATGCAAATTTTAATCCGTACACAATATCCATACACCTCTACCTCTACTCTTTCCCATCTACTAATAAAGCTAAAGCCATGTTTGAGATAACTACTTGAAGAGATGAAATGATCCATCTTGTTTTGCATCTTGCGCTATAATTAATTGCTGAACAATAAAAGTTCCGCGTGTACTGGACTACACAAAATATCCAGGTAGCTCTCTATTCATTGTTGCTTATTACTCCTACTAAAACCGATCTTGAGGAACAGAAAATTTTGTGCAGACCTACCTTAGCTCTCCGGGTAACCAGCAATCATGTCATCAAGTTATTGTTCTAAAGAAGCAGATGTACAACTATTTGTTTCACAGAATGGCACCTTTTCCTGTATTCATTCACTTGCAGAAGGCGAGGAACCTGACAAACAAAAGGTCAAGGATCAGATGAAAATCATCGAGAAGCCACAACAAGATCAAGAGTTTCCCTGACTTGCGTGATGGATTTGGCAATTCATGGTGTACTTCACGGGGTAAAAAATAAATTAAGTCACTCTAGTATCTGAAGCCTATGCTGGATCAGTTTATAGAGGTCTCACCAAAGTGGGAAGATTGCTTGGAGTGTGGCCACCATCTTAAGCGTCCGCATCCAATTGAAGACATCATATCATCCATATTAGCATTACATACATACGACATGCGCAACTACTTTATCTGTACACGTATTCAACACTCAGTACTGGATCAAACAAGATCTCACCGTGCAAGGAAAACACAAGAAAAGAAAAAATTAACAAAAGAGAGAAGAAATTACCATTGGGAAAGCGGACAGGAGCGTGGTGGAGTAGCTTCCTGCAGCCTACACTCTTGGGGCAGAAGGGGTCACACTGTTCTACCCAAACCAAGAACCAACTACCGCAACTACATATACAACAGCTAAAGATCCAACTGAATTTTACGCCTAAACACCAGGAAACAACAGACCACAGGGAGTGAACTGTAGGCCGCTGCAGGTCGAATGGCATCGCTTCTCGGCCAAATACATCGCCCTTCTCACAAGTCCATCGCCTGAATTCGTCCTAGAGAAGCGGCCTTCGATTGCCCGTCAAGATCGACATGGGGGAAGGAAAGTGGAGGAGGGGACAGGTCTGGGGAGCAATGCTTACGGATTGATCGGGATTCATCTCTTTGCAGCCGGTTGGATATGGCAAAGTCCCTTTTCCCCACCAGCTGCGCGACGATGGCCAAGCTCCTCACACCCCCGCTCTTCAACTACCTCGGCAGCCATGGCGCTGCACAGCCGCCGCCGCGGAGGCCCGCGATCGTGCTCCACGCCTAACTCTTCTTCTTGCTCGCCCTAGAAGAGCCTCGAGTGGCCAGGTTGTGGGAGGAGATCCGTCGGCCTTCTCGGTCGCCTCCGCAACAGAGGATCTGACGGGATCTTGGCCGCCTCCACGGCAGAGAATGGGTAAAATGTAAATTTGTACGACGGACGCCGGAATATGAAAACCAACGTAAGCCTTTTAATACTCCGTCGGACCAAATTAATTTACTCAAAATTTTCAAGATGTGGATGTATCTAATACTCCCTCCGTCTCAAAATTGATGTTGAATGTTAGTTAAAATTTAGACAAATCTATATACTAAATAGTGTTTAGATTCATCAAATTTTGACAAATCTGCGACATCTATTTTGGAACGGAGGGAGTACTAAATTATGTCTAGATACAATCAAATCTAGACAAATCTAAGTCAACTAATTTGGATTGAAGGGAGTAATAATAGTATATAAAGATATATAAGAACTTCGACGAGATCTCTACTCCGTGTCATCGACCGAGAACGACATAGGGAGAGGTTGCTCGCCTAAGTGGGCCGGCCAGGGAGACTAGGTGAGTGGGTGGGCTGGCCAGCACGAGGAGTCCCACGAGTGAGCTGGCCAACAGAATAGGCGCGCGGGTGGGCTAGAGCCACATGGTGGTACCGTCTGGCAAGTCGACTGGAAAAAAGGTATGGCATATTCTGGGTGACAGACTTTTAAAGATGTCCGTCACTAATAAATTGTCCTTTTCAGCCGGCCTCTGCAGAAAATACTAGTGACCGGCATATGTTAGGTCTGTCACTGCTCATAGCATCCTCAGTGACAGGAATTTATAGATGCCCGTCACTAAGTAATTTTTTGGTTCGGCCAGCCTCCACCAAAAGTACTAGTGACAGTCAATTGTATGCGCTCGTCACTACTATTTCATACTAGTGACAGGCTTATCCTTACCCGTCACTGGGAATACTTACTAGTGACAGGCACAACTTTGCCTGTCACTAACCATCTGGAGGCTATAAGCATTCCGCAGTAGTGAAGAGGCACTCACCTACAAAAATGTGCATGTACAAATTAGAATTCATACATAGACAAAGAGTTGGAGAAAACTATTTACGATTATGTACAAGAAAACTAACCATACTAAGAATCTTGTTTAAGTGACCAAAGAACTGACCAACTGGAAGAACTCATTTCACAACCGCCACAACCACCAATTGAAGTTGGTGGGCAAAACAATGCTCATAATAAGCATGAGGGTTGTCGGTTGGTGGGCAAAACAATGCACATAATAAGCATGAGGGTTGTCGGCCAATACCAACGTTTTTAAACCATGTAGCTCTCCACGCATATTAGAGGCACCATCATATCCTTGGCCTCTTAATCTAGACATGGGCAAATTATGTTTAACAAACATTGCATCTAAATATCTTTTCAAAGAAACTGATGTAGTATCAAGAACATGCTCAACACCGAGCAATCTTTCCACAATCTCTCCTTTTTGGTTCACAAACCTACAAGTAATAACATATAAAAATGTAAGAATGTATGAGAGTATGATAAACTAGTTGTGAGAGTATGATAATTCAGTTATGAGAGTACTACCTCACCATCATGGCCATTTGCTCTTTAACCGATACATCATGAGACTCATTAACAAGTAGAGAGAAACTAGAATTTCCAAGCTCGTTCATAATGACTTGTGTAGTCTCTTCTACACATGCTCGTGCTATATCTAGTTGGATTTCAGGAGATGTCAATTGACAATTTCCAGGAGCATTCTCATTAATCACAGCGGCTACATCCTTGCATCTTGCACCATACCAATCCAACATCTCACGGAATTTGCCCCTATTTAAGGAAGTGCTAGACTCATCATGCGCACGAAAATCTAGACCTTGTTCAAGGAGAAATCTGACAACACCCACAATAGCCCTCAAACGAATCTCATAATCAATATGTGATTTTTCTTCATGACAAACAAGAGCATATGCCACACTTTGCTTTTTATTTCTGAAATCTTCAGAACTATTTCTTGCATTGTTGTGAAAGCTATTTGGTCCACCCACATGAGACCTAAAATTTTCCGATGCTTTCTTCCAAATTTTGAACCCCGACTTTGTGAAAACATCCGATCCAAAGTGGTTACTATTGCTTGAAGACTTGAAAAGAAAACAATGGAAACAAAATGCAGCATCCTTCTCCACACTATACTCTAACAAATCATAGCTCTCATACCAGGTATCTAGAAATGACCGCCAATCCGGACCAAATTTAGTTTTGGGAAAATTATGACCAATTAAACGATTACTACCTTTCGACAAATATGCCCATCTCATTTTATCTCTAATTGCAGGGGTACCATATGACTCAATTTCTCTCTGAACTCCGGGATCGGCAATGACATTTGCTAGATCAAAGATTTCTGCAACATTTGCTTGTTCATTGTCCTACAACATTGAAATCAAAATAATTATTTCAGCAAACTCCTACACAATACTAGTCAGTAGACAAGTATACTGTATACATCAAAAATACAACTCAAATCTAAAGTAAAAAGGAAAAAAACCTGCTATGTGCGTGGCCTCTTCAAATTTCTCAAACCTTCCGCCGCTTCTTCTTGAGCCAGCACTGCTGCTTCATCCTCCTCGGCCATGATCCACTCTGCCTCCTCGTCGGCGTCCATCAGAACTGGTGGGGCGTGACAAGCGCTGTCTGCTGGCTGCGTGCTACCTAGTGATGACCCACAAGTATAGGGGGTGTATCGCAATATTTTCGATAAGTAAGAGTGTTGAACCCAACGAGGAGCAGAAGGTGCTGGTTAGTGGTATGGATCAGGAATTCTCTGCAAATACTTAGCAAACGGATTTTTAGGGGTTTTCGATAAAGCAAGTAAACAAAGTACGAGTAAATAAAACACAGTAGGAATAAATGCAGCAAGTGGCCCAATCCTTTATGCAGTAAAGGACAAGCCGGTTGTATTACTTAAGATGACCAAACGTTCTCGAGGACACACGGGAAGACTGTCAAATGCTTTCGCTTCATATAGTTGATTAATCTTCTCTAGCTTGCTAAGTGTTGTGTGTGTGAACCTGTGCTAATGTACCGCCCCATCCAAGACTAATACATACTTGTGATTATACCCCTTGCAAACATCCGTAAGTACAAGAAAGTAATTAAGGTAGAAAGCTAACCACAGCTTTAAACTCTAAGACCCTTACGTCCCTTGTGCAATGGTTTCCTAACGGGGGTTCAGGTTTCTGTCACTCCGGCAACCCCTACGATTAGTAGCCAAATACACAATGCATTCCCCTAGGCCCATATAGGTGAAGTGTCATGTAGTCGACGTTCATATGACACCACTATAAGAAGTACACCACAACTTAAATAACAATCTATTGATTCTTTCTCAACATAACTCCACTACTAACAACAAGACTTCTCCCATGTCCTCAAGAACAAAATGAACTACTCACGAGACATCATATGGATCATGATCAGAGATGGAATAATGATGTATAACAATCTGAACATAAACAATAATTCAATGGTTCACTCAATAGCATCAACTACAAAGAGTAATCAGCACCGGGAAACTTTCCCTATGAACTATGCAAGATTCAACACAATTGTTACAACAATATGGAGATGGTGATGAGGGTGCTGATGGTGATGATGGTGGTGATGATGATTATCCCGATGAAGTCCAGCTTGATGGTGGTGTTGATGGCGACGATCTCCCCTCTCCGAGAAGGAATTCTCCCGGCAGAAATCTGTCTGCCGGAGAGATCTTTCTCTCCCGGTGTTTTCCACCCCGCAGAGGCGGCAGAATCTTTCTGTGGTCGCTCCCCGAGTCTTAGGGTTTTGGGAGGATGATATACGCCAGAGGGGAGTGGCTGGAGTGGGCCAGGGTGGCCACACCACCTCCTGGCGCGGCCTAGGGCTACCCGCGCCAGGGGGTGGTGTGGGCCCCCTATGGACCATCTCCACTCCGTCTTCTGGCATCCTTAGTCTTCTGAAAAAATAGGATTTTCCGTATATTTTCCCGGATTTTCTGATCTTCGCGAATTTTGCCTCCAGGCAGCACCTTTTCCATTAGAATCCTGACTACAGCGGTCCATGCTCCAAAAGTCATCAACCATGCAAAAACAGATGAAATAACATAAGTATCACCTCTCAATACGAAATATATCAATGAATAGTAGTGAATTAAGACATAGAATAGTGATGCAAAATGGACGTATCAACTCCCCCAAGCTTAGACTTCGCTTGTCCTCAAGCGAAACTGAGCTCAATAAACATGGCCTCAGGTTTGTGGAGTGAAGAGTCAATAAAAGAGTACGGACAAGAAGCATCACATTCATCAAAAGCATAGATCATAATAGAAGACAACTCACTATCATATAACTCAACTTGTAATAAGTAAAGGAAACAGAATACAGATACATAAAGTGAATCATAATTGGTAATGGCAAACTTAGCTCTTGGTCGAAGAATAGTTGATAATTTGCTAGAGTTCACAAATAGCTGGTTTTTCAATGATAGCTTTCAAAGTAGTAAACATCAAGGTAAGAGCAATGTGCAAAACAAGGAACGTAAGACATGATTGCATAAATCATCATATGAATGAATGAAACACATCAACTCAAAATACTTGCTGAGGTAGAAGGGAGTAGGTTTACTAATTCAACTACAAAGTAAAAGAAAGGCCCTTCAAAGAGGGAAGCAGGGATTGCAAGTCTCATAAAGAGCTCCCAAAAATTATGATACTTACTAGCTTTCAGCTCTCATTTCCCCTATCATAGGCATCTTTAGGTGATTAAGGTTAAAGTGATCAAATATGAGGATATGCATTGACAAGTTGTAAGTTGAGAATCTCATGTCCCTTGAATACGAGGGCCGCTCCTCATGCTACTCAAGTTTAGTCATCGATAAGTTCTTGTCATCGTAAGCATATGTATATCATGGAGAACCGCCAACGGGGTACCCCTTGCCCGATGATACGGAAGAATCCCCATATCAAAATGACAAGGCAAGCAGACAACAAGTATCTCAGCAATCTTCTTATTTACCATGGGAATATGGTGCTTTTTTCTCTCTTTCCTCTTTTCATAATATGTTTTTTTCTTTTTTCTTTTTCTCAATCTCTATCTCTTTTTTTATAAGAAGAATGCTTCATAGATACTCATTATGGTTACGCTGCAGGTTTTCACCATGTCAGCATGGATTAGACCAGCAGCCCAGGCTTTTCTCTAACACACATGCATAACTCCATGGACTTACAAGCTCCCCTTTCATTTCACACCGACGACATCCATAGACAAAAGAACATGATATCAACTAGGTACGAAGTACCAGTGCAATGTTAAAAGTGTTCCCCATGACAGCATGGTTCTGCTAATCCACAACTTACAAAGCGCAAGCATATACGCAACATAGGTGAGCACAATGGTTCAAGTTTATTAAGTGCAAGGAAGTAAAGTCTACCATCAAGTTCGTGAGAGCTTTAATCACTATTTTGCACATAACAAGTTTAATTTGGGAGGTAGATAAAACAAGAATTTACTTGGAATAGCAATAATGCTACTAGGTAGGTATGGTGGACACAAATGGCAAAGGTCTTGGTTTGAAGGAGGTGGATGCACGAGAAGAATACCCTCTCAGTACAGGTTTTTGGCTAGCAAGGCTGGGTAGCAAGTATAAGAGTTGAAGGAAACAACCAAACATACAAGTGATAAAAAGAAACATGTAATCTTCCTTGGAAGCACAAAAGATCTTAACTAGAGAATACTAAACTTATGAGCAAATCAAGAAAGAAAGATGATGAAATTATTTTTCTCTAGAGTACTTCTATCTTTTCTTTCAACTCTCAAAAATAGTGTTCTACTGACCGAGCCAGGTTTGCCAAAACCAACTAAATTAACTCAATGATCCCAAAGTGATACCAATACTAACAACAAGATCAATCATATAACCACAAATTGAAAACTAATATAGGTTATGCAAAAGAGTGAATGATAGAACTTCTCATTAATATTCCATAATGGCAACTAACACCAAGGGATACATATCTAACAAGAGAGGGGACACTTACATAACGCAAACCATACTACATAATAACTCCTCTATTCATGATATGACTCTACTAAAAAGGTAAAAAGATAGAAGATAGTGATGTGATACCGCGGCACTCCCCCAAGCTTGGAACAAACCAAGGGGATGCCAAACCTGATGACGAATTACTCCTTCGGTGGTGGTGGTATCCTCTCGATGAGCTCTCTGATCAATTTCCCCAAGTCCTCAATCTCGAAGGTGAGATTACGAATCAGTTGTGAGTTTTTCTCAATGCGGCTCATGATCATGCCGTGTTGAGAATTCCAGCTCTTGATATTCTTTCCCCACTCTTCCTCCTTGAAGTCTTCTTTTCCTGCATGGCTAGAACGAGGCAAATCCCAATTGGAGGGTAATTTCCCCTTGGGAATATTCTGGTATTGATGCTCATGGATAAGGGTATGGAAAGGATTCTTGGTGCATGGAGGAAGTGACCAAGGATCTGAACAGTGGTGAGGAGGCTTCCTTCCAATGGCTGGGTTTGCCACCACTCCAATGCTTGCAATGGTAGTGCCGGTGTGCGAGTATTGGCCTTGCTCCTCTTCACCTTCACTCTTGATCTCCTTCTCCTTCCCGGGGTCTTGGAGGTCTTCCTCCATAGGTTCCTTCCCTTTATCCTTGGCGGACACCATGGTGCTTCTAAGCTTTCAAAGAGTATGTCCTAGCAAAAACAGCTCGAAACGAAAACACGAAGAAAACACAATATAAGAACCTCGGAAGATCCAGGGGGTTATATATTACGAAGTTTCATATCAAAAGGAAGGTACTAGGAGAAAACGAGTTAGAGACGGAGCCCGGGGTGGCCTCACCACCTGGTGGCGCGACCAGGGGTGGGCCCGCGCCACAGGGTGGTGTGAGCCACCCTGGCTCCGCTTTCGTCCCTCTTTTGCTTCGTAGCTTTCCATATTGACTAAAAACTGCAAAAATATAGTTGGATAGTATTTTCGTGGAACTTTTCTTAACAGAACTGTTACCTATTTGAAAACGGGCTCTGCAGGTCTCTGAATTTGTTATATAGTAGATTCTTTCGGAGTCACCACTTGAATATCATCGATATCTTCACCTTCATACACTTATTACTTGATTCATAAAACCCTTCTCTTCCTTATTACACCACTATCTCCACTACCCTGAAATTTCTGTCACACAAAACTTCACACAGTTCTCATTAGCAACATTAGTATAAGTGAAGAGATAAAACCTTTTGAATCCAACTTCAACTAAAAACCATCAAAACATAAGCTACTATAGCAACTCCTTCCGAAAACCCAAAAAGAATTCAAAAAGGAAATCGAATAAAGAAGCAAATGCAAAAGTGGCAAAATCTGTCAAAACAGACCAGCGGGTAAAAATCAATTATTTCGAAAATCTTTTGTTGCTCACATCAAAAAGTGCAAAACTAACGAAAGTTAAATAACAACCTGGGTCAGAAGCACAAAAGATTACAGCTCCATCCGACATACAGAGATCTCTCACGAATTTTTATGGTGAAGTATAAAAATCTGTTTCGGGACAGCAACTTCCCCAAATATTGCTTCTCTCTCATTAGAGGTTGATCTTGACACAAAAACCAAACAAAATGGATAAGGAGCGGTTATTACCGAAGTAATAACTTCCAAGACTCAAAGAAACAAAAACAAACTGAAAGAAAAAACAAATTGGGTTGTCTCCCATAAAGCTCTTTCTTTATAGCCATTAAGATGGGCATAATGATTTTGAAGAAGCTCTCATAGGAATATGAATTGAAGTGAAAGAGAGCATTAAGAAGCAAAAAACACACACATTTAAGTTTAACCCACTTCCTATGCAAGGGAATTTTGTAAACAAACAAGTTGTTGAAACCAGAGGCAACTTGCATAAGGAGGCAAAAGATGTGCAACATAAAAAAATTCAGCATGAAACGAGGAAACTTGATATTATTGAGATACATAAGAACAACTTTTCCTTTCTCATAGTAACTTTCAGTATCATGCATAAACTTAACAATATAGCTATCATAAGGACCATCATAGCAATGATCACTTATTCTAACAGAAAACACAGGAATTCTAGCTCTCATAACACTACTTTGCGAAACCATATTAGAGGTATCCTTACAAAGGATAGTGTGTCCCTCTTTTTCATACTTAGTGACAAAGTCTTTCACACTTTCTATTATAGGTTCATCAACCATTTGTTTATCAGGTTCAACAGCTTTATTTGTACTTTCATTAACCATACTAGCTATCATAGAATGTTCCTTTACCTTAACTAGAAAAGGAATTTTCTCAATATAAGGTTTAGGTAAAACATGATTAGCAGTATAAACTTCAGTATTTCTTGCAGGAACACTCTTAGCAATATCTTTATAAGGTTCATGATACTTATTCCACTTCTTTTTAGGCACTTCAATGTAAGAAGCAAAAGCCTTAAAATAAGAAGCAATAGCTTGAGAATCTAGACCATAAGCATTTTTTATATTTTGAAAGTCATCAGTTCCCATAAAAGATTCAATGCATTCATAATCATAATTTATACCTGACTTTCTACCTTTCTCATTCTCCCAAGCTTCAGCATTATCTTGAATACGGTCCAGAAGATCCCATTTAGCTTCTTCTTCCATGCGAGTGAATGATCCATCACAAGAAGCATCCAATAAATCCTTATAATGTAGAGGGAGCCTTGCATAAAAGTTGTTGATAATAATATTGTTGGGGAGCTCATGAATGGGACATTTGAGCATTAGTAACTTCAATCTCCCCCAAGCTTGAGCTGTACTCTCTCCATCAAGAGGCCAAAAGTTGTATATTTGATTCCGATCTTTATGAATCTCACTAGGAGGATAAAACTTTGAATAGAAGAGAGGCACTATTTCCTCCCATTCCAGAGCTTGACCATTCTTCAGCAGCTTATACCATTCCTCAGCTCTTCCTTTTAGTGATAATGAGAATAACTTCTTCTTAACTTGATCTGTAGTAATACCTGCACACTTGAACAACCCGCATAATTCATGTATAAAGAGTAAATGATCACCGGGATGGACAGTTCCATCCCCAACATAATAGTTATCCATAACACGATCAATAATTCTTGTAGGTATTTTGAAAACATCATTCTCAGCAGGTGGTGGCTTATCTACTACCTTAGCAGTGGTAGTAGCATTACCAAATAAGAAACTTAGCGAATTATCTATAACGAAAATAAAGCAACTAACAGAAGTAAAAAAATACTCACAGTAGAAGTTTCCTTTACCAGGTCCACTTTCCAATAGCGCTTCACTCCCCGGCAACGGCGCCAGAAAATAGTCTTGATGACCCACAAGTATAGGGGGTGTATCGCAGTATTTTCGATAAGTAAGAGTGTTGAACCCAACGAGGAGCAGAAGGTGCTGGTTAGTGGTATGGATCAGGAATTCTCTGCAAATACTTAGCAAACGGATTTTTAGGGGTTTTCGATAAAGCAAGTAAACAAAGTACGAGTAAATAAAACATAGTAGGAATAAATGCAGCAAGTGGCCCAATCCTTTATGCAGTAAAGGACAAGCCGGTTGTATTACTTAAGATGACCAAACGTTCTCGAGGACACACGGGAAGACTGTCAACTGCTTTTGCTTCATATAGTTGATTAATCTTCTCTAGCTTGCTAAGTGTTGTGTGGGTGAACCTGTGCTAATGTACCGCCCCATCCAAGACTAATACATACTTGTGATTATACCCCTTGCAAACATCCGTAAGTACAAGAAAGTAATTAAGGTAGAAAGCTAACCACAGCTTTAAACTCTAAGACCCTTACGTCCCTTGTGCAATGGTTTTCTAACGGGGGTTCAGGTTTCTGTCACTCCGGCAACCCCTACGATTAGTAGCCAAATACACAATGCATTCCCCTAGGCCCATATAGGTGAAGTGTCATGTAGTCGACGTTCACATGACACCACTAGAAGAAGTACACCACAACTTAAATAACAATCTATTGAATCTTTCTCAACATAACTCCACTACTAACAACAAGACTTCTCCCATGTCCTCAAGAACAAAACGAACTACTCACAAGACATCATATGTATCATGATTAGAGATTGAATAATGATGTATAATAATCTGAACATAAACAATAATTCTGGTTGTGCCTACGTCGGCTGGCCTCCCCTTTCTATGGGTGCACCAGGACACGGTGGGGAACACCCATAAGAGGCGGGAGGCGGCAACGGAATGGAAATACACGCGACAGGAAATTCCTAGAATGCAGATGAGGAATGATCCTCTCTAAAACTTGAATTGGATCTCTGAAGAAACATCATAATATGAGTCTAAAAATGAATTTTTTTTAAAATCATGAGCATTAGATCATGTACCTGTAGTTCAAACCGGACCACTTCCAACCGATTCGTCACACATTTGTCTTTTTCACTAGGGGTTGACATAAAGGTTCGAGATACCCTGGTTGGGACATTGCATTTTTAGAAAATGGGGTGGTAGCATTTTGAATATGCCTTTGGTGGTTGCTTCACAAAATGCCCTGTTTTTAGCACTTGTAAAATGGAAAATAGCTTTTCCGTGCGACAAAAAGGAAAACCTCCGCATGCAACATTGTTCGCCATCACAAGATAAACATGCGCGCATAATATGGCCACACTATCACAAACTATTCCGAGATTATGGCCATAACATTGGTCATTTGGTCCGAAAGTCATGAAACATCGAACATGATAGCTTATTTTGAGAAGGACTTTCAAGGTGCAATCATTATACCAAGTTTGATATTTTTCCTTGCAACTATGTCACATAATATGATACCACGTGAAGGATTTACATTTTTTGGACCGTTTTTGAATTTCTTATGCCCGTTTCACAATTTTCCTATTTCAAACTATGGTCAAAATGGCGAGCATGCAGATGGGGGATGAGCCTCTCTAAAATTTGAATTGGATCTCTAAAGAAACATCATAATTTGAGTATAAAAATAACTTTTTTAAAAAAAATCATGAGCATTAGATCATGTACCTATAGTTCAAACCGAACCCACTTCCTACCGATTCAGCAAACATTTGTCTTTTTCATCCGTGGTGGACAGAAAGGTTCGAGGTACCCTGGTTGGAACATTGTCCATGGAAGCGGTCTATTATTTTTGGAAAATAGAGTGGTAGCATTTTGAATTATGCTTTTGGTGGTTGCTTCAAAAAACATCCTGTTTTTAGCACTTGTAAAATGGAAAATGGCTTTTCCGTGCGACGAAAAGGAAAACCTCTTCCTGCAACACTGTTCACCATCATAAGATACACATGCGTGCACAATATAGGCACGCTATCACAAACTATGCTGAGATTCCGGTCATAACATTGGTCATTTGGTCCAAAAGGCATGAAACATCAAACATGATAGCTCATTTTGAGAAGGACTTTTCAAGATGCAATCATTATACCAAGTTCGGTATTTTTCCTTGCAACTATGTCACATACACCATGTGAAGGATTTATATTGTTCGGACCGTTTTTGAATTTCTTATGTCCATTTCAAAAATTTCCTATTTCAAATTTGGTCAAAACGGCGAGCATATAGATGGGAGATGAGCCTCTCTAAAATTTGAATTGGATCTCTGAAAAAACATTATACTGTGAGTCTAAAAATAATTTTTTCAAAAAATCATGAACATTAGATCATGTACCTTTAGTTTAAACCGGACCCACTTCCTACGATTTGGCACAAATTTGTCTTTTTCACCCAGGGTGGACGGAAGGTTCACGATACCTGGTTGGAATATTGTCCATATAAGGTGGTCTAATATTTTTTGGAAAATGGGATGGTAGAATTTTGAATTATGCCTTTGGTGGTTGCTTCACAAAACGCCATGTTTTAGCACTTGTAAAATAGAAAATTGCTTTTCCGTGCGACGAAAAGGAAAACCTCCTCCTGCAACATTGTTTACCATCACAAGATACAAATGCATGCATAATATGGGCACACTATCATAAACTATGCCGAGATTCTGGTCATAACATTGGTTATTTGGTCCGAAAGCCATAAAACATTAAACATGAAGTCTCATTTTGAGAAGGAATTTTCAAGATGCAATCATTATATCAAGTTTGGTATTTTTCCTTGCAACTATGTCACATAATATGACACCACGCAAAGGATTTACATTGTTCGGACCATTTTTGAATTTCTTATGCCTGTTTCAAAATTTTCCTGTTTCAAAGTATGGTCAAAACGACGAGCATGCAGATGGGGGCTGAGCCTCTAAAACATGAATTAGATCTCTGAAGAAACATCATACTATGTGTCTAAAAATGTTTTTTTTAAATCATAATCATTAGATCATGTACATATAGTTCAAACCGGACCCACTTTCTACCGATTCAGTACACATTTGTCTTTTTCACCCGGGGTGGATGGAAAGGTTTGAGATACCCTGATTGGGACATTGTCCATGTAAGGTGGTCTAGTATTTTTGGAAAATTGGGTGGTAGCATTTTGAATTATCAGTTTGGCGGTTGCTTCACAAAACGCCCCGTTTTAGCACTTGTGAAATGGAAATAGCTTTTCCATGCAAGGAAAAGGAAAACCTCCTCCTGCAACATTGTTCGCCATCACAAGATACACATGCATGCACAATATGGGCACGGACTAAAAGACAATAGACCGTGTGGAACTCGCTCTTGTTGTTTAATTTGGAAACAGGGATTTTCCCATATATATGCATATCTGTTAGTCCCTCCACTAACAATTATTTTGCGTTGTAGGTTTAGCCAAAATCAAAATTTCACTAGTGGAAACGAGGCCTTTGGTTGAGCCTGGAAATGGGCTTTAACATCGGTTCTTCTACGAACCGGTGTTAAAGGGGGGGCCTGTACCAGCGTGGCCCGTGCAGCAAAAAGGAGCCCCCCTTTAACACCGGTTCGTGGCACGAACCGGTGTTAAAGGCCCCTGCACCAGTGGCTCGCGCAACCCCCCCCTTTAACACCGGTTCGTGGCTTGAACCGGTGTTAAAGGGGGGGCTATATAAGACACCGCAGCCCACACCCCACTCTTCCATTTTTTCACCATCTCATTTTGGAGCCTAGCAAGAGGGTGTGAAGTGTGCTAGTTTGTGTTTTTTCGTATGCACAAGAGGTGTTCGGTGAAATGCCTGAGAGCTCAAAATAAGTTTTCTCGTTGCTCTTTCCTTCTCGGTCGAGGTCGGCAACTATCCTTTCATGTGTCATTGATGTACTATATATATAAATGGTCATCTCCCTATTATTTTTTGATATATACTATATATTAATGCAGATGAACTGGCAATGGATGTACGGTGACCGCCGCACTTCCGAGTACATTACAGGCCTCCAAAATTTCATCGTTGTGGCTAATGCAAACCGTGGTCACAATGGTTTTATGTGTTGTCCGTGTGTTCACTGTCAGAACAAGAAAGACTACTCAAATACCAGAACCATTCACGCCCACCTGCTTCGATCCGGTTTCATGTCCAGCTATAATTGTTGGACCAAGCACGGAGAAAAAGGGGTTGTGATGGAAGACAACGAAGGAGAAGAGGATGATAACAACTATCATAATATGTATCCTGAATATGATGACACTGCAACGGGGGTGGATAATGAAGATCAAGAGGCAGCAGATGGGCCCGCTGATGACGATCTTGGTCGGGCCATTACTGATGCAAAGGAAGAATGTGAAACTGAAAAGGAGAAGGAGAGGCTGGAGCAGATGTTAAAGGATCACAAAACATTGTTGTATCCAACTTGCGAAGATGGCCACAAAAAGCTAGGTACCACACTGGATTTGCTGCAATGGAAGGCAGAGAACGGTGTGACTGACAGCGCATTTTCAAAGTTTTTGGTAAAAATGAAGAATCTTCTTCCAAGAAATAATGAGTTGCCCGACAGTACATACCAAGCAAAGAAGGTTGTCTGCCCTCTAGGATTAGACGTGCAGAAGATACATGCCTGCATTAATGACTGCATCCTCTACCGCGGTGAGAAGTACGAGAATTTGGATGCATGCCCGGTATGCACTGCACTGCGGTATAAGATCAGACGAGACGATCCTGGCGATGTTGAGGGCGAGGCCCCTAGGAAGAAGGTTCCTGCCAAGGTTATGTGGTATGCTCCTATAATACCACGGCTAAAACGTCTCTTCAGAAATAAAGAGCATGCCAAGTTGTTGCGATGGCACATGGAAGACTGTAAGAAAGACGCGATGTTGAGACACCCCGCTGATGGGTCACAGTGGAGAAAAGTCGAGCGAGAGTACCCGGACTTCGCACGTGACGCAAGGAACTTAAGGTTTGGTCTAAGTACAGATGGCATGAATCCTTTTGGTGAGCAGAGCTGCAGTCACAGCACCTGGCCTGTGAGTCTATGTATCTATAACCTTCCTCCTTGGTTGTGTATGAAGAGGAAGTTCATTATGATGCCAGTGCTCATCCAAGGCCCGAGGCAACCCGGCAACGACATTGATGTGTACCTAAGGCCATTAGTTGAAGAACTTTTACAGTTGTGGGCCAAACCAGGTGTACGTATGTGGGATGAGCACAAAGGGGAGCCATTTGACCTACGAGCATTGTTTTCGTAACCATCAATGATTGGCCTGCTCTTAGTAACATTTTAGGGCAGACAAACAAGGGATACAATGCATGCACACACTATTTAGATGAGACTGAAAGTGTATATTTGGATAAATGTAAGAAGGTTGTGTACCTAGGGTATCGTCGATTTCTTTCGAACCTGCATCCAGTAAGAAAGAAAGGCAATCATTTCAAACGTCTGGCAGAACCCCGGAGGAAGCCTGTCCTCCGTACCGGTGAGGAGGTATTTGGTATGGTTAAGGACCTAGAAGTAATCTTTGGAAAAGGTCCTGGCAGTATATCTGTTCCGAATGACGATGCCGGACACGCGCCCATGTGGAAGAAGCAATCTATATTTTGGGACCTACCCTATTGGAAAGTCTTAGAGGTCCGCTCTTCAATCGACGTGATGCACATGACGAAGAATGTTTGCGTGAACCTGCTAGGCTTCCTAGGAGTGTATGGGAAGACAAAAGATACACCGGAAGCACGGTAGGACCAGCAACGTCTGAAAGACCCTGAAGAGCCTATGCATCCTGAGAACAAGAAGGGTAAACGATGCCACTTAACTCCTGCCAGCTACGCTCTTACCAAAGCAGAGAACGAAATCTTTTTTGAATGCCTGAGAAGTATCAAGGTCCCGTCTGGCTTCTCGTCGAATATAAAGGGAATAATAAATATGGCAGAGAAAAAATTCCAAAACCTGAAGTCTCATGACTGCCACGTGATTATGACACAATTGCTTCCGATTGCATTGAGAGGGCTTCTACCTGAAAATGTTCGAGTACCCATTATGAAGCTATGTGCATTCCTCAATGCAATATCTCAGAAGGTAATCGATCCAGAAAGCCTACCAGGGTTACAGACAGATGTGGCCCAATGTCTTGTCAGCTTTGAGTTGGTGTTCCCACCATCCTTCTTCAATATTATGACGCATCTCCTGGTTCACCTAGTAGAAGAGATTGCCATTCTCGGTCCTGTATTTCTACACAATATGTTCCCCTTTGAGAGGTACATGGGAGTCTTAAAGAAATATGTTCATAACCGTGCTAGGCCAGAAGGAAGCATCTCCAAGGGCTATGTAACAGAGGAGGTCATTGAGTTCTGTGTTGATTTTATTCCTGACCTCAAGGCGATTGGTGTTCTAGAATCACGACATGAGGGGAGACTGCGTGGAAAAGGCACCCTAGGATGTAAAGCAATGATATGTAGGGACGGGCATTCTCTCAATCAAGCACACTACACGGTTTTACAAAGATCTATCTTGGTTGCCCCGTATATCAATGAACACAAGAATTTAATACGCCTCAAACACCCAGGGCAGTCTGATGAATGGATTATAAGTGAACACATGGCGAGTTTTGGCGGCTGGCTGCAAAGACTTCTCACGAATAACACCACTGTTGGGGATCAGCTGTACTTGTTGTCCAGGACACCATCTTCGATTGTATGTACTTTCCAAGGGTACGAGATAAATGGGAATACATTTTACACGATAGGACAAGATAAAAAGAGAACCAACCAAAATAGTGGTGTCCGCTTCGATGCAGCAGAAGACAATGGGCAAAAGACCACGTATTATGGGTTCATAGAGGATATATGGGAACTTGACTATGGACCTAATTTTAAGGTCCCCTTGTTTCGATGCAAATGGGTCAAGCTAACAGGAGGGGGGGTTGAGGTAGACAAGAAGTACGAAATGACAACGGTGGATCTCAACAATCTTATGAAGGTAGACAAGAACTTAGACGAACCATTCGTCTTAGCCAATGATGTGGCTTAGGTTTTCTATGTGAAGGACATGTCTACCAAACCGAAAAAAAGAAAAAATAAGCAAACAGATACATCACACGATGAGCCAAAGCGTCACATAGTTCTTTCAGGGAAAAGAAACATCATGGGAGTGGAGGACAAGACAGACATGTCAGAAGATTATAATAAGTTTGATGAAATTCCGCCCTTCAGAGTGAAGACTGACCCAACCATCCTGTTAAACGGTGTTGATACTCCATGGTTACGGCCGACGCGATCATAAGATTGACTATATGTATTAATTGAGCCATTTTTGGCACACATATGTATCTCAACATGGAAATCAATGTCATATTTCTTCTGTTAACAGTATATGTATTAAATGAGCCATTTTTATTCCTTCTATTTCTTCCCTCCATTTTTCTTCCCGCCATTTTTTCCCGCCATTTTTCTTCCCGCCATTTTTCCCGCCATTTTTCTTCCCACCATTTTTCTTCCCGCCAGTTCTTCCCTCCAGTTCTTCCCGCCAGTTCTTCACTATATATATATGTAGGGTTGGCCTCCATTGTCATTGCACATCTCTAGACTCATATCTGCAACCTCATCACTCTTTCCCATGGCTTCCACCATAGCACTAACCCCCAGGGAGGCGGAGGCGCTTTGCGCCTCGAACTACCCCTCCCCGCCGGGCCACTGTGTCCCTGTCGGCTGGATGCTGAGCGCCGGAGGCGTGCCGGTTCCTCCTGTCCCTCTAGGTGTGGCGCCCCGGATGGCCATCACGAACCACTACTACTTTGAGCTCACGTCGGAGCAGCGGAGGAATCCCAGATGGCATCCTGACTATTTCCCTACTTGGGAAGCCTTCTTCGTGGATCGGCGTGAGAGGGCGCTCGCCAGGCACGAGGAGGACGGCCCACCTCCTCCGAACTTCAACGAGGCCGGCCGTCGGCTATGGTGGCGCGGTCGGACTCTCCAGAGCGTCATGGCCTATGACACTGCCGCCGACTCTAACCCTCGTCCGCGCTACCCTCAAGTCCAGCCCACACCTACTCAGCCTTCAAGGTTCCATTACGGCGACCCCGACGATGACAGCGATGACGGCGGGGGCGAGTACGACGACTACAGTGGCGAGTATTACAGGCGTAGGTAGGAGCATGACTGAATCACTCCAACATTCCGAAACAAGTTCGGCCGATTGTTACTTAATCTGGCCATGTATCTTAATTTTTAGTTCTTTTATGTATCTTAATTTTCAGTCGTGCTTTATGTAACTTACTATTACTTGCATTCTGTATTTTAATTCCAGTTCTATCTCCTTCACAAAATGACCTATCTCATTCAAGGTTTCTTGGCTTTCGAGTCAAATGACCAATGTTATGGCTAGAATCAAGGCATAGTTTGTGATAATATGGCCATATTGTGCATACATGTGCATCATGGCATGGCAAACAATGTTACAAGAGGAAGTTTTCCTTTTTATCGCACCAAAAAGGCATTTTCGATTTTCCGAGCATAAAAAACGGACGGTTTTGTGAAGCAACCACCAAATGGCTAATTCAAAAAACCACCACCACATTTTACAAAAATACTAGACCACCTTATATGGACAATGTACCAACAGGGGGATCTGAAACCTTTCCGTCCACCTCTGGTGAAAAAGACAAATTCCTGCCGAAGCGGTAGGAAGTGGGTCAGATATGAACTACAGGTACATGATACGATGCTCATGATTTTTTACAAAAATCATTTTTAGGTTTACAATATGCTATTTTATCAAAAATCCAATGCAAGTTGACCGAGGCTTTGTCAGATTCAAGTGTATACAAAAGATGCGGCATTTAAATATCCAATCAATTCAAAAATGTTAATATAAAATAAAATATGATTTGCTCTAATAAAATAGGGTTAGATTCCTTTTTAGATGCTTAATATTTCTTATGTTCAAAGTTTTAGGATTTGACAATTTATTTTTGTTTGAATTGAATAATCAAAATTTATATGTAAGTGTTTTAATCATTTTGAAATTTTTCATCTAAAGTAAATATAAAATGTTTTTACATGAATGGATAGATATTATTTTTCTGAAAATTATGATATATTATTCATATTTTTCTGAGTTGAAATGAATAAGATATGAATTTTCTAAATTCATATCCTATTTTTTGAATTATAAATGCCCCCACCCCTTTAATGCATGAAATAAATGCCCCCCTTTAACACCGGTTCCAGCCACGAACCGGTGTTAAAGGGGGAGCGCATTTATTTCATTTCGCACGCGCACACCCCCCCTTTAACACCGGTTCGTGGCTGGAACCGGTGTTAAAGGGGGGGTGCGGGCGCGAAACGAATTCCCCCCCCCCTTTAACACCGATTCCAGCCACGAACCGGTGTTAAAGGGGGGGGGGGGGTTATAACGCGCGCCTTCCCCTTCCTTCTTCCCCCCAGCCAGATCGAAAACGCGCGCACAGAGAAAAGCAGAGGAGAGCCGGCGCCGTCTAGCCGTCGCCGTCTAGCCCTCGCCGTCGCCATCCTGCGGGAGCGCCGTCGCCCCCCTCTCCGCGCGCGAGCCGTCGCCGTCGCCGTCGCAGTCGACGCCCCCCGCCACGCCAGCACCGTCCGCCACCGCGCGCGCCCGCGTCGTCCGCCACCCTTGTCGCCGCCGCTCGGATCCGCCGCGCGCCAACACCGAAGGCTCCGCCAACTCGGAGCCGCCGCCGCCAACCCCGCGTCCACGACCGCTGCCGCCGACCCCGTTCGCGAGAGTTGCCGCCACGGGCGGTGGGAGATCTCTGTTTGTGTTTTGGAGATATTGGATATTGGTGATAAATGTTATTTGTGTGTATATTGAATAAATGTTGCATATATGTATATATATTGTTGTGTATGAATAATTTTATTTGTGTGTAATTGCATATATATATTGTTGCATATATGTTGTATATATTGTTGCATATATGTATATAATTAGTTATTAGTATTTTATAAGTGTGTAGTTTAGTGTGTATTATTAGTAGTTTAGTGTTAGTATTAGTTTAGGGTTTATTTAGTTTAGGGTTATTAGTTTAGGGTTTATTTAGTTTAGGGTTATTAGTTTAGGGTTATTTATTTAGTTTAGGGTTATTTAGTTTAGGGTTATTTATTTAGTGTAGTTTAGTGTATTTAGTTTAGGGTTATTTAGTGTATTTTATAGTTAGTATTAGTTTAGGGTCGTCACCTCGCTGCTCTGCAAGCGCCGCCGCTGGCCGTCGTCGTTAACGTCGCTCCGGTGACCCCTAGGTAGTGGCGCCGCCCGTTTTAGGTAGGCCGCATCACGCTGAGGCGAACCCGCTACCTCGCGCGCCCTAGGTCGCTCTCCAGCGCCGCCAGCCGTCGCTTTCTGGAGCATCCTCCGGTCAGCCACTGTAGCTAGCCCCTCTCATATGCATCCGGGATTTCTCCGAATTAGGATTTGGACCCCTCGGAACTCGTTTAAAATGATCAAGCATCCTTAGGGTTTTAATTTCATTTGTGTATTTATTTGTGTATTTTTGTATGAATAATATGTATATTTGTGTATGAATCCAAGTCCACTTGAATGTTTACTCTCTTACTCTAGATAATATTATTGTTTTAGAAACTATGGATCCACTTAGTAGAAACCTTGAAGAAGAAGAAATAATGGAGAACATTATCGATGAGGACACCTCACAATATCTAAACTTGGAGGGACATGATGACAGCTCAAGTAGTCATGGAGAAGATGAAGACTCCGGTGAACGCAATTTAGTGATTACAAAGTCCGACGAGGTATATGCATTGATTAAGCCTCTGCTGACTTCCACCAACAATCTTCTTCTACATGTATTAATTAACGCTTCTTTCTTCTTTTAGCCCTCTGGATCGACCAGCCAGCAACCATCTTCTTCTACGAAAAAGAGCAAGCAAGGCGCGAGCCATCGGTTGAAAGATCGTGCAAAGTTCACGATCGAAGCAGTCCGTGTTGATGGCAGGCCGATGGAGCCCAAGAAGGCCGCAGACAAATTTGTACATCAGGCTGGAGTTCTTGTTAGGGACCAAATCCCAATCATAATTGAATATTGGAATAAGCCAAAGAAGGGCGACAGTACCTTTGTCGATGAAAGATCCAAAGAAACGCTTTGGAATTCGCTGTTGGTAAATTTCACCCTTCCGCTAGAGGAGGATGAAAACAAACCGGTTATAAAGGAAAAGGTCAAAGAGTGGACTCTAAAGAAGATGGCTGACGCTTTCCGCAACTGGAAGACAAAATTGAACAAATTTGTCAAAGCTCGCGAGACTCCAGATTTCGAAGACGCATATTATGCGAAGATAAGACCTCACTGGCACGAATTTGTGGCATACAAGGAAGGTGCTATAGCTACAAAGAGGTTAGAAACCAATACGCTAAATGCCCAGAAGAAGGAATATCACCAGAGGACAGGGTCAGGTGGCTACATATCTCAGAGGCCTAAGTGGGAGGAAGCTGAGAAGGCCCTGCGCGACAGAGGGATCACACCCCAGACACATGGGTGGGACCTACGTGCAAAGACTTAGTTCTACGGAATCGGGGCAAGGTTGGACCCAGAAACAGGATTGTGTATCTTCCCAACCCTCCTTGCCAAACCCGTCACTAAACTCATCACGACATACGAGGAAACAGCCGCCAGGACCTTCCATACCGACAGAGAGAATGACCAGCTCACACGCGTCATCGGTAAAAAAGAACACCCTGGACATGCACGAGGCATAGGGGGTATGACGTGGAAGGATGGGTTTGCCGAGTGGAGCGACTCTTACAGATGGCGCGGCAGAAAAGAAAAAGAGCGTACAGAGCGGATGACACGGATAGAACATGCACTTGTGGCGCTACAGGCGCAAGTGAATGCACAACAGAGCCATCAAGCTACCGGCCCGAACTCTGCGCGGAAAAGCAGTGTGGCTTCCACGGAGAACGTGCAGCCCACGCTTGAAATGGCGGGTCCTCGATACCCCGTGGATGAGATCACGGAGAGCGAACACGCTGAGCTGCATGTGAGATTAATGGGCTTATCCATTAAGGTGGTTGTCAGCTATGCCTTACCTCCTGTAGCTGGTGGAACTTACCACTGCCGACCGATTCCAGATGGCTATGCTATTGTCAGGGTGGATGAGGTTGTGAAGGAATATGAGGAAGCACAGCTTGACCATGCTACAGGTGAAGGGGAAACTCAACTCAAATTTGCAGTGAAAACAACCATTCTTTGGAAGAAGGAACACATCGTGCTTCCAAATTGGAGACCACTGGCACCCCCGCCGTCTCCGCAGCGTCAGCAGTCTGAGCCGCTTTAGCCATCTCCTGCGCGGCAGCCATCTCCGGCGCTTCAGCCATCTCCTGCGCGGCAGCCATCTCCTGCGCGGCAGCCATCTCTAGCGCGCCAGCCATCTCGTGCCCATCAGCCATCTCCGGCGCTTCAGCCATCTCCTCAGCGTAAGCGGAAGAGCACTGCCATGAAGAGCATCACTAGCACTGCCACAAAGAAATCCGCAGGAAACCGTACGCCAAAAAGTTCAAAAAACTACGTCCCACAGCCTTCCGCCAAGCCATTGCCGGTTTTACCGTGGAATCGCAGCGACGAGGAGACCAATAGGATCTCGGAAGAAGAGGTCAAGAAATTCTTTGCACCTAGACGGGCCGAGCCAAAGGAGAAAATAGATCCGGCGGTGGTGGAGAAGTTTTACAAAAATCTTTTGAAACCTGAAACCCCACTTGTGCCGGACTACGAGTGCTAGATTTTGAAGGCGGATGCAAGGCGCCGTAGGGAGACTGAAAGTAGCAGTCGTGCGGCACCCCAGAAAACAGTTCCCATGCTCGGAGAGCAGGAAAACCAATCATGCGCCCCGCTCCAAGTGTTCGACACACAGGACACTCCTCCCGTAAATGATTACGAGGCAGAGCTACAAAGAAAGGCCAATGAGATGGGGATGACTTACATTGCATACTTGAACATCATGGGAGACAACTTGCCCAAATGCGATGCCAACCCCATACAACCATGGAAGTATGGGAAGAATCTCGTCAAGAAAGAGGAGCTCAAGAATCTACCAACAAAGATGTGAAGATTGCACAAGTGGTACCTTGATTTCTGCAAGACGAGAAAGGAAGAATGGATCACGACGCATATAAGAGATGAGATTTTCTTGTGCGGAGACGACGAGATTGACTTCAACATTCAAGAATTGCATTTTCTATTCAATCAGAAGGAACTCGACAAAGCTGCCATCAGCCTTTATTGTGTGTAAGTACTATTTCTGTATTTTCTATCTCATCTCATTCACTTCATTAATTGCATGTATATATATATGCTCACCATATATGTATATACTATTATGCAGGAAAAAGGTTATGAAATGCATGAAAGGAGGACCTTTTGACATTGGGTTCGTTGACCCAAATAGAGTTCATGAAGAAGTGGTAAGAACCAAACCCGGGCAAACAGAAGATTTATTGCTAAGGTCTTTACTGAGACAACAAACCAAAAGGGAAATACTATTGCCTTACAACTTCTCGTGAGTACTGTTACCCTCTCTTGTACACATTCTGTTTCGGCTTACTCGATGTTAAGTGTAACTGATGATGAGTTATGCCTGCATAGGTTCCACTTTATTCTGCTAGTCATTCAACCTGACTCAGGAAAAGTCCTTGTCATGGACTCGTTACGAAAAGAAAAAGAGCTATGGGCAGACTTTAGAGAGATGCTCGAGAGGTAATTTCAATCATATTATCGCACTAGATCGGCAACTTTCGTGACAACAAGTAATTAATTACTCCTTTATCCATTTTCTTTGTCGGACAGGGCTTGGAAAAGGTTCACGGGCAGGGCCGTGGGTGAATGGTCAGAAGAACTAAAATTTGTAGACCAAAATGTAAGTAATACTAGCTAGCTAGGTCTGCGTATCTCTTTGATTCTGCTTCCAATTCCATTATATCATGCTTTATTGATTATTATTTTGATTGAACTCTCTATTCTCGTAAAGTGCGCGCATCAGGGACACGACAATAACTTATGTGGGTACTATGTTTGCGAGTTCATTCGCAACACGATATGTGCGACGGGCCAAGCCGCACTAGAACAACTTAGAGTAAGTAAACAAAGTACACAACATTATTTTATTACCATCAATTGTGTTGAGTTTTATTCTTGTATATATATTGACCCCATTCTTCATATATATTCAGATCGAACGGATGTGGGACCAACTCCTACCATTTGACCGCATACGAGCCATTCAAGAGGAATTGGCGGGGTTCATACTTGATGAGGTCGTCACGCCTGGCGGAGAACTCTTTAGATATCCACCAAAATGAACGTTGTATATATGCTTGAATGTGTTTGTCTTGTACTTGATGCTTCAACGTTTACAGAGAATACCACACAATGACGATGTTGTGTATAATAATAGTTGCTTAATTATTCATGTACTCGTATGTACCGATGACGATGTATGTGTATACCGCTCCCGATCGATTCCCCCTCCCCCCCCCGTCCCCGTCCCCGTCCCCGCCGCGCCGCAGAAATACGCCCAGAACGGGGCAGGGGCAGAACTCTGCCGCGGCGGAGATTTAGGCCGTTTTCCTGCCGCGGCAGAGATTTATCTCTTTTTCCTACCGCGGCACAGAACCTTTAACACCGGTTCGTGTTACGAACCAGTGTTAAAGGGGGAGGGCCCTGAGCCCTGCGGCAGCCCCACGTGCGCCACCCTTTAACACCGGTTCGTATAAGAACCGGTGTTAAAGGGGGGCCCCTCTAACACCGAACCCTCAGCAGCGGTTCTACAACCGCTGTTAGAGGGCCCTCCAAACCGGTGTTAGAGGGGGGGTGTGCACTAGTGTTTATAAGGTTTGACCAAATACTTAGTAAAAATATCAACATCTACAATATAGGACCTATAGTATTGAAATTGTCATAAATTATATTTTCATATTATATGCATTTTCTATTATGCATTTTGATATTTTTTCCTATACCTTGGTCAAACTTGACAAAGTTTAACTTCGATTAAACCTAAAATGCGAAGTAAATAAAAATGAAGAGAGTAACTAGTAACATACGTTATCAGTAATTAACAGATCACTGCATACTAGATAAAACCTCAATCTGGTTGGTGCAAGCTTAACACATATGGCTGGTTTTCAGCTGATGGAACTCGCCCTTGTTGTTTAATTTGCAAACAGGAATTTGCCCATGCATATCTGGTACTCCCTCTCCCTCCACTAACAAATATTTTGCGTTGGAGGTTTAGCCAAAATCAAAATATAAGGTTTGATCAAATATTTAGTAAAAATATCAACATCTACAATATAGAACCTATAGTATTGTAATTGTTATAAATTATATTTTCATATTATATGCATTTTATATTATGGATTTTGATATTTTTCCTATACTCTTCGTCAAACTTGATTAAACCTAAAACACGAAGTAAATAAAAATGGAGAGAGTAACTAGTAACATATGTTATCAGTAATTAACAGATCGCCGCATACTAGATAAAACCTCGATCTGGTTGGTGCAATGGCTCGCTGTCAGCTCATGGAAGCACAGGTTGTGGAATGGTAGCTCGTGATGAAAATGGCGATATTATTTTTTCAGATTGCAGGCAGCTCATTTCTTGCCGTGATCCACTAGGCGTTGAACTACATGCGCTAATGGAGGGCCTGTCCTTGGCATTGCACTGGAGTAACTTACCCCTGATGGTTGAAACCAATTGCATTGATACCATTAAGCTGTTGCAAAATTAGGAGGTGGATTGATATCGCTCTGCCCTTGCTTCTACGATAGAGGAGATTATATTGCTGATGAAGGTCCGACAAGCTTGTGTTACTCACATTAGGATAGGGCAAAATAAATATAGTGATTATATGGCGAACTATGCTAGAGCTAAGTTTCGTACCGTGGTATGGCTTAGTTCAGGTCCTCTTCCTAGTATATGCCTTTCAGATTGTAATCCAGACATTATTTGAGTAATAATACAAGTGGTCTTTCGAAAAAAAAGATCACCGCATACATGCATCTGCATCTATTGCGATCAACAATTATCTCAGCGTAGATGGTCTATCTTATATGTATGCCCTGCCAACCCAGGTGCCGACACCCTGGTTCCAGGGAGCCCGGGATTTTATAAGAAATGTCATTTAATAGTAAAAAATCCAATATTTTTGTAGAGATACATAAACCTGATTTTATGAATATGTGAAATTTTGTTGAAGATTACGCTGGACTACAGAAAGATCACAATAAAATTGCTCTATTAGGCATTAAAAATCGGGTTTGGTCCTCACATTTGCATTTTTTTGTAGGTCGGCAAAACAATCACAATTCTAGAAAAAAAAAATTTAAGTACATACTAGACATCTATATGTATTTGGATGTTCTTTTCAGAATTCTTGAAACAAAAAAAATAAAGATTTTGAGTTTTTTCAAAAAACAGGTTCCCTAGAGCTTGAGCTCTTTTTTGGAGTGCGGTGCTGGTCAAGTTAATATTATAGAAGATGAAAGGATCAAACCGAGGAAAAGGTAATTGCAAGTAATAATTGATCGGCCATTGGAACTCTAAAGAGTTATTTTTTGGAATCGAGGGTGTACAATTGTCCTCTGGAGGCATGCAACAAGCTAATGGGCAGACATTGATAGAATACGTGTAGTGTTTCTGTCATATGTTTGTATTTGACTAGAATTAGAATTCCTAACCTCTCTAATATCTTCTTGTAACTTGTATACCTCATCTGACACACACACATATATATATATATATATACACACGCCACGCCTGTGTGTTGCGTTGTGCGTTGCCCCAAACCTATCTGTTTTTATTTGTTTACATGGTATCAGACTGTGTTCGGTCCTAAACCCTAGATGGGAACCGCCGCCGCCGCTTCTTCCTCCATGGCTCTCACCTCCTACTCTAGTGCTCTCTCGACTGCGCTGATGCTTTCCCTCTCGACGGGCGCGCAGTCCTCTTCGACCTCAGGTCCGATCAACTTTGGCAAAGAGATCACGGTGAAACTTTCCGCTGCCAATCATCTGATCTGGCATGCGCAGGTGGTGACGAACCTGTGTAGCAACCTCCTCCACGGCTATGCCGATGGTACCTTCCCATGCCCAGAGTCCCACAAGATGGTGGCTGCATCTGGTGGTGGGGATCCTGTTTGCCAGGTGAATCCAGATTATGTGGCCCGGGTTCAGCAAGACCAGGCCCTCCTGTCGGTGTTCCTCTCTACATCATCACTCGAGGTCGCCGACATGATTATGTTTGCCAAAACCGCTCATGAAGCCTGGACTATCATTGAGCTTAGTTTTGCGTCGCAGTCAATGGCGCGCGGGATGCAACTGCGCGATGAGCTGCGTGATACTGAGAAACTTGATTCGTCTATCGCCGTCTACTATAACAAGATCAAGGCGCTGTCGGATACGCTGACCTCCATTGGTCAGCCCCTCCGACTCGATGAGTTTCAGTCATATCTTCTCAAAGGACTTGATGAGGAATATGACAACTTGGTTGAGGTTGTCAAGCTGCGTGATGTGCCAATGCAGCCTCATGATCTATATTCTCATATGCTGTCCACTGAACAACGTATGGAGGGGCGTCGCTCTGGTGGGCAGAAGATACACTCTGCCAACGTTGCCAAACTGACGGGGGGTGGCAAAAATACACGCCCATCCCCGTCGTCTACTCCTCCGTCGCCGGCGTATCGCCCAGTACACCCCAACCCTTACCCTCCTCGTCCTCCGCTTCTTGCTGGCGATGGTTCTCCTGGCCGTGGCGTGGCCACGGCAATATTGTCTGTCAGCTGTGTGATGGCCTCAGGCATATGGCAGCCCGCTGCTTCAAAAGGTTCAACCAAAGCTTCTTAGGCGTGGGCAATGATGGTCGATTCCTTGATCGTCAGCTGGCCCAAGCTAATCACGTCTACACCGAGCCTCAAGGACATACGTCTACTCTTCCCGTCGACCCTACATGGTACATGGATACCGGGGCGACAGTCCATGTTACGGACAGCCGGAGAAGCTAAACGCCAAGGAGCCCTACACCGGCACGGAGGTCGTTCACGCTGCCAATGGTGCAGGTATGCGTATATCGAATATTGGTCAAGCACTCCTTCCTACTCCTTCATCTAGACCACTCTATCTTCGCAATGTTCTCCATGTCCCCTATGTCACAAAAAATATTTTGTCCGTCGGTAGGCTTGCTTATGATAATAATGTCTATATTGAGTTTCATCCTAACAGTCTTTTTGTTAATGACCTGCTTACGGGGGCCATCATCCTTAGAGGGCATTGTCGCGGTGGTCTCTACTCCATTGAGGGATCGCTAGTTGGAGGTCTTAGGCAAGTCTTCAGTGCTATTAAAGCGCCGTCTACACGGTGGCATGCTCGCTTGGGACATCCTTCGTCTCAAGTTGTTCAGCATGTCCTTCGTCGTCATCAGTTACCGTCGGAGTCCAATAAATTAGTGTCAGTTTGTGATGCCTGTCAACAGGGCAAGAGTCATCAGCTACCTTTTTCCCTTTCAACTCATGTAATAAATGCTCCTCTTGAGCTTATTTACTCGGATGTGTGGGGTCCTGCTCAAATATCTGTTAGTGGTCACAATTTTTATGTAAGCTTTGTGGATGCTTATAGTCGTTTTACGTGGTTATACTTGATAAAGCGTAAGAGTGATGTTTTTAAGGTGTTTATTCAGTTTCAGGCTCATGTAGAACGTCTTCTTAAACACAAAATTATCCATGTTCAAACTGATTGGGGGGGGGAGTACATCAAATTGAATTCCTTTTTTCAGAAGTTTGGCATTACTCATCGTGTCTCCTGCCCTCATACATCTCAACAGAATGGTACTGCTGAACATAAACATCGTCATATAGTTGAGACCGGTGTTACTGTCCTTGCTCATGCCTCAGTTCCGTTTCGTTTTTGGAGTGATGTCTTCATTACTGCATGCTTTCTCATTAATCGCATGCCTACACGTGTCATAGATATGCAAACTCCTCTTGAGCGCTTACTCGGAGAAACTCCTGATTATACCTTCTTTAAGGTGTTTGGATGTGCCTGTTGGCCCAACCTTCGCCCTTACAATAATCATAAGCTAGAGTACCACTCTAAAAAGTGTGTTTTCTGGGTTATAGTCCCCTCCACAAAGGTTACAAGTGTCTTCATGTCCTACCAATCGTTTCTACATTAGTCGTGATGTCATCTTTGATGAAGCTGTGTTTTCTTTCTCAACTCTTCCGACAACCACATCTTCTTTACCCACTGATTTATCCCCTACTTTGCTTGACCAATTTCAAGATATCGCACATGCTCCTTCTTTGCTTCCTAACCATGGTGCAGGTGTTGGCCGCGGGGATCGTCTTGAGGTTCTTCATGATCCTCCTTCATCGCCGATGTCGCGTGGTGCTTGCAGCTCTACTACTGATGCCGACGTCGACCCCATGCAGTCACCTGCTGCTGGCCGTGATGCGCGTGAGCCTGGTCCAATGGACCGGTCTGCTGCGTCGTCTGGACCACGTGTTGACAACGATCATATGGACGCCTCCACTCCCTCGGCTGAGCACACATCTACGCCAACCTCCTCTAGGTTGGCCTCTGAGCCGGTTTCCCCAGCACCCACGTCTGCACCAACGTCTCCCGAGTCGGCCTTGTCACCGGCTCGCTCTCCTCAGCTGGTTCTTGAGCCGATTCAACTGCCGCCTGCTGATTCTCTGCGTCGTGTTACTCGCGGTTGCTGACTCGTAGTTGATGTAGAGCTCGTTGGGAACCCCAAGAGGAAGGTATGATGAGCACAGCAGTAAGTTTTCCCTCAGTTATGAAACCAAGGTTTAATCGAACCAGTAGGAGCAAGGAAACACCCCAAAGATGTTACTAGCTGAGCTTTGGCAGGGCGCACTACCGGTGCTAGTAGCAACGTGGAGACCTGCACAACACAACTAGAGAACTCTGTCCCCAACTTGCGATGAGGTTGTCAATCTCACCGTGTTTTGCGGAAAACAAAGGATTAAACGTATCGAATAGAAAGAAGTAAAAGTTTGCAAAAAGTAAACACAAAGTAGTAAAAGATTGTAGATTGTATGTAAAGTAAAAGGACCGGGATCCATAGTTTACTAGAGGTGGCTCTCCTTAGATAGACAACATGCTGGGTGAACAAATTACAGCGGGGCAATTGACAAACACCGAGAAAGCAATACATGCATATACTAATCATCTTGACTCCTCTGAGACTTGATTGGGCATTACAACATAATACATAGACCACCATCCAACTGCATCTATGACTAATAATCCACCTTCAAGTTATCATTCGAACCCCCTCCAGTATTAAGTTGCAAGCAACAGATTATTGCTTTTCGAACTGCGTGTAAAGTAAACAATACGATTGTTCTATGAACAAAGGATTGTTGTTTTCTCCCTAGTAGCAACATCACATCTAGTACCTTAGAGATTTTTGTCACTTCCCTAGATTACCCGAGGCATGAACCCACTATCGAGCATAAATACTAACTCTTGGAGTTGCTAGCATCTACTTGGACAAGATGGCTACTAACAACGGAAAGCATGCAAGATCTCAAATAACAAAGACATGATAGAATCAATAATCAATCTGAAATAGCATCTCAATATCCATCGGATCCCCGCAAACACAACATGTATGAATTACAAATAGATTATCTTGATCATGAACATAGCTCACAAGATCTAAACATGAAAGCACAAAGGAGGAGAAACCAGCCATCTAGCTACTACATGGATCCGTAGTCCCGGATGAACTACTCACACATCACACCAGAGGCTTGCATGGTGATGAAGAAGGCCTCCAGGGTGAATTCCCCTCTACGGCAGGGTGCCGGGAAGAGCTTCAGATCCCTCCCGATCTAGGGATGGAGATGACGGCGGCTACAGACTCTTTCATGGATTTTTGATCAGGTACCTAGGGTTTTTGTGCCGAAGGAAACTTATAGGCGGAAGGAGAGGCCGAGAGGGTGCCAGGGCTGGCCTCACCACCCCCTGGCACGGGCCAGGCTGAGCCGCGCGGCCAGGCGGTGTGGTGGCCCCTGGTCCCTCTCCGTCTCGTATTCTGGCACTTGATCCCTTCCGGAAAAATAGGCACTTTCGCTTTTGTCCCGTCCAATTCCGAGAGTATTCATTTTCTGACTTTCCTAGAACCAAAAACAGCAGAAAACAGGCAGCTGGCACTGTGGCTCTTGTTAATAGGTTAGTCCAAAAAATCATATGAAAAGTACTCCAAAGTTGGAACAAAACACAAGAAAGTGGATAAAACCAAGCATGGAACATCAAAAATTATAGATACATTTGCAATGTATCAACATCCCCAAGCTTAACTCCTGCTCGTCCTCGAGTAGGTAAGTGATAAAAAGAAATAATTTTTGAGGTGACATGCACCATCAAAGACTTGATCAAAGTATTTGCAAAACTCAAAGCTGGGATCATAGTACTTCAATCATAACATGAAAGACAAAGTTCTAGCAATAGGCAAAGAAACTATGATGCAACATAAAAAGTTACAAACAAAAGATTCATGAATAACATGCCTTGCAAGACGTTTGTTTGTTTCACATAAAGAAAACATAGCATAATAGTATTCAGCTTGTCCCTCAATAGAGTAGCAAATATAAATGCATAGGACACCTTCAAAGTTCATAAGAGTGACTAGATACAATAGTTTAAAACAAGCAATATCAAGTTATGCAATGCACATAGAACTAAGAATGTCCACTATGCTCTCAAAGTAGGTGCATAAAGATAGAAGGTGGAGACTCAATATAATGGTGGAAGAAAAGCCTTTTGTAAAAGGAAGTAGGGATTCAAGTCTCATAAAGAGCTTCCAAAAATTATGGTACTTGTAGTTTTCAGCTCTCATTGCCCCTATCCTAAGCATCTTGAAAGTGATTAAGGTTAAAGTGACACAACTAAGAGGATATGCTTGACAAGTTATAAACCGAAATCTCATGCCCCTTACTTACGAAGACCGATCCTCATGCTAGTCAACTTTAGTCATGAGTAAGCTCTTGTCATTGTAAGTATATGTGTATCATTAAGAACCGCCAACGGGGTACCCCTTGCACATGATACGGGAGCTTTCCCATAATCAAAATGACAAGGCAAGTAGACAATGAGCATCTCAGCGATCTTTTTATTTGCTATTTGCATAGGTTTTTATTGAGGATGCTTCATAGAGTGCTCATTTTGGTGATGTTGCAAGTTTCCACCATGATTAGGCATGGCTTAGGCTAGCGGCCCAGGCGTTTCTCTAACACATATACAAACTCCATGATCTTATAAGTTCCACATTTATTTCACACCGTCGCGATCCGTAAGCAAAAGAACATGATATCCACGGGGTACAAAGTACAAGTGCAATGTTGAAAGCGTTCCCCATGAAACATGGTTCTGCTAATTTCAACTTATAAAGCGCAAGCATATACACAACAAACAAGGACCCAATGGTTCAAGTTTATTAGAGGCAAGTAAAGTAAAGTGTGCCATCAAGTTCGTGAGAGTTTTAATCACTAGTTTTCTCATAACAAGTGAAAGGTAAACAAAAGCATGAATATACTTGGAATAGCATAAGATAGTAGGTAGGTATGGTGGACTCTTTGGAATAACTTGGTTTAGAGAGTTGGATGCATGAGTGGAACTCATAATTGGTGGTGGAGGCTAGCAAAAGACTGGGAGCGACAAACTAAGAGAGCAATAATGGCCATAATCATGCAGAGCGACAAAACATCATTGATCAAAGCATAAAATGATACTACAAGTTGTAAACTAAAGGATCATAAAGGCTATGGTGACTGGAGATAGTCATAACATGGTGTGAGCATGTGCCAAGTCAACCCAAATAAAGCATCAAAGGAGAATACCACTATACTATGCTTTAATATGCTAAAACAACGCATGATTCATCCAAGGCACATTAAGCAATCTCAATTGTTTATAACAAGTCATGCTACAGCAAAGAATACTAAGCAAAAAGCCAAAAAAATATCAAGCATGGCATGACAAAGCATATGCCACAGTCAAAAACGAGCTCTTTTTACCACATAAGCATGAACTTTCCTACTCTTTTCCAAACCAAACCAAACTATTTGCAAACCAAAGTATGAAAGAGGGGGTCCAACCAATTTATTCAGAACACTAAGAAAACCAAGCAAACTAAAAACCAAAACAAAAACTAAAAAGAAGACGCTCTAAGAACAACACAACTGTGCATGAAACAATAAAAATGAAGCGTTTGGAAGAAACCTGGGATTTTTATTGATGAAGAAGGGGATGCCTTGGGCATCCCCAAGCTTTGACGCTTGTACTTCTTGGATATTTCTTAGGGTGACACGCGTGGCATCCCCAAGCTTGAGCTTTAGTCCATCCTTCATCTCATTACTCATTCCTTCCATACACCTGAAATTTTTCCTTCATACAAAACTTCACATAATCTTTATTAGCAACATTAGTGCACTTAAGATAAATAAGTCTTAAGGTTCAGTTCTAATCACCAAATAAACTTCCATTAGAACACTAGCTACTGTAGCACTTCCCTCAAAAAGCTCAGTTCCCCAAAAGAACTCAAAAAGGAACCCACAAGAAGCAAATGCAGAAAATGGCAGAAATCTGTCAAAACAGACCAGCAGGTAAAGACGATTTTTTTCGAAGACCTTCTATTGCTCAAATCAAAAAGTGTTGAACTAACGAAAGTTAGATAACAACCTGGGGCAGAAGCACAAAACATTATATCTCAATCCGACATACAGAGCTCTCTAACGAATTTTTATGGTGAAGCATAGAAATCTGTTTCGGGACAGCAACTTTTCCAATCATTACTTCTCTCTCATTAGAGGTTACTCTTGGAACAAAAAGCAAATAAAAAGGATAAGGAGAGGTTATTACAGAGGTAATAACTTCCAAGACTCATCTAAAACTCTTGGGTTATCTCCCAACAAGTATTTTTCTTTAACGCCTTTAAGTTAGGCATAAAAAATTTGAGAAGATGCTCTCATAGGAAATATGAATTGAAATAAAAGAGAGCATCAAGAAGCAAATTCAAAACACATTTAAGTCTAACCCACTTCCTATGCATAGGAATCTTGTATGCAAATAAATGCACAAAGAACAAAGTGACAGGCATAGGAAGATAAAACAAAAGTAACTTCAAAACTTTCAGCACATAGAGAGGTGTTTCATTACCATAAAAACTTCTAGAACCATATTTTCCTCTCTCATAATAATTTCCACTAGCCTCATGAATAAACTCAACAATATAACTATCACATAAGGCATGATTTTCATGATCTACAAGCACTAGAGCTTTATTATAAATATTTTCAAAAGAATCCTCGGGAACATAACATTCACCCTCCTTTGATAAGCATGGGGGACAATCAAATAATGTAAGGGATAAAGAGTTACTCTCATTAGAAGGTAGGCATGAGTAGATCCATTCTTCCTCCTTTTGTCCATCACTCTCCTCCTCTTTTTCATCTAATGAGCTTTCAGGTTCAGCAATTTCTTCTTCCATGGACGTTCTAGCAGGCGGTGGTTCATCTATTACCTTAGCAGTCATAAAAGTGTTCCCAAATAGGAAACTGAGTGAGCTATCCATAATGAAATAGTGATTGGAGTAGAGCTAGTCATAAAGGCAACTTAAGAAAGGAACTAATTTTTTTGTGTTTTCTGAAGAACAAAACAAGCAAACAAAGCAAAAAGAAACTAAGCAAAACAAAAACAACAAAGTAAAGAGATTGGTTATGAGGGACTCCCCTTGTGAAGATGTCCTTGACTCCCCGGCAATGGCGCCAGAAAAAATCTTGTTGACTCGTAGTTGATGTAGAGCTCGTTGGGAACCCCAAGAGGAAGGTATGATGAGCACATCAGTAAGTTTTCCCTTAGTTATGAAACCAAGGTTTAATCGAACTAGTAGGAGCAAGGAAACACCCCAAAGGTGTTACTAGCTGAGCTTTGGCAGGGCGCACTATCGGTGCTAGTAGCAACGTGGAGACCTGCACAACACAACCACAGAACTTTGTCCCCAACTTGCGATGATGTTGTCAATCTCACCGTGTTTTGCGGAAAACAAAGGATTAAACGTATCGAATGGAAAGAAGTAAAAGTTTGCAGAAAGTAAACACAAAGTAGTAAAAGATTGTAGATTATATGTAAAGTAAAAGGACCGGGATACATAGTTCACTAGAGGTGGCTCTCCTTCGATAGACAACATGCTGGGTGAACAAATTACAGCGGGGCAATTGACAAACACCGAGAAAGCAATACATGCATATACTAATCATCTTGACTCCTTTGAGACTTGATTGGGCATTACAACATAATACATAGACCGCCATCCAACTACATCTATGACTAATAATCCACCTTCAGGTTATCATCCGAACCCCCTCTAGTATTAAGTTGCAAGCAACAGATTATTGCTTTACGAACTGCGTGTAAAGTAAACAATACGATTGTTCTATGAACAAAGGATTGTTGTTTTCTCCCTAGTAGCAACAGCACATCTAGTACCTTAGAGATTTCTGTCACTTCCCCAGATTACCAAAGGCATGAACCCACTATCGAGCATAAATACTAACTCTTGGAGTTGCTAGCATCTACTTGGCCAAGATAGCTACTAACAACGGAAACCATGCAAGATCTCAAATAACAAAAACATGATAGAATCAATAATCAATCTGAAATAGCATCTCAATATCCATCGGATCCCCGCAAACACAACATGTATGAATTACAAATAGATGATCTTGATCATGAACGGAGCTCACAAGATCTAAACATGAAAGCACAAAGGAGGAGAAACCAGCCATCTAGCTACTACATGGATCCGTAGTCCAAGGATGAACTACTCACGCATCACACCGGAGGCTTGCATGGTGATGAAGAAGGCCTCCAGGGTGAATTCCCCTCTCCGGCAGGGTGCCGGGAAGAGCTTCAGATCCCTCCTAATCTAGGGATGGAGATGACGGCGGCTATAGACTCTTTCGTGGATTTTTGATCGGGTACCTAGGGTTTTTGTCCCGAGGGCAACTTATAGGCGGAAGGAGAGGCCGAGGGGGTGCCAGGGCTGGCCTCACCACCCCCTGGCGTGGGCCAGGTTGGGCCGCACGGCTAGGTGGTGTGGTGGCCCCCTGGTCCCTCACCGTCTCGTATTCTGGCACTTGATCCCTTCCGGAAAAATAGGCACTTTGGCTTTTGTCCCGTCCAATTCCGAGAATATTCATTTTCTGACTTTCCTGGAACCAAAAACAGCAGAAAACAGGCAGCTGGCACTGTGGCTCTTGTTAATAGGTTAGTCCAAGAAATCATATGAAAAGTACTCCAAAGTTGGAACAAAACACAAGAAAGTGGATAAAACCAAGCATGGAACATCAAAAATTATAGATACATTTGGAATGTATCAGCGGCCTTCATGGTGTGCGTTGTCCGAAGAAGCGCACCGATGGCACTGTTGCTTGGATGGCCAAGTATGTTGCCCAGGCCACTGCGGATCCCTCTGCTAAACCACGTCACTTCCGCGCTGCTCTTGGAATTCCGCATTGGCGGGAAGCAATGGAGCAAGAATTTGAAGCTCTCGTCACTAATAATACGTGGCATCTTGTGGCTTCTAAGCCTGGTGTTAATGTTATTGATTCTAAATGGGTCTTCAAAGTCAAACGGCATGTTGATGGTCAGATTGCGAGGTATAAAGCTCGTCTTGTTGCTAGGGGTTTCAAGCAACGATATGGGCTGGTTTATGAAGATACGTTTAGCCCGGTGGTCAAGCCTACCACTATTCGGTTGCTACTCTCTATTGCTGTTACTCGTGGCTGGTCTCTTCGTCAGTTTGAAATTCAAAATGCATTTCTCAATGGTGTGTTAGAAGAAGAGGTATTCATGCGTCAGCCTCCTAGCTTTGAAGATCCTCAGCGTCCGATGCATCTCTGTCACTTGGTTAAAGCTATCTATGGTCTCAAGCAAGCACCCCGAGCTTGGCATGCAAGACTAGGTGTTGTTCTTCGACATCATGGTTTTATTCCTTCAACAGTTGACACTTCCTTGTTCACTCTTCAACGGCATGAGGTGACTATTTATCTTTTGGTCTATGTTGACGACATCATAGTGATTAGTTCATTTGTGCCTACGGTGGACAGCCTTATCGCTAGTCGACGGAGTTTACTATTAAAGACCTTGGTCCCCTTCATTATTTTCTGGGTTTGGAGGTTGCCCAGATTCGACAAGGTCTCTCTCTTACTCAGCGCAAGTATGCTTCTGATCTTCTTGGACGTGCTGGTATGCTAAAATGTGCTCCCTCCACCACTCATATGGTGCCTCGGTCAAGTTGTTTCATGCGGATAGTCCCCTACTTGGCACTGATGATGCAACTCGTTACAGAAGTTTGGTTGGAGGCTTGCAGTATCTTACGTTGACTCATCCAGATATCTCTTTTGCTGTTAATAGAGTCTGCCAGTTCCTTTATGCTCCCACAGAGGATCATTTGACGGCTGTAAAGAGGATTGGCTGTAAAGAGGATTCTTCGCTATATTCAATGCACTCTTAGTCATGGCTTGCTTCTTCGTCCTGCCTCTTCGAGTGTTCTCTCAGCTTTCTCCGATGCTGACTGGGCAGGTGATGTTGACGACAGGCGCCACGGGGGGATTTGCGGTATTCTATGGTGGTAATCTGGTCGCCTGGAGTGCTGGCAAGCAAGCCACTGTCTCGCGCTCTAGTACTGAGGCAGAGTATAAAGCAGTGGCCAATGCTACTGCTGAGATTATTTGGATTGAAGCACTGCTGAAGGAACTTGGTATTCAACAGTCTTCACCACCTATCTTATGGTGCGATAATATTGGAGCTACTTACCTTTCTCTGAATCCAGTGTTTCATGCACGCACAAAACACATAGAGATTGATTTTCATTTTGTTCGAGACATGGTTGCTCAGAAGTTGCTCCAAGTTTGGTTTGTTTCTTCAAAAGATCAACTTGCAGATATTTTTACAAAGGCCTTGCCACTTCCACTGTTTGAAGAATGCAAGCGCAATCTCCACATGTGTATAGTTGAGATTGAGGGGGCTGATAGAATACGTGTAGTGTTTTGTCATATGTTTGTATTGGACTAGACTTAGAATTCCTAACCTCTCTAATATCTCCTGGTAACTTGTACACCTCATCTGACATATACATATATATATATATATATATATATATATATATATGGCCTAATACGCCACGCCTGTGTTGTGTTGTGCGTTGTCCCAAACCTATCTGTTTTTGTTTGTTTACAGACATGCCATCATAGGTTGGATGTTTTCTTGATAAATTTTAGCAAGTTATCATTCATAATGGAACAAGTTGTCAGTCTTGTTCAAATGAAACAAGTTATCATATATTCTTGTTGGTGGTGTGAAAAACCCAGGATAAACGGTGCAAGGCCAAACAAAAAGATTTATAAAACGGTAGTTTCAAAACAAGATCATCAAGTTGTCTCCTCCATATGCAATGGCGGATCGTGCCACACACTATAATGACTATGTCGAATGTCTAATAGTACAAATGGGCAAAATGTAAATATTTATCCTCACAGCTTCAAAAAAAAACACCGTCACAGTGTGATTGCCTTTCAAAATCATAAAAATACAATAACATTAAGAGGTTGAAAGTTTTCCTCGTTACATCAGAAAAACATACACACGATTCTTACGGACGATTATTTCATACTCCAATATTCTGGATATATCATACGCGCGTGTGTTCACTTGTACCGGGCCTCGCCTTGCTCGCCGCCCGGCACCCAGATGATGCTCAGCTTAGTGAGGAAGTGGCACACGGTTACCTCCCCCGGCTTGAGGTTGTGCAGCTCAAAGAACGGGTGCTTGGGACTCCACTTGGACGTGTCGAGGTGGCACACCGCCAGGGCCTCCATCGTCGCCGGCGTCCCCGCGCCGTCCTCCACGCTCGCCAACGTCACAGAGTAAGCGGCGGTAGGGTTGGCCGTGTGGCAGTAGTACACCGCGTACGGGTACGTCAGGTCATGGCAGGTCACGATCGCCGACGACTCACCAGAGACCTTCCGTACAGCCGTCACGTTGTACCTCCCACGGAGTGCCCGCGTGCCCGGAGCTTCCACGGGCAAATTGGCGGCCGAGAAGGCGCGCACATTGTGTGTTCCGAGGAGGGACGCCGGGAGCTCGGCAAGGGACTCGAGGGAGGTGGCGCAGCCTGCGTTTTGGCCCGGGAGTGTCCGTGGGTGCTCGCATGTGTCCAGCGTCCAGCGTATCTCTCTAGTCATACGGAGAGTCGTGGGCGTGAACATCGCGACGATGTCGGAGAAGCGTCCGGTGGAGAACGGGATGGAGTCGGCCACGCGGCGGGGAAGAAGCCTCGGCAAGTAGGTGGTCGGCCGGATAGAGGGTGTGATGATGGACCCCGGCCGCAGAATGTCCTGGAAGAAGAAGACGTCTGCCTGCTGCCGTTTGTTACTACTGTGGCTGTGGGCGTGAACATGGTGATGGTGACTCCCCGTATCTGTTGTTATACAACACGTAAGAATAATAATTTTGGTGAGACTTTCCTACTAATATAGTTAAACAATTAAAAGACACATTATTTCTTTTAAATATTAATAAAAATACAAATAAGTAAAGTCACATGGAAACTTTACCAGCTATATGTGCCTCATGTCCTGTAGAAAGTGTCTTCTTGTCATCTTCGTGTTGTGATCCATATGACATTGTAGCTTTATGCGGATCATCTTCATGTTCTGACCCATATGACATTGTGACTTTGTTCGGATCTTCTTCCTCTCCTGATCTATATGACATTGTGGCTTTATTCGGGTCTTCTTCCTCTTCTGATTTGTATGACATTGTGACTTTGTTCGGGTCTTCTTCCTCTTCTGATCTGTATGACATTGTAACTTTGTTCGGGTCTTCTTCCTCTTCTGATCTATATGACATTGTGACTTTGTTCGGGTCTTCTTCCTCTTTTGATCTATATGACATTGTGACTTTGTTTAGGTCTTCTTCCTCTTCTGATCTGTATGACATTGTGACTTTGTTCGGGTCTTCTTCCTCTTCTAATTGGTATGAAATTGTAAGTTTGTGTGTATCCTCTTCCTGTTCTGACCCATATGACATTGTGGCTTTATTCGGGTCTTCTTCCTCTTCTGATCCGTATGACATTGTAGCTCTATGAGGATCATCTTCATGTTCTGACCCATATGACATTGTGGCTTTATTCGGGTCTTCTTCCTCTTCTGATCTGTATGATATTGTGGCTTTATTTGTATCCTCTTCTTGTTCTGACCCATATGACATTGTGGCTTTATTTGGATCTTCTTCCTCTTCTGATTTGTATGACATTGTAGCTTTATGTGGATCATCTTCATGTTTTGACCCATATGACATTGTAGCTTTATTCGGGTCTTCTTCCTCTTCTGATTTGTATGACGCTTTATGTCTATCATCTTCTTGTTCTGACCCATATGACATCGTGACTTTATTCGGGTCTTCTTCCTCTTCCGATCCATATGACATTGTGGCTTTATTGGGATCTTCTTCACCTTGGTCCAAGACTTCATTATGTCCATCTTTGCCTTCAGCCGACCCGTATGACACGGACATTTCCTTCAGATTTCCTTCTATTTTCAGTCTATGTGCTTGGGACCCATATGACATGGAGATCTCCTTTAAATCATATTCATCTTTTGATGCAATATGAACATGCTTGTCCCCATGATCAGATTTTGACTTTGCTGCTTTCTCATACTTTGGTCCAATTTTCCGTAGTCCTTTCACAAATTTGAGATTATTGGGACTCATAGTAATGCCATCTACATAGCCAAGACCTGGATGCACATACAGGAAACATGAAGTACATAAACCTATTAGTATGTTGATAGTAGTGAGAACAAGTTGAATATAATGGAATCAACGAGGCAATCAGTGTGTGGATGCAAATACAAAAAATTGAAAACATATTATATGCTAATATGCATAATGTGCTAAGTACATAGAACATGTCTCGTTGATACCTCTGTACATCTCAGTCATCACAACATCGAATCAAACAAAACTGACGTTTGCAGTATGCATGGTAAGTTCATAAAACTAATCTTTCATATCCACCCTAATGAAACGCCAGTATTTAAAAAATCATCATTTAACTAAATTACCATGTAGGCTAACTATCCCATAGCCAATAAATATTATATGTACCATGCGGGGATAAACTAACATGTTTATCTCTATTTGCGAGCATATGTTATATTTGGTGGCATGAATATTTAACATATATTAATACTATATATGACTAATGGTATGCAAACTGAAAAGCATTTATCGAAATTTATCAGCCCAAATAATATATTTATATTATATTTTAGTTTAGTGGTTATATTATTAATTGTACTTGATATGGTACCATACCAAAAAAAATTGTTGAGTTCACTATATTTGACGTGATAATAATAAAAGAAACATGAAATAGTTATAGAAGATGCACTAATTAACAATATTCAATCCTTATTTATAAATTTTCTTTGGTGATAATATTATTGATTTAGGGAGTGCAAAGTCAGTACAGTAGCCTTGTGCTCTGTATTGTTAGCCATTGGATCTGAGTGATCGATTCATGCCAAACATGAGAGTACTCTAAGATTTTTTTCTAAAGATATACCTCCAGTTGTTAAAACTATTGAAATAAGGTCGACCACTAAAGGCATTTGTCTATAGACTGTTTTGAGTGGTGGGCGTAGATGGGGACTAAGTATTACAACATGTCATGTGTTTTCCACTACATAGACTGAGAGAGAGGGGGAGAGTGACAGGGGGAGACAGGGGGAAGAGATAGACCATTTTGTTGGGCTAACAGATCGATGATAGCTGGAGGCACTGGAACTCCGGGAAGCACCGCTGCCCAGTAAGTTATCCGCGTCTCTGTTTTCAGTGTTGTCATCGCGGCATCGACGAAACTCACATGCTTCCCTCCTCCTCCTACAATCTGTGTGCATCACAACGAATACCAAAATAATAGTCACAAAAACATACTAACAACATAAATACACAAATATAGTGAAAAACACAACCTAGCTACGCAAATATCCAACGAATAACGAAATGATCATTGCAAACACACACCAACAATGTAAATACGCAACTCTAGCTACAAGCGCACACACACACACTAAGTACGTAAATACACAACTCATGTGTGGACAGAAAATGTATCTGATAAGTATGAGTGGGATTTATGCAAGCACTCACCAAGAGAAGTGTGACCATCACAAGTAAACCCATGTTTTGTGTTGCTACTATGTGTTGCATTGCTAGCTAGTAGCTAGGTAATGGTGAAGCAAACCAGTTGAGCGGATGCCCTACTTATATAGTTCAGATGCGTGAGTTAGTTGCATAATTATAATGGTTGCCAAGATGATTTTGGATTAGTGCCCAGTTGAATCCTACTGATCGTATACCCCTGGACGCCCGATTACTCAGCCATTTGTGGATACAACTTGTAGTTAAAGAGTGTAACATGCGTTCCACGCGTTTGTTTCTTTATTGAGTACATAGGCACGTCATGATGGAGGGGCGTTTACTTGTCAATCACTCGTAGAAATTGTCGTACGTTGTTGTCTTGATAGCAAAATATGTCTTACATTTATCGGATGGGAGTGAGTACTTTGATCGATGTAGCTGAATCCAAGATTCATGAGTTTCGTCGACAGTAGTCATTCACGTACGTACTCTTCAATTCATTATTTATAACAACAGATATACAATGGTGAGCCAACAAATATACAGTAGTAGCGAAGACTTTTCTTCAAAAAGGTTTAGTGTCAGGCCTATAGTCCTCTTCCAAGTTCCAACCGGACAAAGAGCATCTTAGGCATGTGTTAATTTTCAGGTTGAGAGCATCATCCTGTTGGGCCAAGGCGAGCGATATATAGTCATCTAGTTGCATCATACACTCCATATCTTGCATTGGAATCTGAATCCTCTTATTGAGGATCGATGATGCTAAAATCCGAAACTACGTAGGAGTAGTTATAATCTTAACCAACTAGCTAGCTGCAGCTCTCTTCTTTTCATCTTTTCCTGCAGCTCTCTTCTTCACAGCTTCACCTGTCAACTCTGATTGATTTAAATTTTAGAAAGATAGGGAAGGAACATTATCTACTTTTTTCTTAACCAAAACACTTTCCCCTCACGACAGCTAGTACGTCGGGTCTTGCGGCAATCCTTACTCCGGCTCAGGCGTAGCACTTCTAGGCTTGTAAAGAACGTTTATCTATCAATGCAATGAAACGCAAAACTTGTGCGTTTTCTCCACACAAAAAAGGTGATGACTAAGCTAAGCAAATAGCCAAATGTTGTCGCTGTCATGCTAATTGCTACAGCAAGTGGGATCTTTTCTTATGTTCAAAGGAAAGAACCTTGTTATTTTTTAAAGTGTGGGCTATATATGATCTGTATATACATCCCTTCTCTTGTCTGATCTAACCAGAGTGTTTAAACAACACACCTCGTGGAACTTGCCCTTGGTTGTTTAATTCTGAAACAGGGATAGACATGACTGACCGCCCCCCAGTACCCAAGCAAGATTACCCGGAGTAGCTAGCTATGGAGCCAGAGAAAACCATCCTATGGTGCTAGCAGGATATGGCAGTCATGTCAATGAGTTGATGACTGGAGGGGAGGAGGTCGTCTAGCTACTGCCACACTATTGTGTAGGGAAAGAATAGAATGTAGAGTTCACTAGTAGAAACAAGGGCTCCAGATTCTTTGTCTAGTCCCGGCTAGATTATGGGCCGGGACTAGTACTAGCGCCCGCTTTATGTTTTTGAGGGCCCTAGGGCAACTCGACGACATGGCCCTTAAGATACACATATATAAATATATGAATATATAAGCCTATTTTTACTTGCAAAGTACCATGAGTTAACATCCAAACACGTATACTTAGTATAAGATGTATAAAAATAATTATTAAACACTCGGACACTGTCATTTAATGATAGCAAAACTAAAAGAGTAGTGAAATAAGACAAGAGGTCTAGGAGGCCGGGGCAGCTCTAGTCCCGGGTCGTTCCGGACCTCTAGTCCCGGTTCATGACATGATCCAGGACAAGAGGTCTCGCGCCAGCTAGCTCGACGCGAGGGAGCCTTTAGTCTCAGTTTGTATCACCACTCGGGACTATAGGTCAATTTTTGATTAGACAAAAAGTTACTGAAAATTGAAATATGTAATTTAGAGTTTCAGAGCTCTGAAGAGTACGATCGATGTAGAAACATGAAGAATTGCAATGGAAAGTTTTATTCAAGTCTTAATTAAGCTTCAAATATATTACAAGCAAACATCACTCGAACATCACGCAACACCACTTGAACTATGCGTCGCCTAGAACTCTGGCGGCGCCGGCGGGTCGACAAGACCCCATTCTTCTTCGAGAGAGCGGTAGATCGCTTCTTGCATCTGCAACTCCTCTACATCTTGGGCGAGGCGGGCACACAGGTACATGTTGTCGGGATTGGCCTACACCGCTTCCCGGAGCTCGTCGCGCACGTCTGCGAGCGCAACACGCCGCCGGTGCTTCGGCAGAAAGACGCGATCCATCACCTCCCACGAGAAAGACTTGTCGGTGGTCCTGTTGCGGTTATAGTAAGTGTGCCTCGGTCGACGGTTGAACGTCGGCGTGTATATCAGCGAGCGCCCCGGAATCGGAGGCGGCAACACGCCCGGTTCCTCCAGTGGGATTTCTGGGCGGATATTGGGGGTGCCAGTGCGGCGGCGCGGACGGCCAGGCATGGGTGCGATTTCTGGTTGTGCCTACGTCGGCTGGCCTCCCCTTTCTATGGGTGCACCAGGACGCGGTGGGAAACACCCATAAGAGGCGGGAGGCGGCAACGCAATGGAAATACACGCGACAGGAAATTCCTAGAATGCAGATGAGGAATGATCCTCTCTAAAACTTGAATTGGATCTCTGAAGAAACATCATAATGTGAGTCTAAAAATGAATTTTTTTTAAAAATCATGAGCATTAGATCATGTACCTGTAGTTCAAACCGGACCCACTTCCAACCGATTCGTCACACATTTGTCTTTTTCACTAGGGGTTGACGTAAAGGTTCGAGATACCCTGGTTGGGACATTGCATTTTTAGAAAATGGGGTGGTAGCATTTTGAATATGCCTTTGGTGGTTGCTTCACAAAATGCCCTGTTTTTAGCACTTGTAAAATGGAAAATAGCTTTTCCGTGCGACGAAAAGGAAAACCTCCTCATGCAACATTGTTCGCCATCACAAGATAAACATGCGCGCATAATATGGCCACACTATCACAAACTATTCCGAGATTATGGCCATAACATTGGTCATTTGGTCCGAAAGTCATGAAACATCGAACATGATAGCTTATTTTGAGAAGGAATTTTCAAGGTGCAATTATTATACCAAGTTTGATATTTTTCCTTACAACTATGTCACATAATATGATACCACGTGAAGGATTTACATTTTTCGGACCGTTTTTGAATTTCTTATGCCCGTTTCAAAAAATTTCCGTTTCAAACTATGGTCAAAATGGCGAGCATGCAGATGGGGGATGAGCCTCTCTAAAACTTGAATTGGATATCTAAAGAAACATCATAATTTGAGTATAAAAATAAATTTTTTCAAAAAAATCATGAGCATTAGATCATGTACCTATAGTTCAAACCGAACCCACTTCCTACCGATTCGGCAAACATTTGTGTTTTTCATCCGTGGTGGACAGAAAGGTTCGAGGTATCCTGGTTGGAACATTGTCCATGTAAGCGGACTATTATTTTTGGAAAATAGGGTGGTAGCATTTTGAATTATGCTTTTTGTGGTTGCTTCAAAAAACATCCTGTTTATAGCACTTGTAAAATGGAAAATGCCTTTTCCGTGCGACGAAAAAGAAAACCTCTTCCTGCAACACTGTTCACCATCATAAGATACACATGCGTGCACAATATAGGCACGCTGTCACAAACTATGCTGAGATTCCGGTCATAACATTGGTCATTTGGTCCAAAAGGCATGAAACATCAAACATGATAGCTCATTTTAAGAAGGACTTTTCAAGATGCAATCATTATACCAAGTTCGGTATTTTTCCTTGCAACTATGTCACATACACCATGCGAAGGATTTATATTGTTCGGACCGTTTTTGAATTTCTTATGTCCATTTCAAAAATTTCCTATTTCAAACTATGGTCAAAACGGCGAGCATATAGATGGGAGATGAGCCTCTCTAAAATTTGAATTGGATCTCTGAAAAAACATTATACTGTGAGTCTAAAAATATTTTTTTCAAAAAATCAGGAACATTAGATCATGTACCTTTAGTTTAAACCGGACCCACTTCCTACCGATTTGGCACAAATTTGTCTTTTTCACCCAGGGTGGACGGAAAGGTTCACGATACCCTGGTTGGAATATTGTCCATATATGGTGGTCTAATATTTTTTGGAAAATGGGGTGGTAGAATTTTGAATTATGCCTTTGGTGGTTGCTTCACAAAACACCCTGTTTTAGCACTTGTAAAATAGAAAATTGCTTTTCCCTGTGACGAAAAGGAAAACCTCCTCCTGCAACATTGTTTACCATCACAAGATACAAATGCATGCATAATATGGGCACACTATCATAAACTATGCCGAGATTCTGGTCATAACATTGGTTATTTGGTCTGAAAGCCATGAAACATTAAACATGAAGTCTCATTTTGAGAAGGAATTTTCAAGATGCACATGGTTATTTGGTCTGAAAGCCAAGAAACATTAAACATTGGTTATTTTTCCTTGCAACTATGCCACATAATATGACACCATGCGAAGGATTTACATTGTTCGGACCGTTTTTGAATTTCTTATGCCTGTTTCAAACTATGGTCAAAACGACGAGCATGCAGATGGGGGGTGAGCCTCTAAAACATGAATTAGGTCTCTGAAGAAACATCATACTATGAGTCTAAAAATGTTTTTTTTAAATCATAAGCATTAGATCATGTACACGTAGTTCAAACCGGACCCACTTTCTGCCGATTCAGTACACATTTGTCTTTTTCACCCGGGGTGGATGGAAAGGTTTGAGATACCCTGATTGGGACATTGTCCATGTAAGGTGGTCTAGTATTTTTGGAAAATTGGATGGTAGCATTTTGAATTATCAGTTTGGTGGTTGCTTCACAAAACGCCCCGTTTTAGCACTTGTGAAATGGAAATAGCTTTTCCATGCAAGGAAAAGGAAAACCTCCTCCTGCAACATTGTTCGCCATCACAAGATACACATGCAGGGCTTGTATTTAAGGGAACATGCATGAAACCTCTCACAAGGTTCTTAGTGAAGCCACTTTGGAGTGGTGCTTGGAACTCCTTCACATGGATCTTTTTGGACCTACATATCATGATAGTCTTTACGAGAATAAATATTGCTTGGTGATTTTTAATGATTACTCAAGATACACGTGGGTTTATTTCTTCAAGTTCGGGAGTGAAACTCAAAAGACCGTCATCGACTTCATCAATCATGTTCAACAGAAATAGTGGCAGACCTACAGGGTATGCCAGGTATGGCCCGGCATGTCCTACACCCAGCCATGCAAGCCTATACACCTAATCAACTGAATCATTAATCAGTTGAGGTAACGAAGGAAGCCATCCATTCATGTCTTGTTTAGCGACATGGCCTGACTACTTGGTAGACCATCGGTCAATGAAATTATTAGCTTTGGCCACTAATAAAGGTGTGTGTTTAGTCTTGTAGTATAAATCATGTAGGCTACTTATGGCCATGCTTCATGCATGTCGCTCGTGTGAGGCAACTCCGGGGCGCCCACCTCCAAACCCTAGCATCCCGTCACCGGGCCTTCTCCATCCGGCCGCTGCCCCGTGCCCTCTTCCCGGTCGTTGGTGGCGGCCACGCCTTGGTCACCGAAGGTGACGGATGGTTTGCGCGGCCTCTGTAGATCTCCTTTGCATGGGGGGTAGTCACCTTAAGGTTGCGCCGGTGGATCCGGGCTGCGGGCGGCAGCGCTCCAATGGCGCAGGCTGGCAGCTCGGATGGGAGGCACAGAGGAGAAAAAGGGGATCTGGTGCGGTCCTAGAGGTGGCGGCTACCATACGGAGATGCTTCTCCCAGCGGCGGCTCAATCTCTGGGTTTAGCCATGGGCTTGAAAGGTCCAATGGCTGACCCGCTCGTTCCGCACACCGGAAGCCGGCCAGCGGTGTGGGGACTGCTAGTGGCGGTCATAGGGTTCCTTCAGCGAAGATGAAGATCTGCTTGTTTCCTTCCATCGTTGATCTAGATTGGAGAGACGAGTTCCAGAAGGCTCCGCCGGTGAACTCCCATGTGCGCATCATGCCTTGAGATTGCTGGATCAGAAAGTATTTGGTCGTCCGCACCCATGTTTTTCTGGCCGTTTGGTTTCAGCGGGAGCATTGTGAAGCTCTACTATTTGCTACCATCATGTGTCATGTCTTCGACGATGCACGGTGAAGTCAGATGCGGAGAATGTCAGGAAAGCTGGAACTTGAGGGTAGCAATGGTGATTTGAGTCTTTGTGGTGATGAGGAATTGGTTGTGTGATCTATGACTCGTAGTAGCGAATGTTTGTGAGGGCGATAATACAGGAGGAGTTCCTACTCTTATCTTGCAGGGTGAAAATCCAAGGTCTGGCCTTAATTGGTTGTGTCTGGAAGTGACCTTGTTGAAGGCATTGTTTTACGAGCAAGGACTTTCTTCAGGGTGAAAATCTATGATTGTTGATCAGGTGACGATAACTCTTATGCACTATATCCTTCTTAAAGACGTTACTATTGGAGTGGTTGGACTACTGCTGTTGTTTTGGTGATGTTAGTGTCGTTCCTTTGAGGAATCATTCTCTGTAGCGAGACTATTCTTTTTGTAATTCTTTTTCTTTTTTCTAGGATGTGTGCATCTGTAAGGCTGCTAGGGCATGCGTTATTGCAGAGGCTGGATGTAATTTGTATCTCCGTGATATTAATATATACTCTTTTCGAAAAAATGTGCCAAGCTATTTTGGTAAAGTATTTGACCTAGTTAGTTCTGATAATTAAGCAAAGAAAATATCTACTTGTTGTATGTATGTTGGAGCGAGCGACTCTATGTTGGATTAATTTTCATATGTTCTGTCGTAGATTTTGTAATATCTATTTTACATATTTTTGGATTATTTCAGTATGTTCTAGCTGTAGCTGGAATGATTACCCTACGATTGAATACTTTGAAATTTTACCTAAAAAAGGAAAAATTTGAGAATTTAGGGTCACATGAAACAGCGAGAATAATTTAGTTCAATGTTAGAACGCCCCGTCGATGGTGATTGTTTCCAACAATTTACCTTTTTTATTAAAATACAAAATCAATTTTTTAGTTATATTTCATAACCATCATTTCTTTTTTATTATATTTTCTTATTTCATAATCTTATTCATTTTTTATTCTAAGAGAAAATCTTTTTCAATAGGCACACCAAATTTTTGTGTGGCATACCCTTTGCTAAAATCCAAGGTCTTCCACTGAACAGAAAAACAATGCCATTATCTTGACTATTCGAAGTGACAATGGCACTGAGTTGAAGAACTATACCTTGGATGAATTTCTTAGTTATGAGGGGATCAAGCACCAATATTCCACTCCATATACCCCTTAACAAAATGGTGTGACCGAAAGGAAGAACCAAACATTGATGGATGCTTCTCGGACTATGTTGGCAGAATTCAAGTCACCACATAACTTTTCGGGTCGAGGCCATATCAACTGCTTGCTACACTACCAACTGATAAATCTTCGCAAGTACTTAAACAAGACTCCATACGAGATCCTTACCGGTCACAAGCCAAATGTCAAGTAATTCCTAGTGTTTGGATACAAATGCTACATTCTCAAGAAAGGTGTTCCCTAGATTACCCGAGGCATGAACCCACTATCGAGCATAAATACTAACTCTTGGAGTTGCTAGCATCTACTTGGACAAGATGGCTACTAACAACGGAAAGCATGCAAGATCTCAAATAACAAAGACATGATAGAATCAATAATCAATCTGAAATTGCATCTCAATATCCATCGGATCCCCGCAAACACAACATGTATGAATTACAAATAGATTATCTTGATCATGAACATAGCTCACAAGATCTAAACATGAAAGCACAAAGGAGGAGAAACCAGCCATCTAGCTACTACATGGATCCGTAGTCCCGGATGAACTACTCACGCATCACACCAGAGGCTTGCATGGTGATGAAGAAGGCCTCCAGGGTGAATTCCCCTCTACGGCAGGGTGCCGGGAAGAGCTTCAGATCCCTCCCGATCTAGGGATGGAGATGACGGCGGCTACAGACTCTTTCATGGATTTTTGATCGGGTACCTAGGGTTTTCGTCCCGAAGGAAACTTATAGGCGGAAGGAGAGGCCGAGAGGGTGCCAGGGCTGGCCTCACCACCCCCTGGCACGAGCCAGGCTGAGCCAGCGCGGCCAGGCGGTGTGGTGGCCCCTGGTCCCTCTCCGTCTCGTATTCTGGCACTTGATCCCTTCCGGAAAAATAGGCACTTTCGCTTTTGTCCCGTCCAATTCCGATAGTATTCATTTTCTGACTTTCCTAGAACCAAAAACAGCAGAAAACAGGCAGCTGGCACTGTGGCTCTTGTTAATAGGTTAGTCCAAAAAATCATATGAAAAGTACTCCAAAGTTGGAACAAAACACAAGAAAGTGGATAAAACCAAGCATGGAACATCAAAAATTATAGATACATTTGAAAAGGAACCAACATCCCCAAGCTTAACTCCTGCTCGTCCTCGAGTAGGTAAGTGATAAAAAGAAATAATTTTTGAGGTGACATGCACCATCAAAGACTTGATCAAAGTATTTGCAAAACTCAAAGCTGAGATCATAGTACTTCAATCATAACATGAAAGACAAAGTTCTAGCAATAGGCAAAGAAACTATGATGCAACATAAAAAGTTACAAACAAAAGATTCATGAATAACATGCCTTGCAAGACGTTTGTTTGTTTCACATAAAGAAGACATAGCATAATAGTATTTAGCTTGTCCCTCAATAGAGTAGCAAATATAAATGCATAGGACACCTTCAAAGTTCATAAGAGTGACTAGATACAATAGTTTAAAACAAGCAATATCAAGTTATGCATCAATCAACTAGTCTTGGGACAATGCACATAGAACTAAGAATGTCCACTATGCTCTCAAAGTAGGTGCATAAAGATAGAAGGTGGAGACTCAATATAATGGTGGAAGAAAAGCCTTTTGTAAAAGGAAGTAGGGATTCAAGTCTCATAAAGAGCTTCCAAAAATTATGGTACTTGTAGTTTTCAGCTCTCATTGCCCCTATCCTAAGCATCTTGAAAGTGATTAAGGTTAAAGTGACACAACTAAGAGGATATGCTTGACAAGTTATAAACCGAAATCTCATGCCCCTTACTTACGAAGACCGATCCTCATGCTACTCAACTTTAGTCACGAGTAAGCTCTTGTCATTGTAAGTATATGTGTATCATTAAGAACCGCCAACGGGGTACCCCTTGCACATGATACGGGAGCTTTCCCATAATCAAAATGACAAGGCAAGCAGACAATGAGCATCTCAGCGATCTTTTTATTTGCTATTTGCATAGGTTTTTATTGAGGATGCTTCATAGAGTGCTCATTTTGGTGATGTTGCAAGTTTCCACCATGATTAGGCATGGCTTAGGCTAGCGGCCCAGGCGTTTCTCTAACACATATACAAACTCCATGATCTTATAAGTTCCACATTTATTTCACACCGTCGGGATCCGTAAGCAAAAGAACATGATATCCACGGGGTACAAAGTACAAGTGCAATGTTGAAAGCGTTCCCCATGAAACATGGTTCTGCTAATTTCAACTTATAAAGCGCAAGCATATACACAACAAACAAGGACCCAATGGTTCAAGTTTATTAGAGGCAAGTAAAGTAAAGTGTGCCATCAAGTTCGTGAGAGTTTTAATCACTAGTTTTCTCATAACAAGTGAAAGGTAAACAAAAGCATGAATATACTTGGAATAGCATAAGATAGTAGGTAGGTATGGTGGACTCTTTGGAATAACTTGGTTTAGAGAGTTGGATGCATGAGTGGAACTCATACTTGGGGGTGGAGGCTAGCAAAAGACTGGGAGCGACAAACTAAGAGAGCAATAATGGCTATAATCATGCAGAGCGACAAAACATCATTGATCAAAGCATAAAGTGATACTACAAGTTGTAAACTAAAGGATCATAAAGGCTATGGTGACTGGAGATAGTCATAACATGGTGTGAGCATGTGCCAAGTCAACCCAAATAAAGCATCAAAGGAGAATACCACTATACTATGCTTTAATATGCTAAAACAACGCATGATTCATCCAAGGCACATTAAGCAATCTCAATTGTTTATAACAAGTCATGATACAGCAAAGAATACTAAGAAAAAAGCCAAAAAAATATCAAGCATGGCATGACAAAGCATATGCCACAGTCAAAAACGAGCTCTTTTTACCACATAAGCATAAACTTTCCTACTCTTTTCCAAACCAAACCAAACTATTTGCAAACCAAAGTATGAAAGAGGGGGTCCAACCAATTTATTCAGAACACTAAGCAAACCAAGCAAACTAAAAACCAAAACAAAAACTAAAAAGAAGACGCTCTAAGAACAACACAACTGTGCATGAAACAATAAAAATGAAGCGTTTGGAAGAAACCTGGGATTTTTATTGATGAAGAAGGGGATGCCTTGGGCATCCCCAAGCTTTGACGCTTGTACTTCTTGGATATTTCTTAGGGTGACACGCGTGGCATCCCCAAGCTTGAGCTTTATTCCATCCTTCATCTCATTACTCATTCCTTCCATACACCTGAAATTTTTCCTTCATACAAAACTTCACATAATCTTTATTAGCAACATTAGTGCACTTAAGATAAATAAGTCTTAAGGTTCAGTTCTAATCACCAAATAAACTTCCATTAGAACACTAGCTACTGTAGCACTTCCCTCAAAAAGCTCAGTTCCCCAAAAGAACTCAAAAAGGAACCCACAAGAAGCAAATGCAGAAAATGGCAGAAATCTGTCAAAACAGACCAGCAGGTAAAGACGAATTTTTTCGAAGACCTTCTATTGCTAAAATCAAAAAGTGTTGAACTAACGAAAGTTAGATAACAACCTGGGGCAGAAGCACAAAACATTATATCTCAATCCGACATACAGAGCTCTCTAACGAATTTTTACGGTGAAGCATAGAAATCTGTTTCGGGACAGCAACTTTCCCAATCATTACTTCTCTCTCATTAGAGGTTACTCTTGGAACAAAAATCAAATAAAAAGGATAAGGAGAGGTTATTACAGAGGTAATAACTTCCAAGACTCATCTAAAACTCTTGGGTTATCTCCCAACAAGTATTTTTCTTTAACGCCTTTAAGTTAGGCATAAAAAATTTGAGAAGATGCTCTCATAGGAAATATGAATTGAAATAAAAGAGAGCATCAAGAAGCAAATTCAAAACACATTTAAGTCTAACCCACTTCCTATGCATAGGAATCTTGTATGCAAATAAATGCACAAAGAACAAAGTGACAGGCATAGGAAGATAAAACAAAAGTAACTTCAAAACTTTCAGCACATAGAGAGGTGTTTCATTACCATAAAAACTTCTAGAACCATATTTTCCTCTCTCATAATAATTTCCACTAGCCTCATGAATAAACTCAACAATATAACTATCACATAAGGCATGCTTTTCATGATCTACAAGCACTAGAGCTTTATTATAAATATTTTCAAAAGAATCCTCGGGAACATAACATTCACCCTCCTTTGATAAGCATGGGGGACAATCAAATAATGTAAGGGATAAAGAGTTACTCTCATTAGAAGGTAGGCATGAGTAGATCCATTCTTCCTCCTTTTGTCCATCACTCTCCTCCTCTTTTTCATCTAATGAGCTTTCAGGTTCAGCAATTTCTTCTTCCATGGACGTTCTAGCAGGCGGTGGTTCATCTATTACCTTAGCAGTCATAAAAGTGTTCCCAAATAGGAAACTGAGTGAGCTATCCATAATGAAATAGTGATTGGAGTAGAGCTAGTCATAAAGGCAACTTAAGAAAGGAACTAATTTTTTTGTGTTTTCTGAAGAACAAAACAAGCAAACAAAGCAAAAAGAAACTAAGCAAAACAAAAACAACAAAGTAAAGAGATTGGTTATGAGGGACTCCCCTTGTGAAGATGTCCTTGACTCCCCGGCAATGGCGCCAGAAAAAATCTTGTTGACTCGTAGTTGATGTAGAGCTCGTTGGGAACCCCAAGAGGAAGGTATGATGAGCACATCAGTAAGTTTTCCCTTAGTTATGAAACCAAGGTTTAATCGAACTAGTAGGAGCAAGGAAACACCCCAAAGGTGTTACTAGCTGAGCTTTGGCAGGGCGCACTATCGGTGCTAGTAGCAACGTGGAGACCTGCACAACACAACCACAGAACTTTGTCCCCAACTTGCGATGATGTTGTCAATCTCACCGTGTTTTGCGGAAAACAAAGGATTAAACGTATCGAATGGAAAGAAGTAAAAGTTTGCAGAAAGTAAACACAAAGTAGTAAAAGATTGTAGATTGTATGTAAAGTAAAAGGACCGGGATACATAGTTCACTAGAGGTGGCTCTCCTTCGATAGACAACATGCTGGGTGAACAAATTACAGCGGGGCAATTGACAAACACCGAGAAAGCAATACATGCATATACTAATCATCTTGACTCCTCTGAGACTTGATTGGGCATTACAACATAATACATAGACCGCCATCCAACTACATCTATGACTAATAATCCACCTTCAGGTTATCATCCGAACCCCCTCCAGTATTAAGTTGCAAGCAACAGATTATTGCTTTACGAACTGCGTGTAAAGTAAACAATACGATTGTTCTATGAACAAAGGATTGTTGTTTTCTCCCTAGTAGCAACAGCACATCTAGTACCTTAGAGATTTCTGTCACTTCCCCAGATTACCAGAGGCATGAACCCACTATCGAGCATAAATACTAACTCTTGGAGTTGCTAGCATCTACTTGGCCAAGATAGCTACTAACAACGGAAACCATGCAAGATCTCAAATAACAAAAACATGATAGAATCAATAATCAATCTGAAATAGCATCTCAATATCCATCGGATCCCCGCAAACACAACATGTATGAATTACAAATAGATGATCTTGATCATGAACGGAGCTCACAAGATCTAAACATGAAAGCACAAAGGAGGAGAAACCAGCCATCTAGCTACTACATGGATCCGTAGTCCAAGGATGAACTACTCACGCATCACACCGGAGGCTTGCATGGTGATGAAGAAGGCCTCCAGGGTGAATTCCCCTCTCCGGCAGGGTGCCGGGAAGAGCTTCAGATCCCTCCTGATCTAGGGATGGAGATGACGGCGGCTATAGACTCTTTCGTGGATTTTTGATCGGGTACCTAGGGTTTTTGTCCCGAGGGCAACTTATAGGCGGAAGGAGAGGCCGAGGGGGTGCCAGGGCTGGCCTCACCACCCCCTGGCGCGGGCCAGGTTGGGCCGCACGGCTAGGTGGTGTGGTGGCCCCCTGGTCCCTCTCCGTCTCGTATTCTGGCACTTGATCCCTTCCGGAAAAATAGGCACTTTGGCTTTTGTCCCGTCCAATTCCGAGAATATTCATTTTCTGACTTTCCTGGAACCAAAAACAGCAGAAAACAGGCAGCTGGCACTACGGCTCTTGTTAATAGGTTAGTCCAAGAAATCATATGAAAAGTACTCCAAAGTTGGAACAAAACACAAGAAAGTGGATAAAACCAAGCATGGAACATCAAAAATTATAGATACATTTGGAATGTATCAGCGGCCTTCGTGGTGTGCGTTGTCCGAAGAAGCGCACCGATGGCACTGTTGTTTGGATGGCCAAGTATGTTGCCCAGGCCACTGCGGATCCCTCTGCTAAACCACGTCACTTCCGCGCTGCTCTTGGAATTCCGCATTGGCGGGAAGCAATGGAGCAAGAATTTGAAGCTCTCGTCACTAATAATACGTGGCATCTTGTGGCTTCTAAGCCTGGTGTTAATGTTATTGATTCTAAATGGGTCTTCAAAGTCAAACGGCATGTTGATGGTCAGATTGCGAGGTATAAAGCTCGTCTTGTTGCTAGGGGTTTCAAGCAATGATATGGGCTGGATTATGAAGATACGTTTAGCCCGGTGGTCAAGCCTACCACTATTCGGTTGCTACTCTCTATTGCTGTTACTCGTGGCTGGTCTCTTCGTCAGTTGGACATTCAAAATGCATTTCTCAATGGTGTGTTAGAAGAAGAGGTATTCATGCGTCAGCCTCCTAGCTTTGAAGATCCTCAGCGTCCGATGCATCTCTGTCACTTGGTTAAAGCTATCTATGGTCTCAAGCAAGCACCCCGAGCTTGGCATGCAAGACTGGGTGTTGTTCTTCGACATCATGGTTTTATTCCTTCAACAGTTGACACTTCCTTGTTCACTCTTCAACGGCCTGAGGTGACTATTTATCTTTTGGTCTATGTTGACGACATCATTGTGATTAGTTCATCTGTGCCTACGGTGGACAGCCTTATCGCTAGTCGACGGAGTTTACTATTAAAGACCTTGGTCCCCTTCATTATTTTCTGGGTTTGGAGGTTGCCCAGATTCGACAAGGTCTCTCTCTTACTCAGCGCAAGTATGCTTCTGATCTTCTTGGACGTGCTGGTATGCTAAAATGTGCTCCCTCCACCACTCATATGGCTGCCTCGGTCAAGTTGTTTCATGCGGATAGTCCCCTACTTGGCACTGATGATGCAACTCGTTACAGAAGTTTGGTTGGAGGCTTGCAGTATCTTACGTTGACTCATCCAGATATCTCTTTTGCTGTTAATAGAGTCTGCCAGTTCCTTTATGCTCCCACAGAGGATCATTTGACGGCTGTAAAGAGGATTCTTCGCTATATTCAATGCACTCTTAGTCATGGCTTGCTTCTTCGTCCTGCCTCTTCGAGTGTTCTCTCAGCTTTCTCCGATGCTGACTGGGCAGGTGATGTTGACGACAGGCGCCACGGGGGGATTTGCGGTATTCTATGGTGGTAATCTGGTCGCCTGGAGTGCTCGCAAGCAAGCCACTGTCTCGCGCTCTAGTACTGAGGCAGAGTATAAAGTAGTGGCCAATGCTACTGCTGAGATTATTTGGATTGAAGCACTGCTGAAGGAACTTGGTATTCAACAGTCTTCACCACCTATCTTATGGTGCGATAATATTGGAGCTACTTACCTTTCTCTGAATCCAGTGTTTCATGCACGCACAAAACACATAGAGATTGATTTTCATTTTGTTCGAGACATGGTTGCTCAGAAGTTGCTCCAAGTTTGGTTTGTTTCTTCAAAAGATCAACTTGCAGATATTTTTACAAAGGCCTTGCCACTTCCACTGTTTGAAGAATGCAAACGCAATCTCCACATGTATATAGTTGAGATTGAGGGGGGCTGATAGAATACGTGTAGTGTTTTGTCATATGTTTGTATTGGACTAGACTTAGAATTCCTAACCTCTCTAATATCTCCTGGTAACTTGTACACCTCATCTGACATATACATATATATATATATATGGCCCAATACGCCACGCCTGTGTTGCGTTGTGCGTTGTCCCAAACCTATCTGTTTTTGTTTGTTTACAGACATGCCATCATAGGTTGGATGTTTTCTTGATAAATTTTAGCAAGTTATCATTCATAATGGAACAAGTTGTCAGTCTTGTTCAAATGAAACAAGTTATCATATATTCTTGTTGGTGGTGTGAAAAACCCAGGATAAACGGTGCAAGGCCAAACAAAAAGATTTATAAAACGGTAGTTTCAAAACAAGATCATCAAGTTGTCTCCTCCATATGCAATGGCGGATCGTGCCACACACTATAATGACTATGTCGAATGTCTAATAGTACAAATGGGCAAAATGTAAATATTTATCCTCACAGCTTCAAAAAAAAAACACCGTCACAGTGTGATTGCCTTTCAAAATCATAAAAATACAATAACATTAAGAGGTTGAAAGTTTTCCTCGTTACATCAGAAAAACATACACACGATTCTTACAGACGATTATTTCATACTCCAATATTCTGGATATATCATACGCGCGTGTGTTCACTTGTACCGGGCCTCGCCTTGCTCGCCGCCCGGCACCCAGATGATGCTCAGCTTAGTGAGGAAGTGGCACACGGTTACCTCCCCCGGCTTGAGGTTGTGCAGCTCAAAGAACGGGTGCTTGGGACTCCACTTGGACGTGTCGAGGTGGCACACCGCCAGGGCCTCCATCGTCGCCGGCGTCCCCGCGCCGTCCTCCACGCTCGCCAACGTCACAGAGTAAGCGGCGGTAGGGTTGGCCGTGTGGCAGTAGTACACCGCGTACGGGTACGTCAGGTCATGGCAGGTCACGATCGCCGACGACTCACCAGAGACCTTCCGTACAACCGTCACGTTGTACCTCCCACGGAGTGCCCGCGTGCCCGGAGCTTCCACGGGCAAATTGGCGGCCGAGAAGGCGTGCACATTGTGTGTTCCGAGGAGGGACGCCGGGAGCTCGGCAAGGGACTCGAGGGAGGTGGCGCAGCCTGCGTTTTGGCCCGGGAGTGTCCATGGGTGCTCGCATGTGTCCAGCGTCCAGCGTATCTCTCTAGTCATACGGAGAGTCGTGGGCGTGAACATCGCGACGATGTCGGAGAAGCGTCCGGTGGAGAACGGGATGGAGTCGGCCACGCGGCGGGGAAGAAGCCTCGGCAAGTAGGTGGTCGGCCGGATAGAGGGTGTGATGATGGACCCCGGCCGCAGAATGTCCTGGAAGAAGAAGACGTCTGCCTGCTGCCGTTTGTTACTACTGTGGCTGTGGGCGTGAACATGGTGATGGTGACTCCCCATATCTGCTGTTATACAACACGTAAGAATAATAATTTTGGTGAGACTTTCCTACTAATATAGTTAAACAATTAAAAGACACATTATTTCTTTTAAATATTAATAAAAATACAAATAAGTAAAGTCACATGGAAACTTTACCAGCTATATGTGCCTCATGTCCTGTAGAAACTGTCTTCTTGTCATCTTCGTGTTGTGATCCATATGACATTGTAGCTTTATGCGGATCATCTTCATGTTCTGACCCATATGACATTGTGACTTTGTTCGGATCTTCTTCCTCTCCTGATCTATATGACATTGTGGCTTTATTCGGGTCTTCTTCCTCTTCTGATTTGTATGACATTGTGACTTTGTTCGGGTCTTCTTCCTCTTCTGATCTGTATGACATTGTAACTTTGTTCGGGTCTTCTTCCTCTTCTGATCTGTATGACATTGTGACTTTGTTCGGGTCTTCTTCCTCTTCTGATCTATATGACATTGTGACTTTGTTTAGGTCTTCTTCCTCTTCTGATCTGTATGACATTGTGACTTTGTTCGGGTCTTCTTTCTCTTCTAATTGGTATGAAATTGTAAGTTTGTGTGTATCCTCTTCCTGTTCTGACCCATATGACATTGTGGCTTTATTCGGGTCTTCTTCCTCTTCTGATCCGTATGACATTGTAGCTCTATGAGGATCATCTTCATGTTCTGACCCATATGACATTGTGGCTTTATTCGGTTCTTCTTCCTCTTCTGATCTGTATGATATTGTGGCTTTATTTGTATCCTCTTCTTGTTCTGACCCATATGACATTGTGGCTTTATTTGGATCTTCTTCCTCTTCTGATTTGTATGACATTGTAGCTTTATGTGGATCATCTTCATGTTTTGACCCATATGACATTGTAGCTTTATTCGGGTCTTCTTCCTCTTCTGATTTGTATGACGCTTTATGTCTATCATCTTCTTGTTCTGACCCATATGACATCGTGACTTTATTCGGGTCTTCTTCCTCTTCCGATCCATATGACATTGTGGCTTTATTGGGATCTTCTTCACCTTGGTCCAAGACTTCATTATGTCCATCTTTGCCTTCAGCCGACCCGTATGACACGGACATTTCCTTCAGATTTCCTTCTATTTTCAGTCTATGTGCTTGGGACCCATATGACATGGAGATCTCCTTTAAATCATATTCATCTTTTGATGCAATATGAACATGCTTGTCCCCATGATCAGATTTTGACTTTGCTGCTTTCTCATACTTTGGTCCAATTTTCCGTAGTCCGTTCACAAATTTGAGATTATTGGGACTCATAGTAATGCCATCTACATAGCCAAGACCTGGATGCACATACAGGAAACATGAAGTACATAAACCTATTAGTATGTTGATAGTGGTGAGAACAAGTTGAATATAATGGAATCAACGAGGCAATCAGTGTGTGGATGCAAATACAAAAAATTGAAAACATATTATATGCTAATATGCATAATGTGCTAAGTACATAGAACATGTCTCGTTGATACCTCTGTACATCTCAGTCATCACAACAGCGAATCAAACAAAACTGACGCTTGCAGTATGCATGGTAAGTTCATAAAACTAATCTTTCATATCCACCCTAATGAAACGCCAGTATTTAAAAAATCATCATTTAACTAAATTACCATGTAGGCTAACTATCCCATAGCCAATAAATATTATATGTACCATGCGGGGATAAACTAACATGTTTATCTCTATTTGCGAGCATATGTTATATTTGGTGGCATGAATATTTAACATATATTAATACTATATATGACTAATGGTATGCAAACTGAAAAGCATTTATCGAAATTTATCAGCCCAAATAATATATTTATATTATATTTTAGTTTAGTGGTTATATTATTAATTGTACTTGATATGGTACCATACCAAAAAAAAATGTTGAGTTCACTATATTTGACGTGATAATAATAAAAGAAACATGAAATAGTTATAGAAGATGCACTAATTAACAATATTCAATCCTTATTTATAAATTTTCTTTGGTGATAATATTATTGATTTAGGGAGTGCAAAGTCAGTACAGTAGCCTTGTGCTCTGTATTGTTAGCCATTGGATCTGAGTGATCGATTCATGCCAAACATGAGAGTACTCTAAGATTTTTTTCTAAAGATATACCTCCAGTTGTTAAAACTATTGAAATAAGGTCGACCACTAAAGGCATTTGTCTATAGACTGTTTTGAGTGGTGGGCGTAGATGGGGACTAAGTATTACAACATGTCATGTGTTTTCCACTACATAGACTGAGAGAGAGGGGGAGAGTGACAGGGGGAGACAGGGGGAAGAGATAGACCATTTTGTTGGGCTAACAGATCGATGATAGCTGGAGGCACTGGAACTCCGGGAAGCACCGCTGCCCAGTAAGTTATCCGCGTCTCTGTTTTCAGTGTTGTCATCGCGGCATCGACGAAACTCACATGCTTCCCTCCTCCTCCTACAATCTGTGTGCATCACAACGAATACCAAAATAATAGTCACAAAAACATACTAACAACATAAATACACAAATATAGTGAAAAACACAACCTAGCTACGCAAATATCCAACGAATAACGAAATGATCATTGCAAACACACACCAACAATGTAAATACGCAACTCTAGCTACAAGCGCACACACACACACTAAGTACGTAAATACACAACTCATGTGTGGACAGAAAATGTATCTGATAAGTATGAGTGGGATTTATGCAAGCACTCACCAAGAGAAGTGTGACCATCACAAGTAAACCCATGTTTTGTGTTGCTACTATGTGTTGCATTGCTAGCTAGTAGCTAGGTAATGGTGAAGCAAACCAGTTGAGCGGATGCCCTACTTATATAGTTCAGATGCGTGAGTTAGTTGCATAATTATAATGGTTGCCAAGATGATTTTGGATTAGTGCCCAGTTGAATCCTACTGATCGTATACCCCTGGACGCCCGATTACTCAGCCATTTGTGGATACAACTTGTAGTTAAAGAGTGTAACATGCGTTCCACGCGTTTGTTTCTTTATTGAGTACATAGGCACGTCATGATGGAGGGGCGTTTACTTGTCAATCACTCGTAGAAATTGTCGTACGTTGTTGTCTTGATAGCAAAATATGTCTTACATTTATCGGATGGGAGTGAGTACTTTGATCGATGTAGCTGAATCCAAGATTCATGAGTTTCGTCGACAGTAGTCATTCACGTACGTACTCTTCAATTCATTATTTATAACAACAGATATACAATGGTGAGCCAACAAATATACAGTAGTAGCGAAGACTTTTCTTCAAAAAGGTTTAGTGTCAGGCCTATAGTCCTCTTCCAAGTTCCAACCGGACAAAGAGCATCTTAGGCATGTGTTAATTTTCAGGTTGAGAGCATCATCCTGTTGGGCCAAGGCGAGCGATATATAGTCATCTAGTTGCATCATACACTCCATATCTTGCATTGGAATCTGAATCCTCTTATTGAGGATCGATGATGCTAAAATCCGAAACTACGTAGGAGTAGTTATAATCTTAACCAACTAGCTAGCTGCAGCTCTCTTCTTTTCATCTTTTCCTGCAGCTCTCTTCTTCACAGCTTCACCTGTCAACTCTGATTGATTTAAATTTTAGAAAGATAGGGAAGGAACATTATCTACTTTTTTCTTAACCAAAACACTTTCCCCTCACGACAGCTAGTACGTCGGGTCTTGCGGCAATCCTTACTCCGGCTCAGGCGTAGCACTTCTAGGCTTGTAAAGAACGTTTATCTATCAATGCAATGAAACGCAAAACTTGTGCGTTTTCTCCACAAAAAAAAGGTGATGACTAAGCTAAGCAAATAGCCAAATGTTGTCGCTGTCATGCTAATTGCTACAGCAAGTGGGATCTTTTCTTATGTTCAAAGGAAAGAACCTTGTTATTTTTTAAAGTGTGGGCTATATATGATCTGTATATACATCCCTTCTCTTGTCTGATCTAACCAGAGTGTTTAAACAACACACCTCGTGGAACTTGCCCTTGGTTGTTTAATTCTGAAACAGGGATAGACATGACTGACCGCTCCCCAGTACCCAAGCAAGATTACCCGGAGTAGCTAGCTATGGAGCCAGAGAAAACCATCCTATGGTGCTAGCAGGATATGGCAGTCATGTCAATGAGTTGATGACTGGAGGGGAGGAGGTCGTCTAGCTACTGCCACACTATTGTGTAGGGAAAGAATAGACTGTAGAGTTCACTGGTAGAAACAAGGGCTCCAGATTCTTTGTCTAGTCCCGGCTAGATTATGGGCCGGGACTAGTGCTAGCGCCGGCTTTATGTTTTTGAGGGCCCTAGGGCAAGTCGACGACATGGCCCTTAAGATACACATATATAAATATATGAATATATAAGCCTATTTTTACTTGCAAAGTACCATGAGTTAACATCCAAACACGTATACTTAGTATAAGATGTATAAAAATAATTATTAAACACTCGGACACTGTCATTTAATGATAGCAAAACTAAAAGAGTAGTGAAATAAGACAAGAGGTCTAGGAGGCCGGGGCAGCTCTAGTCCCGGGTCGTTCCGGACCTCTAGTCCCGGTTCATGACATGATCCAGGACAAGAGGTCTCGCGCCAGCTAGCTCGACGCGAGGGAGCCTTTAGTCTCAGTTTGTATCACCACTCGGGACTATAGGTCAATTTTTGATTAGACAAAAAGTTACTGAAAATTGAAATATGTAATTTAGAGTTTCAGAGCTCTGAAGAGTACGATCGATGTAGAAACATGAAGAATTGCAATGGAAAGTTTTATTCAAGTCTTAATTAAGCTTCAAATATATTACAAGCAAACATCACTCGAACATCACGCAACACCACTTGAACTATGCGTCGCCTAGAACTCTGGCGGCGCCGGCGGGTCGACAAGACCCCATTCTTCTTCGAGAGAGCGGTAGATCGCTTCTTGCATCTGCAACTCCTCTACATCTTGGGCGAGGCGGGCACACAGGTACATGTTGTCGGGATTGGCCTACACCGCTTCCCGGAGCTCGTGGCGCACGTCTGCGAGCGCAACACGCCGCCGGTGCTTCGGCAGAAAGACGCGATCCATCACCTCCCACGAGAAAGACTTGTCGGTGGTCCTGTTGCGGTTATAGTAAGTGTGCCTCGGTCGACGGTTGAACGTCGGCGTGTATATCAGCGAGCGCCCCGGAATCGGAGGCGGCAACACGCCCGGTTCCTCCAGTGGGATTTCTGGGCGGATATTGGGGGTGCCAGTGCGGCGGCGCGGACGGCCAGGCATGGGTGCGATTTCTGGTTGTGCCTACGTCGGCTAGCCTCCCCTTTCTATGGGTGCACCAGGACGCGGTGGGAAACACCCATAAGAGGCGGGAGGCGGCAACGCAATGGAAATACACGCGACAGGAAATTCCTAGAATGCAGATGAGGAATGATCCTCTCTAAAACTTGAATTGGATCTCTGAAGAAACATCATAATGTGAGTCTAAAAATGAATTTTTTTTAAAAATCATGAGCATTAGATCATGTACCTGTAGTTCAAACCGGACCCACTTCCAACCGATTCGTCACACATTTGTCTTTTTCACTAGGGGTTGACGTAAAGGTTCGAGATACCCTGGTTGGGACATTGCATTTTTAGAAAATGGGGTGGTAGCATTTTGAATATGCCTTTGGTGGTTGCTTCACAAAATGCCCTGTTTTTAGCACTTGTAAAATGGAAAATAGCTTTTCCGTGCGACGAAAAGGAAAACCTCCTCATGCAACATTGTTCGCCATCACAAGATAAACATGCGCGCATAATATGGCCACACTATCACAAACTATTCCGAGATTATGGCCATAACATTGGTCATTTGGTCCGAAAGTCATGAAACATCGAACATGATAGCTTATTTTGAGAAGGACTTTTCAAGGTGCAATCATTATACCAAGTTTGATATTTTTCCTTACAACTATGTCACATAATATGATACCACGTGAAGGATTTACATTTTTCGGACCGTTTTTGAATTTCTTATGCCCGTTTCAAAAAAATTCCGTTTCAAACTATGGTCAAAATGGCGAGCATGCAGATGGGGGATGAGCCTCTCTAAAACTTGAATTGGATATCTAAAGAAACATCATAATTTGAGTATAAAAATAACTTTTTTCAAAAAAATCATGAGCATTAGATCATGTACCTATAGTTCAAACCGAACCCACTTCCTACCGATTCGGCAAACATTTGTGTTTTTCATCCGTGGTGGACAGAAAGGTTCGAGGTATCCTGGTTGGAACATTGTCCATGTAAGCGGACTATTATTTTTGGAAAATAGGGTGGTAGCATTTTGAATTATGCTTTTTGTGGTTGCTTCAAAAAACATCCTGTTTATAGCACTTGTAAAATGGAAAATGCCTTTTCCGTGCGACGAAAAAGAAAACCTCTTCCTGCAACACTGTTCACCATCATAAGATACACATGCGTGCACAATATAGGCACGCTGTCACAAACTATGCTGAGATTCCGGTCATAACATTGGTCATTTGGTCCAAAAGGCATGAAACATCAAACATGATAGCTCATTTTAAGAAGGACTTTTCAAGATGCAATCATTATACCAAGTTCGGTATTTTTCCTTGCAACTATGTCACATACACCATGCGAAGGATTTATATTGTTCGGACCGTTTTTGAATTTCTTATGTCCATTTCAAAATTTTCCTATTTCAAACTATGGTCAAAACGGCGAGCATATAGATGGGAGATGAGCCTCTCTAAAATTTGAATTGGATCTCTGAAAAAACATTATACTGTGAGTCTAAAAATATTTTTTTCAAAAAATCAGGAACATTAGATCATGTACCTTTAGTTTAAACCGGACCCACTTCCTACCGATTTGGCACAAATTTGTCTTTTTCACCCAGGGTGGACGGAAAGGTTCACGATACCCTGGTTGGAATATTGTCCATATATGGTGGTCTAATATTTTTTGGAAAATGGGGTGGTAGAATTTTGAATTATGCCTTTGGTGGTTGCTTCACAAAACACCCTGTTTTAGCACTTGTAAAATAGAAAATTGCTTTTCCCTGTGACGAAAAGGAAAACCTCCTCCTGCAACATTGTTTACCATCACAAGATACAAATGCATGCATAATATGGGCACACTATCATAAACTATGCCGAGATTCTGGTCATAACATTGGTTATTTGGTCTGAAAGCCATGAAACATTAAACATGAAGTCTCATTTTGAGAAGGAATTTTCAAGATGCACATGGTTATTTGGTCTGAAAGCCATGAAACATTAAACATTGGTTATTTTTCCTTGCAACTATGCCACATAATATGACACCATGCGAAGGATTTACATTGTTCGGACCGTTTTTGAATTTCTTATGCCTGTTTCAAACTATGGTCAAAACGACGAGCATGCAGATGGGGGGTGAGCCTCTAAAACATGAATTAGGTCTCTGAAGAAACATCATACTATGAGTCTAAAAATGTTTTTTTTAAATCATAAGCATTAGATCATGTACACGTAGTTCAAACCGGACCCACTTTCTGCCGATTCAGTACACATTTGTCTTTTTCACCCGGGGTGGATGGAAAGGTTTGAGATACCCTGATTGGGACATTGTCCATGTAAGGTGGTCTAGTATTTTTGGAAAATTGGATGGTAGCATTTTGAATTATCAGTTTGGTGGTTGCTTCACAAAACGCCCCGTTTTAGCACTTGTAAAATGGAAATAGCTTTTCCATGCAAGGAAAAGGAAAACCTCCTCCTGCAACATTGTTCGCCATCACAAGATACACATGCAGGGCTTGTATTTAAGGGAACATGCATGAAACCTCTCACAAGGTTCTTAGTGAAGCCACTTTGGAGTGGTGCTTGGAACTCCTTCACATGGATCTTTTTGGACCTACATATCATGATAGTCTTTACGAGAATAAATATTGCTTGGTGATTTTTAATGATTACTCAAGATACACGTGGGTTTATTTCTTCAAGTTCGGGAGTGAAACTCAAAAGACCGTCATCGACTTCATCAATCATGTTCAACAGAAATAGTGGCAGACCTACAGGGTATGCCAGGTATGGCCCGGCATGTCCTACACCCAGCCATGCAAGCCTATACACCTAATCAACTGAATCATTAATCAGTTGAGGTAACGAAGGAAGCCATCCATTCATGTCTTGTTTAGCGACATGGCCTGACTACTTGGTAGACCATCGGTCAATGAAATTATTAGCTTTGGCCACTAATAAAGGTGTGTGTTTAGTCTTGTAGTATAAATCATGTAGGCTACTTATGGCCATGCTTCATGCATGTCGCTCGTGTGAGGCAACTCCGGGGCGCCCACCTCCAAACCCTAGCATCCCGTCACCGGGCCTTCTCCATCCGGCCGCTGCCCCGTGCCCTCTTCCCGGTCGTTGGTGGCGGCCACGCCTTGGTCACCGAAGGTGACGGATGGTTTGCGCGGCCTCTGTAGATCTCCTTTGCATGGGGGGTAGTCACCTTAAGGTTGCGCCGGTGGATCCGGGCTGCGGGCGGCAGCGCTCCAATGGCGCAGGCTGGCAGCTCGGATGGGAGGCACAGAGGAGAAAAAGGGGATCTGGTGCGGTCCTAGAGGTGGCGGCTACCATACGGAGATGCTTCTCCCAGCGGCGGCTCAATCTCTGGGTTCAGCCATGGGCTTGAAAGGTCCAATGGCTGACCCGCTCGTTCCGCACACCGGAAGCCGGCCAGCGGTGTGGGGACTGCTAGTGGCGGTCATAGGGTTCCTTCAGCGAAGATGAAGATCTGCTTGTTTCCTTCCATCGTTGATCTAGATTGGAGAGACGAGTTCCAGAAGGCTCCGCCGGTGAACTCCCATGTGCGCATCATGCCTTGAGATTGCTGGATCAGAAAGTATTTGGTCGTCCGCACCCATGTTTTTCTGGCCGTTTGGTTTCAGCGGGAGCATTGTGAAGCTCTACTATTTGCTACCATCATGTGTCATGTCTTCGACGATGCATGGTGAAGTCAGATGCGGAGAATGTCAGGAAAGCTGGAACTTGAGGGTAGCAATGGTGATTTGAGTCTTTGTGGTGATGAGGAATTGGTTGCGTGATCTATGACTCGTAGTAGCGAATGTTTGTGAGGGCGATAATACAGGAGGAGTTCCTACTCTTATCTTGCAGGGTGAAAATCCAAGGTCTGGCCTTAATTGGTTGTGTCTGGAAGTGACCTTGTTGAAGGCATTGTTTTACGAGCAAGGACTTTCTTCAGGGTGAAAATCTATGATTGTTGATCAGGTGACGATAACTCTTATGCACTATATCCTTCTTAAAGACGTTACTATTGGAGTGGTTGGACTACTGCTGTTGTTTTGGTGATGTTAGTGTCGTTCCTTTGAGGAATCATTCTCTGTAGCGAGACTATTCTTTTTGTAATTCTTTTTCTTTTTTCTAGGATGTGTGCATCTGTAAGGCTGCTAGGGCATGCGTTATTGCAGAGGATGGGTGTAATTTGTATCTCCGTGATATTAATATATACTCTTTTCGAAAAAATGTGCCAAGCTATTTTGGTAAAGTATTTGACCTAGTTAGTTCTGATAATTAAGCAAAGAAAATATCTACTTGTTGTATGTATGTTGGAGCGAGCGACTCTATGTTGGATTAATTTTCATATGTTCTGTCGTAGATTTTGTAATATCTATTTTACATATTTTTGGATTATTTCAGTATGTTCTAGCTGTAGCTGGAATGATTACCCTACGATTGAATACTTTGAAATTTTACCTAAAAAAGGAAAAATTTGAGAATTTAGGGTCACATGAAACAGCGAGAATAATTTAGTTCAATGTTAGAACGCCCCGTCGATGGTGATTGTTTCCAACAATTTACCTTTTTTATTAAAATACAAAATCAATTTTTTAGTTATATTTCATAACCATCATTTCTTTTTTATTATATTTTCTTATTTCATAATCTTATTCATTTTTTATTCTAAGAGAAAATCTTTTTCAATAGGCACACCAAATTTTTGTGTGGCATACCCTTTGCTAAAATCCAAGGTCTTCCACTGAACAGAAAAACAATGCCATTATCTTGACTATTCGAAGTGACAATGGCACTGAGTTGAAGAACTATACCTTGGATGAATTTCTTAGTTATGAGGGGATCAAGCACCAATATTCCACTCCATATACCCCTTAACAAAATGGTGTGACCGAAAGGAAGAACCAAACATTGATGGATGCTTCTCGGACTATGTTGGCAGAATTCAAGTCACCACATAACTTTTCGGGTCGAGGCCATATCAACTGCTTGCTACACTACCAACTGATAAATCTTCGCAAGTACTTAAACAAGACTCCATACGAGATCCTTACCGGTCACAAGCCAAATGTCAAGTACTTCCTAGTGTTTAGATACAAATGCTACATTCTCAAGAAAGGTGTTCATTTGTCCAAGTTTGAGTCAAAGCCACAAGAGGGTATCTTTGTTGGTTTCTCCAACCAATTGCATACTTATAGAGTCTACAATAAAGCTAATGGAAGAGTGGAGGAGACTAGGAATGTAAGATTTCATGAAGATCATGAGTCCCTTGTGAGGTAAGATGGTATTTGTGATCCTAGTGATGAAATTCCTCCCCAAGCCATAAGAAGAATGGGTGTGGGATTCTTCCGCCCCATTGAGGAACCCCTTGTAGCCGAAGGAGAAGGATTATGCTCTACTCAAGTGGAGCCCTCACTTTCATGAGACCATCTTGCCACTCAAGGACCAATCATTGCGCCTCTTGACTCTCCAAGCTCTTCTCAAGCTGATCATGAGCAAGACTCTCCAAGCTCCAGTAAACATCAATCTCCTAAAGATCTACCTCACCAAGCTAGTGGATCGACGCAAGTTATTGACCAAGTCAAAGCCAATGAATATCAAGGCCAAGGTAATGTTGATCAAGGCAAATATAATGCTTCCCCAATTGATGATGATGGTGCTACAGTGGTTGATATAAATGAAGATAGTGAACTCGTTCATGGTTATAGTCAAGGAGGGGACTCAAATGGTGGTGATGACCAAGAGGTTACTCAAGAATCTCGTCTTGAATCCTAAGCTCGTTGTCAAGCATATAGACTCACCAAGCTCATCAAAGAACTCGTCTTGAAGCCCAAGCCCTCCATCAAGCATATAGGCTCACCAAGCCCATCGTCAAGCATATAGACTCTCCAAGCTCCGGTCAACATCAAAGTCCTCAAGTTCTGCCTCCCCAAGTAAGTGCATCATTGCAAGATAACTACCAAGGTCAAGCTAATCAAAAAAGTTCAAGCTAATGTTGATTAAGGTCAAGCTCATGTTGATCAAGGACAAGCTAATTGAAGGGGTTCCGTGCCAGAAAACGAAAAAAATCCTACTACGAGAATGCACCAACCAAGAACTATCTATGGAGAAGTATAGTAACGGGAGGGATACGGTATTCATACCTTTGAAGACCGGAAGTGGGATTACATTCCCGCACAAACATTGCTGATGAAGCCGAGCATAGCTAACCTCAAGGTCTAGAAGGCTTCAAGCATCCAGCACCACTAATGGGAGTTCCTCCAAAGTCTTACAAACGTCTGATATAAAAGACGTCTCTCGGGCCTTGATCTAGCAAGGCAGTAGAAGAAGAAGATCCCGAGTGGGATAGATAGAGAAAGGAAAATGGCGAATTGTGGGATGCGATTTCGAGGAGGCATTCCCCCTTTATATAGGGAAAAACTAGGCACTCCCACCCTTCCAAGTCCTAGGGTGGGACTAAACTTGGGAGGAGGTGGGAGGAGGCGACCGGTGGCCGGTGGGGTGGGCCCCACCCGCACGCCTAGCCCACCTAAGGGCTAGCAGCAGTGGGTTCCCCCTCACCTCGCATGCCCAAGCCCACCAAGGGATCGGCGACTACCTATTGGGCCCTCTACCCTTCAGGGAGGGCCCATGTAGGGGTATTTCCCTTTTTTAATTATTTAAATAGATATATTTAATATTAATTCCATCAATTAAATATTAAATACCATTTATTTAATTCCCTTTATTCAAAACTCCTTTTAAATACTTCGGTATATCTCCCTTTATTCCCTTTATTTAATTCCCTTTATTCCTAAACACTTCGGTATCTCTCTGAAACATTTCCGGTTCTCTCTCTTCCTATTTATCTTACGGTCGCGGATCAACCCGCAGAACCTCTACCCTTAAGCGCGACACCCTTAGGGTACAGGAATGTTCAGACATGATCGATACATATCTCCGATCAATGACCAACATCGGTGTCTGGAAACTCATGATGGTCCCTTCACATTCCATGAATTGTTTGATCACTTGAACCTTTTAAACACTGAGTCTTATTCCTTTTGCACAATGATACCTGGTTTGTCCATGACATGATCTTTGGTATGGACATACTAGTTTGATCTTGTTACTAACAAACATGTTTACTCATTCCCATGATATTACATCCTCATGACCTAGTCACATGCTTGCATGCTCATTGATGTAATCTCGCTGAGTGGGCCCAGAGTATTTATCCGTCACTCGGATAGGAAAATCTCAATCTCGACACATACGCATCAACCTATTCCTTTGGAATACCCAATACACACCCTTATGGCCACCCACTTATGGTCATGACGGTTGATGTGATCAAAGCAGCCGCTGGAGATAGTGATTAAATATGATCTCACAGATGAAGGACTAAGTTACTACACTTTGCTAGATATTGCAACATTGAACTTCGTGACTGGATCACATTACAATTCTATGGTCGGGTGTGTCCATCACTTCATTTATCTAATGAAGTGACCTTGTTGTCAGTTAACGTTAATAAGTCCATGATCGGGAAACCTCGATCATCATTTGCCCAACAAACTAGTACTAGAGAATACTTGGGACATGGTTTGTTTATATACCACATATGTAGTAATGTTTCCACTTAATATAGTTATAACATGATACAAAACTACTATGAACATTAGAGATATATCAATAAAACAACTTTATTATGGGCCTCTAGGGATTATCTCCTTTAGTCTCCCACTTGCACTAGAGTACAATTACACTAGTTTACATCAGGCAATAATCTAACACCAATAGCTTCCCAGTGTTGATAATGCTTTGCTTGTGGTAGAGGCTTTGTGAATGGATCAGCTATATTCACATATGTGTGTACTTTGCAAACTCTAATGTTACCCTAAGCTACTTAATCTCTTATTACATGTAATGCTAGAGTATGTGCTTAGTCATGGAGTGGAACCTCTGGTTCTTTACATTTGCAATGGCCCCCATGTTGTTGCAGAAGATGCACACAGAGTCTTGTGCGCTTGGGAACACTCCAAGTTCAGTAGTGAACTTCCTCATCCAAACAGCTTTATTTACTGCTTCTATGGAAGCCATGTACTTTGATTCCATTTATAGATTGAGCCACTAAGGTCTTCTTCACTCTCCTCCAGCTCACCGCTCCACTATTTACCATGAACATATACCGTGTTTGAGACTTTGAGTCATCCGAATCAGTGCAGGAGCTTGCATCCACGTAACCAGTTACGACAAGTTCTTCTTCACGTCATACAAATACTAGAAGCATGTCCTTAGTTCTTTTCAGATACTTAAGGATACTCTTAACTACAGTCTAATGAACTGACCCAGGGTTACTTTGGAAACAGCTTGTTAAGCTAAGAGCTAGATCCACATATGTTCTAGTGCTTAGCATGGCATACGTGATGGAGCTAATGGCCAAGGCATAAGGAATGCCTTTCATTGCTTCCTTATCATGTTCCGTTTCTAGGTATTGAGTCATACTCAATGGGTTACCTTTTATGATTGGCAAGGAACCTTTCTTTGGCTCTTCCATTCTAAACCATTTCAGAATCTTCTCTAAATAAGTGCTTTGACCAAGTGCTAGTAGATATTTTGATCTATCTCTATAGATCTTAATGCCTATTATGTATGCAGCTTAACCCATGTCCTTCATAAAGAATTTACTATTTAAATAATCTTTTACGCTATTTAGAAGATTCACGCCATTCCCTATTAATAATATGTCATCCACATATAGTACTAGCAATTCCACTGAGATCCCACTCACTTTCTTATAGATGCAGGCCTCTTCTTCATTTTGGATAGATCCAAAACCTTTGATAACTTGATCAAATCGAAGATTCTAGCTCTGAGATGCTTGCTTCAGTCCATAAATGGACCTTTGTAGCTTGCATACTTTACCAACATCCCCTGGATTAACAAAATCTTCCAGTTGCATCATATACAACTCTTCCTCAATGTTGCCATTCAGGAAGGCAGTTTTCACATCCATCTACCATATTTCATAATCAAAATGTGCAACAACTACTAGTAAAATCTGAATATACTTCAGCTTAGCTACGGGAGATAAAGTATCTCCGTAGTCAATCCTTTAATTTGTAGGAAACATTTTGCGACAAGTCAATCTTTATAGATAGTGACATTTTTGCCAGCATCTGTATTATTCTTGAATATCCATTTATTCTCTACAGCTTTTTGGCCTTCAAGAATATCTGCCATGGTCTATACTTGGTTTTCATACATGGACTTCATTTCGGATTCCATGGCTTCTCGCCATTTTTTGGGTTCGCGGCCTTCCATTACTTTCATGTAGGTTGTAGGTTCACCATGTTCAACCAACATGACCATGTTCACAAGATAACTATACCAATCAGGAGTGGCATGCCTTCTTGTTGTTCTGTGAGGTTTGACATCTATATCTTCATGAGGTTCATGATCATCATCATTTGATCCCACTTCAATTAATGAGGATAGTTCCTGGAACAGCTTTCATTGTGACGCTCGGTATTTGAGGATCAGGATCAAAAATATCATTGAGTTCTATCTTTCTTCCACTTACACCTTTTGCGAGGAACTCTTTCTTGAGGAAAGTACCATTCTTTGTGACAAACATTTTTCCCTCATCTTGGTTGTAGAAGGCATATCCAATAATTTTCATTGGATATTCTACAAAGATGCATTTCTCCACTTTTGGCTCAAGTTTGTTAGGCTGAGTTTCTTAATGTAAGCCTCACATCCCAAAAGTTTTAGAAAAGTCAACTTTGGCTTCATGCCATGCCATATCTCATACGGCGTTGTCTTCACAGCTTTGGATGACGTTCTATTTATAATGAATGCAACAGTATCAAGTGCATATCCCGAGAATGATACAGATAAGTCAGGGAGATACATCATACACCACACACTATCCAATAGAGTGTGATCACATCGCTTGGACACACCAATACGCTATGGTGTTCCAGATAGCATAAGTTGTGGTACTATGCCACAAGTCTTCAGATGTGCGCCAAACTTGTAACTAAAATACTTGCCTGCTCGATCAGTACAAAGGTGCTTGATTTTATTTTCGAGTTGATTTTCAACTTCACTCTGAAATTCTTTGAACTTTCCAAAGGCTTTAGACTTGTGCTTCATAAAGTAGATATACCCGTATCTACTCAAATCATCAGAGGAGGTGACAAAGTACCGATAAACCATTGCGTGTGGAGACGCTCATTAGTCCACATACATTTGAATATATGAATCCCAATAGGTATGCATCCCGTTCCATCATTCCTGTGAATGGCTTCTTGGTCATTTTGACCATGAGGTATGGTTCGCATCGATCAAGAGATTCAAAATCCGACAATTCCAGAAGTCCATTAGAATGGATTTCTTCATGCGTTTTACACCAATATGACCCAGACGACAATGCCAATATACATGAATTATAATTAGCATTCTTACATCTCTTGGAGTCAATGCTATGGATGTGTGTGTCATCATAATCAAGATTCAATAAAAATAAATCTTACTTTGTTGCGCATGAGCATAAAACACATTATTCATGTAAACAGAACAACCATTTGTCTTTGATTTAAATGAATAATGGTCTTGCAACAAGAAAGACCCACTAACAATATTTATGCTCAAAGCCGGTACATAGTAACACTTATTCAAAATTAAAACTAAACCTGAAGGGAGAAGTAGAGGGAGAGTGCCAATAGCCATCACTTCAACTTTGTGGCTGTTGCCGACACGCATCGTCACCTCGTCCTTCACTAGGCAGCGCTTATTCTACAACTCCTGTTGAGAGTTACAAATATGAGCAACAGAACCAGTATAAAATACCTAGGTGTTGCTCCTGGAACTAGTGTGTAAAACATCAATAATGTGTATATCACATATACCTTTCTCTTTGGCAACAATCTTGGCGACCTTCTTATCATCTAGGTACTTGGAGCAGTTGTGTTTCGAGTGACCCTGGCCCTTGCAGTAGAAGCACGTGACATGGGGCTTGGCCAGCTTGGGCGCCCTGGAGGAAGCAGCGACAGGTTTGTGATCCTTCTTGGGTTTGTTCCTCTTGCCCTTTCCCTTCTTAACGGACTTCTTGAAGTCAATATTTTTGTTGACCATCAAGATGGCGTGCTCCTTCTTGATTTCCATCTCATAATGCTTGAGCTTGGCGAATAACTTAGACAATGTTTTGGTCATACCCTGCATATTGTAGATCAACACAAAACTCTTGCATCTAGGGGCAGTCACTGCAGCACTCTATGAATTGCTAGCTCGTCATTGATCTTGAAATCAAGGTTGTTCAGGCATTGAACATAGCCAAACATTTTGACCACATTCTCGCTCAAGCTGATGTGCTCTTCCATATTGGCTAAGAAGAGGTTTGAAACCTCATACCTCTCAGGCCGGGCCTGGGATCAAAGATGGCCTTGATATCAGTGATGATCTCACTGACACTCTTGTTCTCAAAGCTCTTTTGTAGGTCCGCCTCCATGGTGTAGAGCATGCCACTCTGGTCACATGCGTTATCATCCGCCTTCTACTGATAAACATTTTTATTAGCTTGAGAGGTGGTGATAACGGGTTGGTCACCTATCGCAGCTTCAAGTATGTAGGAGAGCTTCTGGAGAGCAAGGAGAATCCTCAAATTGTGGGACCAGGTGGTGAAGGTTGTCCCGTTAGTTTTGAGCTTTTGTTTCTCACGGAAGGGGCCAAAGTTGAAGGTAGGGCGAGACATCTACAATGGTATTTGCAAAGTAATTAATCTTATGTTCATAATATGGGTTCTTAATTTGTTAAACTAAATATCAGAACTCCCACTTAAATGAATATCCCTCAATGTTCGTTCAGTGATTACATGATCTCTTTACACTATATCATCCCCGATAGTCACGGCCTTTGATATAGCTACCAGGGTAGATATCAACATATCGATCACATCACCATGTGACTCATGCTTAACCTTTCAGTTATCTTTGTTCTGAGGCCATGTCTGTACATGCTAGGTTCGCCAATTTTGACCACAATGTATTGCAGTGCATACATGTATTGCACCCACCATATGCAAACATACATATGTCTAGCACTTGATCATCACGGACTGCTTCATAATGAAGGACTTTCTTGGTGGTGCATACTTATGGGAGAACACAAATATTGGAATTATTATTTGAGGAATCATCTCATTTTGCTACTATTGTAAGTATAATACTAGCACAACAAGACACACAAGAATTAACATCACATGTAAATAGTTTATGTGATATATAGTGGTCGTCGTGTCTTGATCTCCATCAAGTGCGCCGGCATTGCACTAGGTTCACGGTCCCACCTTGTCTTCAGTTGTTCATCCCATAAGTATTTACCTAGACCACACACATATCACGCACCCCGTTGCAAAATAAAGTTAGACGCTTATACTTTATCTTTGCATGTTTTACGTAGTTGTTTGGGCTTTCACACAAGAATCGTGTCTTATCTATGAACACAACCACAACATGGATTAACTAGTTCCTGCTTTAAATCCTTTTTCAGGATTGTCCTTTGTAAATGCCATATCAACTGATGTCGAAGAGGTAGACACCCGCTGGCCACTTATGTGGTACAATCCATATGTTAGTTGTGGAACTAGTCTCGTGTAAGGTTATACGTAAGGTCAGTCTGGGCCACTTCATCCAGCATTGCCGCGATATGAGAAGGTACACATGGGAGGGTAGCAATTAGAAAATAAATATCCACATATTTCTATGTGTTCTACTCGTAGTGATACATCTATGCATAGATTGCTCTGATACCACTGATGGGGTTCCGTACCAGAAAACAAACAAATTTCTACTATGAGAATGCACCAACCAAGATGTATCTATGGAGAAGTATAGTAACGAGCAGGATACGTTATTCATACCTTTTAAGACTGGAAGCATTATTACGTTCCCGCACAAACATTGTCGATGAAGCTAAGCGTAGCAGACCTCAAGGTCTAGAAGGCTTCAAGCGTCCAGCACCACTAATGGTAGTGCCTCCGAAGTCTTACACGCATCCGGTGTAAAATACATCTATAGGGCCCCGATCTAGCAAGGAGGAAGAAGAAGAAGATGATCCAGACTGACTCCAAGTGCATGACAGCGTGCGTTTGGTGGAGAAGTCTCTACCTCATGGAGCATGTTACAAAGTAGGGAACATGTACGATAGGGAGAGAGGGAGAGAGAGAGAAAGGCGAATGGCCAATTGTGGGATGAGATTTGGACGAGGCAACCCCTTTATATAGGGAAAAACTAGGCACTCCCACCCCTCCAAGTCCCGAGGTGGGACTAAACTTGGGAGGAGGTGGGAGGAGGCAGTCGGTGGCCGGTGGGGTGGCCCCACTCTCGCGCCTCGCCCACCTAGGGGTTGCAGCAGTGGGTGCCCCCACCTCGCACGCCCAAGCTCACCAAGGGGTTGGTGGCTACCTCTTGGGCCCTCTCCCCTCCGAGGAGGGGCCGTGTAGGGGTATTTCCCTTTTATTTATTTAAATAAATAAATTTAATATTAATTCCATCAGTTAAATATTAAATACCCATTATTTAATTCCAATTATTCAAAACTCCTTTTGAATAACCTCCGAACACTTCGGTATCTCTCCGGAACATTTCCGGTTCTCTCCCTTCCTATTTCTCTTATGGTCGTGGATCAACCCGCATCATCTCTACCCTTAAAAGTGACACCCTTAGTTCGGGAATGTTCAGAAATGATTGATCATCTCTCCGATCAATAACCAACAGTGGTGTCTGGAAACTCATGATGGTCCCTTCACATTCCATGAATTGTTTGATTGCTTGAACCTTTTAAACATTGAGTCTTATTCATGTTGCACAACGATACCTGGTTTGTCCAAGACCTGATCTCTAGTGTCAACATACTAGTTCGATCTTGTTACCAACAAACACGTTTAACCGTTCTTCTGATATTAAATCCTCGTGACCTAGTCACATGCTTGCAAGCTCATTGATGTAATCTTGTCGAGTGGGCCCACAGTATTTATCCATCACTAGGATAGGCAAATCTCAATCTCGATACATAATCCTCAACCTATTCCTTGGAATACCCAATATGCACCTTTATGGCCACCCACTTACGGTCATGACGGTTGATGTGATCAAAGTAGCCGCGGGAGATAGTGGTTAAATATGATCTCATGGACGAAGGACTAAGTTACTACGCTCTACTAGATATTACAACGTTGAACTTCATGACTGGATCACATTGGAATTCTACGGTTGGGTGTGTCCATCACTTCATTTATCTAATGAAGTTTCCTCGTTGTCAGTTGATGTTAATAAGTCCATGATTAGGAAACCTCAATCATCAACTGCCCAACGAACTAGTACTAGAGGATACTAGGTACATAGTTTGTTTATATACCACACATGTATTAATGTTTCCACCTAATACAGTTATAGCATGATACAAACTATTATGGACATTAGAGATATATCAATAAAACAACTTTATTATTGGCCTCTAGGGAATATCTCCTTCACTAATACCTCCCCAATTGATAATGATGGTACTCAAATGGTTGACATTGATGAAGAAAGTGAGCAAGTGCGTGCTTATAGTCAAGGTAGGGACTGAAATGGTGGTGATGACCAAGTGGGTGATGAAGAATCTCCTCATGAAACCCAAGCCCGCCATCAAGCATATAAACTCGCCAAGCTCATCAAAGATGGTCATATCCTTCATAATGTTTATGGAGATTTCAATAGGGGTTCTACTACTAGAAGGAAATTAACTTCCTTTAGCACTCAACATGCTTTTGTCGCTCATGTTGAACCCCAAAAGGTTTTGAAGCACTTTAAGATGATTATTGGCTCAATGCTATGAATGAAGAACTTTACAACTTCAAGCGCAACAAGGTGTGGACATTGGTGAAGCGGACAAAAGATTTTTTAAATGTCATCGGGACCAAGTGGATATTCAAGAATAAGCGTGATGCTAATGGCATAGTCGTTCGCTACATGGAAATATTGGTGGCCCAAGGATACTCTCAAGTTAAGGGTATTGACTACAGTGAAACTTATGCCCTCATTGCTCGTCTTGAATCCATTCACATACTTCTTGCTTATGCCACTCATCATAATTTTAAATAATAACAAATGGATGTTAAAAGTGCTTTCCTTAATGGTCCCTCAGAAGAGTTAGTTTATGTCAAGCAACCTCCGGGTTTTGAGGATCATCTCTTCCTGTACCATGTCTACAATCTTGACAATGCACTATATGGCCTTAAACAAGCCCCACGTGTATGGTATAAGTGAATTAGAAAGCTCTTGTTAGACCGTGGTTTTTCAATAGGGCTAATTGACCCCACTCTTTTTTACTAAGAGAGTTGCAGGGAATTTTTCTGTTTGCCAAATTTATGTTGATGACATTATATTTGGATCTATTACCAAATCTTTTAATGAGGATTTTGCCAAGCTCATGACCGATCGCTTCGAGATGTCTATGATGGGTGAGATGGACCTTTTTATTGGCTTTGAAGTCAAGTAATTGAGGAAAGGGACCCTCATCAACCAACCCAAGTACATTCAAGATATTCTCAAAAGGTTCAAGATGGACCAAGTGAAAGGTAACAAGACCCCTATGCCCACAAAGGTTAATCTTGATCTCGACTCCAAGGGTAAGGATTTGGATCAAAAGCTCTACTATTCTATGATTAGTTCTTTGCTTTACCTTTGTGTATCCCGACCGGATATCATGTTGAGCATGAGTATGTGTGCAGTATTCCAAGCTACACCAAAACAAAGCCATATGGTGGCAGTCAAGAGAATCTTTTGATATTTGGTTCATACCCAAAACTTTGGGTTATGGTACCCCAAGGGAGCCAGTTTCGACCTCATTGGATACACAGATTTGGATTTGGAGGGATACAAAGTGGAAAGGAAGTTGACCTACGGTGCTTTCCAATTCCTTAGAAGATCTTTGGTTTGTTGGTCATCAAACATGCAAAATTGTGTGTCCATGTCCACCGCCAAAGCCGAATACATCTCCACGGCAAGTTGTTGTGCTCAATTGCTATGGATGAAGCAAACATTGAAGGATCTCGATCTATCTTTTGACAAGGTGACCCTACTTTGTGACAATGAGAGTGCCATTGCCATTGCTCACAACTCGGTGCAACATAACAAGACGAATCATATTGAGATCTATGATAATCATCTGGGATCATGTTGCTCGAGGGGATATTTCATTGGAGTATATTCCTACCAAGGCCAATCTTGCTGATCTCTTCACGAAGCCTTATGATGAAGCAAGGTTCTGAGAGTGAAGGCATGAGCTAAATATCACTGATTCAAGCAATGTGGTTTGAGTAGCTTCCGCACCTACCTGTGTCTCAAAGGATATCTCTGTTAGGATGTAGGCATGGATTTAGGGGGGTGTAGTTCCTCAAACGAATAAACACTCATCCTATTATGCACACATGAATGCATTCATTGTCTATGGTATCTCAAGGAGACAAAATGACCTTCAATGATGGTAATGAATGCAAGATATATATTCATGGTTACAAGCCATGTTTGCTCATAGATGGTGGTCTTCGCCACCGACCCTTTTTTTGTTTCATTCTTGTTTGGTATTATTTTTTGGTTATCTTTTGTATTTTGGTGTTCTTTTGGTTCTTATCAGTCCCTTGTATCTATCCTGAGTCTTTATCTTGTCTTGTAAACCCTCTCTTATGCAAAACCTCATTCCTTGCCACAAAGCAAACTTGGGAAATATTTTTTGGCGCCACCAGAACTTCAGTACCGTACTACTGGTCCTGGGACAAGTTCTTCGGAATTTCTTCTCGTCCTGATACTACCGGCCATGCTTGGAAGTTCTGCGTGACCAGAACTTCTAGCTCATGACCGGTAGTTCCAGAAATGATTCTTCCAACGATGAAAGCATCCTTGAACCTAATCACGGATGTCAGCCATTTATCCAAATTAGGCAGGCAATGTCCTCCCCTTCTTGTTTTGTGAATTTTGGATATTCTTTGAAACACCGGTTCTATCCACCAATCTTCATTTGATCCTTTGCCTTGTACGAGGAGAACGCGAATGGCTTTTGGTTCACACCACCGTTGGCACCCCAATCCTTCCTATCACTGTAGACCTTTCCAAGACCTGACGCTATGTCTACTCGCTTCACCATGCCTATCTTAGTCACCATGATAGAGTAATCAAACTGTGACACCTGAAATCAATAGATTGGGCATCGTCTTCCTTCGTTCAAGTAGGCCACTACCACGCTATCGGTCTCCTACGTCGCCTTGTCCGAACAAACCTCATCTGGTTCAACTATGGCTAGCCTTAGGAGAGGAGCACCGTCGCTAGGAGGTATGCTGCCGAGTGGTCTCATTTGGGTTGGGTTGTGTGTTGTCTACGCTAGTTTTTTCCTTCGAGAGATGGGTGTGTGCATGTGTTCTTCTTACTGTACTTCAGGCTGGGTAAGATCCATCTTTTCTACTCCCTCTATCCCGGTTTAAATGACACATATGGAAAAACTATTGGAAATAGGGTTTCTCTGATTGGCTCTCCGTCATCATGCAAAATCCCCGTTCACACATGAGCATGCAAAATCTTTACACACCAAAGCCATGCATGGGAGGAGAATCACACCCTAATTAAACATATTAAGTGCTTATGCGCCTAGGAGGTGAGGGTTTTTTGGATTAAATGATTTTTGGCATGTGCCATTTTAACTAAGATGGATAAAGTACTCTAGTTGGCGTGGGATTCACGGTGATAGTACAAGGCAATAACAAAGCACCTTTGTATGGTATTTTTCTCAATACAAAACTTTTAGTGGTATTTTTCTAAGGTCTAGAGCTTTGAATGGTATAGAACCAATTTTCCCTAATTATGTCAGGGGTATGTGTACCCTTGACACAAAATAAATAGGTTTATTACAACTTCGGATAGCTACATGATCAGAAATTAAATTACACTAGACATCTAGCCATGGCGTGTACACCTGAACACCGTCGGTTGAAGTCTTTTTTAGGTGAAAATGTAGGGGAGGCCCCGATGGTAATTCTTATTAAAGAGATGAAATATGTATAGCCTAGGACATAACCCAAGAAAACTAAATATCGTGGATAAGCGAGGGCTTTTAAGGTCATCCTTCATCTTGTAAGAAAGAAGGAAGAGTTCCCTCTTAAAACAAAAGGAACAAGCTTTAACAGAAGTTGTTGCATTGTAAAAAATGAGAGCATTTCATTGTTTCCATAAATTCCAAGTGGCAGTGGCAAACGCTTTTAAAAAGAAAGGCTTCCTAAAATTGCTTCATGTAGTGGTAATCATCTCAAGGAGTTAAAGGTTGTCTTCAAGAGTGATATCAATAGATTTCTAGCAACTTCTACTGAAATTGAAGCTCTAGAAGAGATGGTTCCTGGTTTCTAACAAACCATCATCATAGAGGCGGCATACACATTTAGTGTAAAGCTTTTCCTTATCAGAATATCCTTGATGTTTAGGCAGTCATTAGCGAGAAGCCATAATAATGATTTAATCTTGGGAGTGCATTGTGATTTTCAGATCCATGGAGAGAAGGTTGGGGACTGAATGTGTTCGAAGGTTAACTTGTAGATATTTTTGGTGGAGAAACAAGAGGCCCAACTATAGGAGCATATGTCCTTTCCATCAGCATTCCGAGTGGACATGGTCTTGTTTATAAGGTAATTGAACTTGTGGAACTCCTCAAAGGCTTAGGGATAACGGGAGACGGAAAGCATCAAAAGGGTCATCCAGACCAAGAAAATTCTTCGTTGAAGCAAGCTTATCAATAGAGAAAGAGTGTAGCCTAGGGAACCTTTCATGAGGACGTGAGAAGTCAATTTAGAACATGAAAATTTTCACCTTTAAGCCTGATGAAACTTAACACAAGGGTATCGGTGTAGTGAAGGCCAAGCCTACAGACGAAGCCGATCTAGCCTCCAAAAATAATAGCTAATCACCCATCCACTAGAACTAGAGAGAGTAGTCACACTAGTGGATCGTCTTACCTTGGATTCTTTTTGATGTGCTTCATGGCCTCTTGGTGTACGGGCGTGGATGTCATCGGCATGACTAGAATGTACAAGTCGTTGATGTCCATCTTGACACAAAACTATCATGGCACCAACTCGATGGTGTAGTGCTCAATTCTAGGAGGCGGTCCCATGGACATCATTGTCTTCGATGCCTCGCCTCCTGTAGGATATTCACGGCCCGCTTCTTGATGTGCTTGCTTAGGACGATAAAGTCTTCCACGCCAGGTTGTGTTTTTTAGTTAGGCTTTGATTCCTTGTCATACAGAATGACATGGATGATCAGGCATTGTTATTGACATAGAAAATGCAAAATTTTAGTGACATACAAGTGATTAGTGCAGTACCAACCATAGCAGTGTTCACCAAGCTTGCATTGACATTGAATAATGCCAATGCAAACAAGTGATCACCGCCTAGACATCAATGTTAATGTAGGCAAGTAATCAGTGAGACATGGCGGTGACCCCCAATCTATCATGGACATTCATTTCAATTGCATGATATTTATTAGTGAGCTACGATGGTGAACCCCAGCCTTACATCGACATACATGTTAACTGCATGGCAATTATCATTGCCACCGTGCTAAAAGGACTAGCTAAGGTCAGCTAGAGGGGGTGAATAGGAGACTACCAATTTTTATCCTTTGATTCAATTTTAGGCCTTGCAAGAGGTAAAGTTCTCTATGGATGCAACTAGGTGAACAATCCTATATGATAGAGAACAATAGCAAGAACAATAGCAGTAAGGAAAATTATTAAAGGAGAGGAGCGAGTAAACCGGCGAGGAGACACATAGTTGTAATTCATGTAATTCACTTCCAAGGAAGCTACGTCTATGTTGGAGAGGTGTTGGGGCCACACCAGGTTACCCAAGCACCATAAAGGCCTCGCCTTCTTCTTTGGTGAACTCACCACAAAGTAGAGCCCACTTTCCACTAACCGGTGACCTTGAAGGCGCCAACTGAAACCTTTACAACAAGGTTGAGACCAGTCTCCACAACTCAATTGGGGTGCCCTCAACGACTCCACGAGGCTTCATAGCTCATGCCCGACCTCCAAGGACGTCCTACACCGTCTAGGGTTCCAAGAACCCAAGAGTAATAAGATCCACAAGGGATAAGTGGGGGGAATCATATTTCCATTGGTGGAAGTGTAGATCTAGGTCACCTCTCCCTATCCTCAAAATATCAAGAGGAAGATTGAGCTCATAAACTAATGGAGGAGAGAGAGTGTTCAAGAGTTAGGTGGGGAGGAGGAAGAAAGGCTCCTTAAATAGGGCCCTTCAATTTGAACCGTTACATAGTTTCACAAGCTTTACCGGTAGTGCCAGTGGCGAGTAAGAACTTCTAATGGAGCCAGTTCCAATGGCTCGAAGGCCACAGAAGTTGCCTCAAAGTACAGGTCGAGGTTCGGCGGAACTTATGGTCGATACTTCTGGCGAACTTCCAGTCAAGCGCATATAGATAGTAAATGAAGCACATATATTTGCAAAGTTAGTAAGAGAGACTCCCCTAGATGTGTGCATGACTTGAATTTTGCTTATGGAATGCAACATTGACACAAAGGAGTAGGCTCCCCCTTAACTTTACAAAAACTAGATAAGTGCAAGGATAGAATAGTAAACGAGTGAAGTCATACCTTTGCACGAATAAACATATGGTGAGAGACAATAGAATGGGAAACAAATGAATGAGCCCCACCATATACATACAACAATAAGAATACCACGATAATACCACATAGATACCATAATGCATAGTCACATACATAGAGTAGCATAGGTAGTAAAAATAATAAGGTTCACAAACACACATAGAGATGAAAAATGTTCATGAGCATAAAAATATCAAAGCAAGAACGAGCTCGTGACAGGACCCATGAAAATCATGTGGCAACCTAATATACATATTTATCCCTCCTTGGTATCACGATGCCAAAAAGTGACAAAGACCATTTCTACGCACCCCAACCACAAAGGTAAGGAGAGGAGGGCTCGGGGGTCTAGGTGGCATGCTCCCATCTAGTTGGTGGAGGACCGGTGACAGTATCTTCCTCATCCTATTCACTATCGGTCCACTTGCAATTTTCCTCAATCCACTTGGCATTGGGCACGGTGACAGTGCTCGATTCTCCAGATACTTCAATGTCTAGCTTCCTCATGATGACCTTCTCCCTCTTGACATTGTGCATCCTATCCACATAAGCTTGATACTCATGATCTTGCATGAAGCAAAAAGACTTCTTGAGCATCCCTATCAAAGTCTTGGCCCAAGAGGGCTGCCTCTCCAGCTTGGGTGGTGGAACAAACTTTCTCATGATCATCATCACTACACACATCCTGCCCTTCATCCTAGCCTTTTCCTTTTGAGCCTTCCAAATAGCAGCCTCCGTTTCCTCTTGAGTCCTAGGCAGTTTGTGCTTTTTCACTCGGAATCTTATCTCTTCATGGATGGTGAATTTGTCTTCAAGAAAGCGTGTATGAGTGGCTTCGAGCCATTTGGAATTGATGAGCATCTGAATGTACGAATCATAAGGACAAGATCGCTTCTCAAGCATAGCTTGCCAAATCTCATTGAAGAAGTTGTCCATCACATCGAGCCTCTCAATGGAATCCTTGTGAAGGTAAGTTTGTAGCATGGGGTAAATCTGGAAAGCGTGAATCTAATCAAAGTTGCCTACCTTGGGAGCAATGGAGTTGTGATACACACGGATCATGATATCAAATATGGGAAGGGGATAGGTGCTTTGACCATTAACACCCCATCCGGGGATGTAGAGAGGCTCCAATACTTCAACCGTCGAGGCTTTGTCATTATCATGGGATCTCCAACAATTTGCATTCTGTGCTTTGTGAATAGGATACCTAATAAGATTCATAAACTCAGACCAAGTAGCTATCAAGAACTTGTAGCTAGTCATCCACTTCATGGTAACATCCATCGGGTCATCATCCATGTGAAGTGTAGCATAAAACTAAGCAATGGCCTTCTCATCTAAATTCTGATGATGTTGCATAAACTTGAGAAGCCAAATCCTCTTGCACATATCCAAAGTTGCACCCAAGTAATCACTTTTCCTCTCCATGTGAGCTACACTGATATACTTCTTAGGGGTAACAACTTGCTCCAACCCAAGGTACACTTCAAGGTAGATCTCTTCTTGCCGAGCGGTGTGAAAGAAGGGATCTCCAATGCGGCGATCACAAGCAACAAGGTAGGGATACTTGTGGTGTATATTAGAGTAAGCCTCTATGGGCCACTTGGAGACCCGCATCTTGGCAGAGGCAGGCCCCTTGACGGTTTTCTTCTTAGTGGAGGATGTTTTCTTTCCTTCGGCCTCGGTTGCACGGCGAGCTATTGTGTTGCTGATGAGCGGTCAGATTAGAGGGACGAATGACTTCATGATCCTCTGGTTAAACCTCTGGCGGTCCAACAAAGCATTCGAGTTAGAGGTGCAAGCAATAAAGGCACGCTACTTATGCTTGGTGTCACCTTCAGAACCACCTTGCCCTGAGAAGAAAGCACATAGGTAGGGAGGGAAAACAGGGAAAAGTGAAAAAGTTCAGCAAGGAAAATAAGATACAGATTGAATAAACACAAAGAACGAGGTTTTACTCCTTTTCACTGGAAGTTCCGACGAGCATCTAGAACTACCGACTGGAACTGCCAGCCGGAAGTATCAGCCATCCCTCACTAGAAGTACCGATGACGGGACTAACGGGGCTGCTCCTCGGATCTAGAGGGAACAAGATCAAAATCACTCAATGTATGATGTCAACCTGTACATATGAGATACACCTAGCCCTAACAAGATCTTCCCAAGAAGCTTTAGCCAAAAACATGCATGGACATGGTGAGCCCTAACTCAAGCAAGGAAGTAGCAAGATCTCCATTAATGGAGGGACTTAGGAGCAAATACTAGGGTCCATGGTGGGATACCGAGGAGGGGAAGGTTCCCATGGAGCCTATTGGGAGGAGGAGTCCAAACATGGAGGGGTCAGTGGAGCCTCCATGGGAGTTCCTTCTCCAGTGGCTATGTCCTATAAGGGACGGGTCTAGGGGAAAAGGTGAGGAAGTTTCCTTTTTCCTACTAGGATCGTCACTTAGAGCATCTCCACTCATGCCCCTAAGAACCCCCCCCCCCCAGGCCACCTTTTTCATCCAAGTGGCGAAAATCGGAGCCATGCCCCCAACTCCTCGTTTTCATCCGGATTTGGCCCAAATCCATCCGACAGACACAAGACGAACATAATGTGTCAGGGTTTTCCTGGGGGTGTTGGATGAAGAAAAAAGGCGAGCGGGCTAGGATGTCGATGACAAAAGCTGATTTCCCTTCTTTTCTTTTCATTTTTCCTCCTCCCTCCCCCCCCCCCCCCCCCCCCCCCCCCCGCGTGCATATTCCCCCACCAACCCATGAGCTCCCGTCATTTTCCCCACATCTTCTCCACCATGCTGCCGAAGAAATTCCATGGTCCAAGGTTCGCCGAAGAGCAGTCGCCGCCACCTTAGCAGAGGAGGAAGGGGGGAAAAGTCCGCCCGGCATGACCAACGCTGAGTGGCTGAAGGATGAGGAGTGCTGGAAGGCCAAAACATACAACCTCCGCAAGAGGAACAAGAAGCTCAAGGAGAAGAAGGCAGTAGCGAAGGAATCCCAGGCGCAGGTGGCAGCGATGGCGTCCATGTTCCTGCCATACTACAGCAGGTAGCACTTCCTCGACATTATGTGGGGAAGCCAGTCAAGCGTATCCCTGGCGGCCTTCCCGTTGTCCTCACCAGTGCTATTCCAGGAGAGTAGCACCCAATCCATGATACACACGAGGTTCACTCCTTCGCCTGAGTCTGACGGCGACCAATTGGGCGGCTTCAACCCCAACGTCGTCTTCCCCGGGATGTTGTCGGTACTTTGTCGCGGTCCTCTTCCCTTTGCACCTTGTTGTTCTTCCTCGATGCGCTAGTTTAGCCTTGCCACTGCCCAAGCTGGCAGTTCGTTCGACAGAATGTTGGGAAACTCTATGTTGCACGCCATGATCGCAACTAGCTCCTCGGACGCTGCTTCAGCTCTAGGGTACTTCACTCAAGAGGAAGTCCATACCTCCGTTGAGCCCGGACTGGACACGCAAAGGTTTGGCAACGACCAGGACGAAGAGGAAGAAGAAGTTGAGGGTAACCCGGAAGAAGAAAAAGCCAAGGGAGATCTAGAGGAGGAGGCTACTACGAGCTGCAAGATGAAGAGGAAGAAGAAAAGGAAGAGGAAGGACCCGTCAACAATGCTGGGAGAGGCTCACATCAAGTGGACGGTGAGGGAGGGCAAGTGCCTCGCTGAATCTTCAAAGACCGTGTCCATCGATCCAATCACTGGGGCGAATTAAAACTTTGATACCTATTGTAAGATGATCAAGATTGCATTTGACAAACGAAAACTTTGTGATCCTTAATTCAATGTGATTCACATGGACCACGGCGACAAGTCCATGGCAACCCATTGGAGCCTCATTCAACAAGCTTGTAGCAAATGCCATAGTGTAAAAGAGGAGATACAAAATCTCCCAAAGAGCGGCGCTGACTTCGAACGCAAGGTAAGTCAGCTCTTCACCTCTTTGTCGTGGGTGTTCTCGCCTAGGTCACGACTGAAGTTCGCTGCTCTGTTCGCAGATGCTTTGCGTGTTCGGCCTTTACTGTGATGGCAACAATGGCGCTGAATTCAAGTTCCTCCATGTATACACGAGGATCACAACATGGGAGAAGTGGAGGGAAGTGTGTTTGTCACTTGGGAAAGGAAAGGACATCGTCTACAACCTGGACGCTCTGGTGCCACCAGCGGCCGAGGGTCAGGCGGAGCACCCCCAGAAGAAGGCCAAGTTGAACAAAGTCATGGGGCCGCCAGGTGATAGGATCCAATCTTCGATCGAGAAGTGCATGGCCAACATGAAGACCAACGCTGCATAGAGGGATGAGAAGTTTGACGAGAGGTGGAGGGTGCTGTTGTAGAACCAGGGCATCAGAGATCGACCTACTCAACACCAATATCATGGCGAAGAAGAGGAACACTGATCTGGCGTTCTTGATGGGGGCGAACACGGCGCTGATGGATGACCATGGCAAGGCGTTGTACATGGTGGAGTGCAATGCGACTCTGACCGGGTTGTCGGCAATAGCTACTATTGTCGCATGCCGACATCGGTGCCAAGCTCTGCCCCGGCGGCCTCTACTGCAACCTCGTCGAGCTCTGCGCCTGTAGCATCGTCTACTGTGTCGCCGAGTTCTACCTCCATCGTCGACGTCAACGAGATTCACCATAGTGTAGGATCCCACTGTTTGATCCCCGCGATTTCTATGTAGTTTGATCATTGAAATGTTGGTTGTTTTTGTGTCGCCGAACTGTTGTACTCTTGGGCGTGCTTTTGCTAGCAGGAAGATCATATTTTCAAAATTGTCACTGATGGGGCCAGGTATTGGGGGACGGCTGGGAATTCGTGGACCCCGGGCCAAATGTTTGCTCAATGCAAAAAAAATCCAGATTTTGGCCTAGGGGTCACCAATGCTCTAAAGCACGATTCGCCGCATGGAGAATGGGATAGGAATTTCTTTTTCTTTGACAATAAATACCACATATATTCATAGTAACACATGGTATAGATACATAAACTGTCTCCAACGATTACAAAATAAAGTCTAAAAGAAAATAAGAAAATCTTCAAGGTCATCAAAATCTTCTTCTTCCATGACCCAATCTTGCACTTGTCTAAGGCAGCCCAATAAACATGACACAAATGTCAAATCATAGACTTGTAAATACCAACGAGGGTTCTCCCATAATTTTAATTTGAGCTGCAATGCAAAGGCTACATGCACGCGCGCAGCCATTGGAGTAACCCATCAACATCGGCAAAAGTATCACCAATAGTATTCCAGGGAAAAGAAACCGAACTGGTCGACGTCACGGGGGAGTCAAGAATACGAATCTCCATTGTCGAGGACGTAGCAGTCGGGACAAATATTGCGAGAATAATCCTCCTCGCGGCAACCACGAGAAAAAATCCAAGATCGATCTGGTGAATCAAGATCTGAAAAACTGTACTTATAGAATTTTAATCTTACAACACCATGATGACGCTGGGAAGATCTCGTCGTCGAATGAAGGATCAAAGATCACTTATTACGGATGATACCAACTCCATTGGCATAGACGCCAAGAAGATGTCTACCAAAATCCTAACCTAATCTTGTGAAAATACTACTTTTTTTATTGAAAACTCCACCTATAGATCGAGTTCCCCACCCCTCCTGACGCCGGTGAAACCAGCCAGAGGAGGGGGAACCGGCGTATGGAGGATGCGGAGGTGTTGGCGGCAGCTTGGTATAAAAGAGGCATGGGATAGGAATTTCTAAGGCTTGGAGACCTTTCTTGTAAACTAAAGGACAAGTAAACTAAAGTGCAAGCTCTATCAACAGTCGCCGCCTCCTCCTCCAAAAAAAAGCCCTAGCCGCCGCCTCCTCCCCACCGGCGATCGATAGGTCCTCGCCTCCTCCGCTTCCGCTCACGCGGGCGAGAGGGGATGGAGACTCGGGACTGTTGGGAATATGCCCTAGAGGCAATCATGTATGATGTTATTCCTGTGTATTCATAAAGTTATGGTCCATGTATGAACTACTGATATGTATCATTGAATATGTGATTCGATTGTGGAACTGTATATTCATGTTGTTCATACTAATTGTCCTTGGTCATTGAGGATGTGCTGGAAACACAACTTAGACCAATGTGAAAGTCGGCAGATGACTAGGTTCCACTTGTCATGTGCATGGAGATGCTATTCCAACTTACACAGATTCGTCTAAGGAGTTTAGCGAGTCGGACTGACCCATATTGAGATGCAACGAACAAGTCGTCATTTGCATGTCTCAATCAATGTAATCCTTAGACCTGAGGTTATTGCACAATCCGAGTTGAGGATCTCCGACTTAGGTTCTGTCAAACGATATTCCATCACTGGGCAGTTATAAAGGCGGAGTTTGGGTCGACTGAGAATCAAGTTGCGTGATGTGAATAACCAAGATGGGATTTTGCCCCTCCACCTGGAGAGATATTCTCTGGGCCCTCTCGGAAGATATGATTCGGAAAACATGGCCATGCGCGTCACGGTTAAGTGTTAACCGAGGCAACCGACTAAGAGTTAGTCGGATGAATCACTTATCTCGGATCGAGAAAGAGAGTCGGACTATTTAAGGGATGACGATCATTCGCCTATAGTCCGACAAGGTATATCGTGAGGCAAAAGGGACTCAGACGAAAGTCGCATTGGAAGGTATGTCGTCATGACTTATTGGTACTTGGGAGTTGGCACGTTTTGCTAGGAGCCGCTACCAACTGATCGATCATGAGTGAGACTCAGAATTGTGTCCGGGTTACCATGAGCCTGTCGGGTCACACACTTAAGAGCGGGAGCAAGTTTGGGTTAGACCCAAACAGGAAACCTATTTAGGTTGGACCCAAATAGAGACATGGACTTAGTCAGCAGGTGAGACTTGTAGTGGCTAATATAGGCCTTTTTAGTGAATGGGTCGCAAGTGAGTAGAGCCCACTTTCACTCCCTATATAAGCTGGGGCACAGGTGCTTAGAGCACAAGGTTAGGTCACTCCATGTGTTGGAAACCCTAGCCCCAGTCTGTCCTGTCGCCACCGTACCGGACCTAGCAGTCCATCACCGGCGCTCCTCCTCGTTCGTGTGGATACCGGCGGAGGTGTTGTACGTTCAGCACTTCGACAATCGTGAAGAAAGAACGGATCGTGGATCGTGGAACCAGAACGGATCGCGGGGACTGCACTGCATCAAGCGACGTGCTTCATCAATTCTGCAACTGCGCGTCTAGTGGTAATCCTCGTGGCCTTCTACTTGAGCTGGATCTTGGGATCACCGTGTAGGGAAAAAGTTTTGTTTATCTCTACGTGGCCCAACAGTGGTATCAGAGCGTTAGCTTCTAGTTTTAGGCTCGAGACCGCGCATATGTGATATGCGGTTGGCGTTAGATTGGATCTAATTGCGGTTTTGGTGGTCGATCTATGAGATAGATCGGTTTTGTACAAAGTTGATTGGATCAACTGTACTCGGGAGAATGGATGATCTGGTTTCCGTGATCTAACGACTAAGGTCGTGGAACGACATACCCCTACTGGTCGGTTTCCGCCATTGGGGTAGACTGTGACACGTAAACCCGGATGCGGTGATCGAATATCAAAGGGTTTGATCGAATCGGAGTCCGGATCGGATTTGGGTAAAATTGTTTTATCCGATGACGAAATACATGTCCGGAATGCAGATAAGATCTGCGTTTTTTGGAAAAATCGTTGGGCGCTGCCCGCACCCGCGAGGGGAGCTTCCCCTTGATCCCTGCCCACTATCTGGCTAGCAGGACCGCCGACTTCGCCCTGTCGTAGCGCCTTAGATGTCGTTGCGTGTTTCACAACGCCGGTAGATATCGTATCTATACATAACTTGTTTTTGCAGGATGATGTTGTGAATGGTATGGCTTATATGCATGTGATGTGTGTAATCCATACGTGATCTGCGTATCACGGATTTTGTCAGCTGGCTGGAGCCTAGGTGCTGTCATCTTATTGTATAACGGCATGCATGTCAGATTCTCTGTGTAATTTGCATTACTAGCTAGTGTAGCTGTTTGGAGAATCCGGATGGCATGCAAAGTCGGTGTACAAGTCGGCTACATGGTGTAAGATGGCACATGACAAGAGTTGACACGAGTCGGATTACAGGCTTGATGGAGATGGAGATCGCCATGAAGAGAGCCATACCATTTCACATTATAATTGCTTTCTTTTGTGTTATTGTTATGTCTCTGTTTTACCTCTATTAGATAGTTGGTAGAAAGTAATCCCTCAAAGAAGGTCTAGTCGGTTTCCCCGCCAGTGCTGCACCATCACAAGTCGGACATTTTTGGTAGTGGGCTCATAAAATTGAGGTGCTATCAATTCTTTCCGACTAGGTGGGTTCGAGTCAGACTCTTACAGCAGAAGCACTTGGTAATCTAGACGGGTCTATCACAACGGTTGTGGGACTCGGGGAAAGGTCGGATGGGAGCCGGGGCATGTGATGCCACCCATCCAACAGGAGTCGTGTGAGATACGATTGACAAGGAGTTGTCTACCTAGATCACTTGATGGCTAGCGGTGATGCTAAAGCTCACTAGTCGACTTGCTTATTTAGGGTCCTGAATCACTAAGTAACCATCAGAGGGATGTTGGTTCTAGTGGGAGCATAAATATTAAAGTGTTTAATATGCTTGCTCTTTTATGGATACATGTCTTAAGTGTTTTGCATATTTTCTGTTGTAGATCAATGGCACCTAGCAGTCTTCCTCAGATTTCCGGTTTTTCTTTGAGAACCATCTTAGAGAAAGATAAGCTGAATGGAACTAATTTCACCAACTGGTATCGTAATCTGAGAATTGTTCTCAAACAAAAAAAAGGGACCGTGTCCTAGACAACCCACCTCCAGCTAAGCCGGATGAGAATGCGACTGTCGCAACCACCAATGCCTACCGTCGGATTTGTGATGAATCCACGGAGATTAGCTGTCTTATGCTTGATCACATGGAACCGGACTTGCAGCAACAGTTCGAGAATGTTGAGGCCTACAATATGATCGAAAGCCTCAAAAGTATGTTCCAGGCTCAGGCAAAGACTGAGAGGTATCAAGTCTCTCAGGCCTTGTTGAGCTGCAAGCGTAAGGATGGCGATCCACTGAGTCCACATGTGATCAAGATGGTTGGTTACATGCAGTCTCTGGAAAGACTTGGCTACCCATAAGCGAAGAGTTCGCTGCGGACATAATTCTGAACTCTCTTCCTAGTGTGTATGGCCAGTTCATATCGAACTACCACATGCATGGTATGGATAAGAAGCTCACTGAATTACATGGGATGCTCAAGCAGGCTGAGGCGGATCTTAAGAAAGGTGCCAGTCAAGTGTTGATGGTACAAAACAAGGCTAAGTTCAAGAAGAGTTCTTGGACTAAGAAGAAGAAGGCAAAGTCAGGAGGTAAGGCGGAGGACCCAGTCCAAAGCGCTTCCTCAGGGACTAAGCCATCTCCTGCAGCCGGATCTACTTGCTTCTACTGCAAGTCGGATGGCCACTGGAAGAGAAATTGCAGCAAGTATCTGGCTGATAAAGCCAAGTGCGGAGGTGTGACTTCCGGCTCAGGTACGCTTGTTTGCAATGTTATAGACATTTATCTTGCTGATGCACCTTGTAGTTCTTGGGTATATGATACCGGATCAGTCATTCACATCTGCAACTCGTTGCAGGGACTTGTAAGAACTAGGAGCGTTGTAAGAGGCGAGGTTGACATTAGAGGCGGAAACAAAGCGAGAGTCGCTGCGTTGGAAGTCGGCACAATGCAACTTCATTTACCTTCTGGATTCTTAATGGAGCTAAATAATTGTTATTATGTTCCGGTGCTTAGTCGAAACATCATTTCTGCCTCATGTTTGATGAGACAGGGCTATGAGTCGAATATTAAGAATAATGGTTGTTCTTTATATTTGAATGATATGTTTCATGGCTTTGCGCCCGTCTGGGACGGGTTATTTATTTTGAATCTTGAGGGTGAATCTGTCTATAACATAAATGTGAAAAGGTTAAAACCAAATGATCTGAATATGACTTACTTTTGGCATTGTCGGCTTGGTCATATAAGTTGGAAACGCATGAATAAGCTCCATGATGATGGACTCCTAACTTCATTCGACTTAGAGTCGTTTGAGACATGCGAATCATGCCTTCTCGACAAGATGACCAAGACACCTTTTGCAAAGAGTTGTGAAAGGGCGTCCGACTTATTGGGACTAGTACATAGTGATGTATGTGGCCCAATGAGCACGACAGCCAGAGGTGGTTATGAGTACTTCATTACCTTCACTGATGATTTGAGTAGGTATGGATATATCTACTTGATGAAACATAAGTCGGAAGCCTTTGAAAAGTTCAAGGAATTCCAGAATGAGGTACAAAATCAACTTGGCAAGAAAATAAAGTTTCTTCGGTCGAACCGAGGAGGCGAGTACATGAGCCATGAGCTTGATGACCATCTGAAGAGTTGTGGAATAGTTCCCCAGCTCACTCCTCCAGGAACGCCGCAGAGAAACGGTGTGTTGGAAAGGAGGAATCGGACCTTGTTGGACATGGTACGATCAATGATGAGTCAGACAGATCTGCCTTTATCATTTTGGGGTTATTGTCTAGAAAATGTAGCGTTCACACTAAACAAAGTATCATCAAAGTCGGTAGAGAAGACACCGCATGAGATGTGGACTGGCAAGAAGCCAAGTTTGTATTTTCTTAAGATTTGGGGTTGTGAAGCTTTTGTCAAGCAACTTCAGTCGGACAAGCTTACAGCTAAGTCGGATAAGTGTATTTTCATGCGATATCCGAGGGAAACCTTGGGTTACTACTTCTACAACCGAGAAGAGGGCAAAGTGTTTGTCGCTCGAAACGGTGTCTTCCTTAAGAAAGAGTTTCTCAGTCGAGGAGTCAGTGGGAGTACGGTGCATCTCGAAGAAATTCGAGAGATGTCGGCTAGCAGCGAGTCGGCAAAAGCCTTAGAGGTTGAGACGGACGTGGTACCTGAGCCGGAAACTGCACCGACACTGCGAAGATCGGCCAGATTGCGAAGTGTTCGTGATGTGATATGTTGGACAGTGATGAGCCGGCAACTTATTCGGAAGCGATGGTGGGTTTTGATTCCGAGTCATGGCTTGGAGCCATGAGATCCGAGTTAAAGTCCATGGATGAAAATCAAGTTTGGAACTTGGTTGATCTGCCAGACGGTGCAAGACCCATTGAGTGCAAATGGGTCTTTAAGAAGAAAACTGATATGGATGGAAATGTTTCTATCTATAAAGCACGGCTTGTCGCGAAGGGGTTCCGACAAGTTCAAGGAGTTGACTACGATGAGACTTTCTCTCCTGTAGCGATGCTTAAATCAGTTCGGATCATGTTAGCTATAGCAGCCTATTTCGACTATGAGATATGGCAGATGGATGTCAAGACGGCTTTCCTTAATGGAAATTTAACCGAGGACGTGTATATGATACAGCCCGAGGGTTTTGTCGATCCGGCTAATGCTGACAAGGTATGCAAACTTCAGAAATCCATTTATGGGTTGAAGCAAGCATCTCGGAGTTGGAACATTCGCTTTGATGAGGTAGTCAAATCGTTTGGCTTCATCAAGAGTGATCATGATTCTTGTTTATACAAGAAGTTTAGTGGGAGCAAAGTAAACTTTCTGATCTTATATGTGGATGACATATTACTGATTGGAAATGATGTCCAGATGTTGCAAGAGACCAAGGAATCATTGGAAAAGAGTTTTTCGATGAAAGACTTGGGTGAGGCGACTTACATACTAGGAATCTGGATCTATAGAGATAGATCAAAGCGGCTCATTGGATTCAGTCAGAGTACATATTTGGACAAAATGTTGAAGAAGTTCAACATGGAATCATCTAAGAAGGGGTTCTTACCGATGTCCCATGGCGTAAAACTTAGCAAGACTCAGTGTCCTTCGACAACTGATGAGCAAAGCCGGATGAGTGCGATTCTGTATGCTTCTGCAATCGGATCCATCATGTACGCTATGATTTGTACTAGGCCGGATGTTTCCTATGCTCTAAGTGTTGTGAGCAGGTACCAGGCTGACCCTGGAAAAATCCACTAGGCAGCGGCTAAAAATATCCTCAAGTACTTGAGAAGGACTAAGGATATGTTCCTGATTTATGTAGGTGAGGATGAACTCAGTGTAAAGGGTTACACGGATGCAAGTTATCTCACTGACTCGGATGATTCTCGTTCGCAATCCGGATATGTGTTTGTGATAAATGGAGGGGCTATGAGCTAGAAGAGTTCCAAGCAATAAACGGTGTCTGCGTCTACGACAGAGGCTGAGTATATTGCTGCCTCGGAGGCGGCAAAAGAAGCCGTTTGGATGAGGAATTTCCTCATGGATCTTGGTGTGGTTCAGGGCTTGTCCAATCCGTTAGACGTGTATTGTGACAACAATGGTGCTATTGCACAAGCCAAGGAACCTAGACAACACCAGCAGAACAAACATATACTCATGCGGTACCACCTTATTCGCCAGTTCGTGGATCAAGGTGATATCAAGTTATGCAAGGTACACACGGATGCAAACATTGCGGATCCGTTGACAAAGTCACTTCCACAGCCGAAGCATGAGGCACACCTGAGAGCAATGGGCATTAGATGCCTAGACATGTGATGTCGGAAGATTGACTCTAGTGCAAGTGGGAGACTGTTGGGAATATGCCCTAGAGGCAATCATGTATGATGTTATCCTGTGTATTCATAAAGTTATGGTCCATGTATGAACTACTGATATGTATCATTGAATATATGATTCGATTGTGGAACTGCATATTCATGTTGTTCATACTAATTGTCCTTGGTCATCGAGGTTGTGCTGGAAACACAACTTAGACCAATGTGAAAGTCGGCAGATGACTAGGTTCCACTTGTCATGGGCATGGAGATGCTATTCCGACTTACACGGATTCGGCTAAGGAGTTTAGCAAGTCGGACTGACCCATATTGACCTGCAACGAACAAGTCGTCATTTGCATGTCTCAATCAATGTAATCCTTAGACCTGAGGTTATTGCACAATCCGAGTTGAGGATCTCCGACTTAGGTTCTGTCAAATGTTGTTCCGTCACTGGGCAGTTATAAAGGCGGAATTTGGGTCGACTGAGAATCAAGTTGCGTGATGTGAATAACCAAGACGGGATTTTGCCCCTCCACCTGGAGAGATATTATCTGGGCCCTCTCGGAAGATATGATTCGGAAAGCATGGCCATGCGTGTCACGGTTAAGTGTTAACCGAGGCAACCGACTAAGAGTTAGTCGGATGAATCACTTATCTCGGATCGAGAAAGAGAGTCGGACTATTTAAGAGATGACGATCATTCACCTATAGTCCGACAAGGTATATCGTGGGGACTCAGACGAAAGTCGCATTGGAAGGTATGTCGTCATGACTTATTGGTACTTGGGAGTTGGCACGTTCTGCTAGGATCCGCTACCAACTGATCCATCACGAGTGAGACTTGGAATCGTGTTCGGGTTATCATGAGTCTGTCGGGTCACACACTTAAGAGCGGGAGCAAGTTTGGGTTAGACCCAAACAGGAAACCTATTTGGGTTGGACCCAAATAGAGACATGGACTTAGTCAGCAAGTAAGACTTGCAGTGGCTAATATAGGTTTTTTTAGTGAATGGGCCACAAGTGAGTGGAGCCCACTTTCACTCCCTATATAAGCTGGGGCACAGGTGCTTAGAGCACAAGGTTAGGTCACTCCATGCGTTGGAAACCCTAGCCCCAGTCCGTCCTATCGCTGCCGTACCGGACCTAGCAGTCCATCGCCGGCGCTCCTCCTCGTACGTGTAGATACCGGCGGAGGTGTTGTACGTTCAGCACTTCGACGATCGTGAAGAAAGAACGGATCGTGGAACCGGAACGGATCACGAGGACTGCACTGCATCAGACGGCGTGCTTCATCAATTCCGCAACTGCGCGTCTAGTGGTAATCCTCGTGGCCTTCTACCTGAGCTGGATCTTGGGATCACCGCGTAGGGAAAAAGTTTTGTTTATCTCTACGTGGCCCAACAAGGACCGCTCAACGTTCATCAATGTCCCTAATGTTAGCGTTTTTTGTGGTGTTGTGGTGGCGCATCTCAAATGGCGGTGGATGTGCTATATCAATAATGGTACCTCGGCTTCAACCCCATCTTGGCGACGTTCACGGCGTCGAGAAGCTTGTGGGATTGTGTCTTCGCCGGGCGTGTGCTCCGGCTTTGTGTCGTGTTGATCTCGTCGCTGATCTGGTCAGTGCGGCCTTGGAGTGTGGCGGTGCGGACTACTGCTGGTTTGTGGTGGGTGGTGGAGGATCCGGCCGCTTGATAGGCAAGGTGGCGTTGGCCCCAGATCCGGCGTTGAAGATGCTCGAAGGGATCCTCCGGCCCATGTTGCATAGCAGCATGCTAGATCTAGTCTTACGGGGTTGATGGTTATTGCGGCTCATTGACGCCTTATGGCTAGGGGTTTCGTCGGTGCCAAAGTATGGACCGGCTGCTGGTGATCTTCTTCTCCGGCGATGACGAAGGATTTGGATCCTTAGTAGTTACGGCGAGGATGGTTTGCAGCTATTCAACCGCTTGTTTTTTGTTACTCATACACGTTTTATCTTTGTATTGCTACAGTTATAAAAACAAGGGCGTAGCCTATTAAAAAAAGATAAGCTCTCAAGGTGGCTAAGAACGGAACATCGATCTGCGCCGGAGCATGGCACCGGCAGACAGCCGTACCTATGTTCTAATCGATTCGTTTTTCTACTACAGTAGACGTGGGGTCACGGCGATTAGGTGATGGTACAAAGCTAGTATAACGGAGCAACATGGTATTTTTCTAAGGGAGGATAATTTGCTAATATCCCCCGGTCCCCAGCTAACACGTGTCCTAAAATATGCTCTCTAATCCCGCTTTTGCTACATATTTTCCGCTTTTGCTCCAAAAAATCCTTCTTTTGTTATATGTAGCAAAAACAGTTCGTCCACGAGATAAAAAATTAAAAACACAGATCTCGCCGGAGATCTCGCCGGAGACTGTAGCAAAATCAACCTCGCCAGAGACTTTCGACGGGAGACCACGGCGGAGACTTGTAGCAAAAAAATTGCGCTATTGTAGCAAAACATAGAACAATTATAGCGAAAAATTTATATTAATGTAGCAACAACCGATATCGCCAGAGCTGACTTCATCTTGAGACATCGCCGGAGTTTTGCCAAAGACTTTCGCCCGTAGACATTATAGCAAAAACTTTGTATGGTTGTAGCAAAACCAGAAAACGGCTGTAGCAAAAGGTTCAGCAATTGTAGCAAAAAACTGATTTTGCTGGAGACATCACCAGAAATCATTATAGCAATTCAGAAACATCTATGTAGCAAAAAAGAAACGAGCAGGTAGCAAGACGAAAAAGATTATGCAGCAGAATCAGCCTCCTAAGCAAAACTCCATCCCTTCTTCAGTAGCAAGGCCATCTTCCATCAGTAGCATCGTTGGCGTCTCCTTTCCGGCAGCAAAAACGTCCACGGGGAGTACGAGAGCAAGGCGGTGGGTGGCCTTGACGGGACCGGCGCCTTCAGTGTGCCCCTCGCCACCGACCTCATCGGTGCCTTCAGCAGCATCAGCAATGACAACGCTAAAGCGGGGGAACCGGTGGCAACACAAGGAGAACCGATGGCGCGCGCGGAGAACCGATGGCGCGAGCCATGGTGGCGCGGGGGAACCGATGGCGGTGGTACAGACCAGAACTAATACCACATCAAAGGCCATGGCCATCGGAGGTCCTGTGGTTGAATCGCAGAGATTGGGAGAGCCAGCGGCATGCAAGGTGGCAATAGGGAGTGGCGGCGGCAGAGACTTAGCTGCGTGCGGGAGGACCCTGCCGGCGGCAGGGCTCGGTCTGGCAGCGGGGATGATCAATGGAGAGGAGACGAAGGACAGGATCCGTCAAGAAAATCACGCAAAGGGATAACATTTTTGACGGTGGACTCGGTCTCTGCCACTCCCGCACGTCCTGGACGCATGGCAGATGCAGGAGCCGGGGGACGCGATCCCCCGGATTAGACGTATCGTTTTCCTTTTTCTAAAGACAAAACTTTTAGTGGTATTTTTCTAATGTGTGGAATGGTACAGAACCAATTTTCCCCATAATTAGTAGTCAGGTGGCCCACACATATGACGTACTGCCAAGCATATCAATCTATAACATTCAAGTCCATATATATCAAGATTTTGTTCTATACGACGTATAACGTACATGGCTTATATGGAGCTGTCATTGATGAAAACTATAATACAACAATATGTAACTATGAATCTATGATCAACACCGGCAGTTCATCACTGAAAAACTTCATTAAATCATCTATCACTGTACTGGGAAAATACCGGTCTTTGAGCCTAAGCAAAGTATGACGACGAGGACGACGTATCACGCAGAACCTGCAAGTGTAAATTGAAACAGTGAGAAATGAACATCGACTCGTGCAGCACAAAGAGAGTATTTCGAGCTTTGCCTCCAGTTCGTCTTCTGTGAAGGCATCCTTCTGGATGCTCCAGGTATCGGCGTGCGTCCTCTTGAACTCAGCGACGGCTTTCGTCACAGTTGATTTTACAGGGGACGGCTCGCGGATGAACCGGGCGAGCAGTGTTACATGGCCAGGAAGCCAGCTGCAAAGATCAGGGTAAGTACTTCTAGATTCATGCAAGCATGGAACAATAGAACTATCAACAGTTGCTAGTGTAAAACCAAAGAGATGAGCCACCCATGGGGCAGCCTATTTTTCCTGGTCAAGGTAGTGTCAACTGCTAGCTATCTACTCCCTCCGTTTCAAAATATAAGATGTTTTAGCTTTATGAAGGTAGTGTATCTAGACATCTTTTAGTATGTAGATTCGAAGAAGTTCACTCCGAATCTACATACTAAAAGGCGTCTAGATACATTTCCTTCACAAATCTAAAACATCTTATATTATGAAACAGAGGGAGTACTACAGTATTATGCAGAAATTGAAGATAAAAGCCACGGAGAGAGTACCTGGGCATGTCGTATGGGACAGAAAGCACCGAAGCCGTCAGAGCAAGTACTGCACCATGGATGGTAGCAACGGGGTGACCTGACTTTGGACTTCTGCAAAGTGAAACATTAATGGGTATCAGCTAATTATCTGCTCAACAGTCAGTGGCATGAAAAGATTCTATGGTAATATCAGAATCCAATACAAAACTCACCTTCTCCTAGTATCAAGGATTAGTTGGGCTTGTGCATATGACCTATCACGGAAATCCTTCGATAGATCTTTATCTATACCCTTCATTAAGCTTGCAAGAACACCAGCAGCATGCTCCCTGACCTGAACATAGACAAGTAAAGTTCATACAATTGGCAGCAGGTATCTTCACTTAGAGGATGTTTAACAAGAACAGCGCATTCATATATATGCTTTATACCAAGGCAGCTAGCTGTAGAAATAACATAACTCATTTTTTCATGTCAAGCATACAAATTGTACACATTTTCTTGAGTAATGAAATAGAGGAAAAGATAAAATGTTGAGCGAATACAAGCCAAATACACATATATACTTGCCTCGACTTGGTTATCCGCAAGTAACTTCTCAATTGTTTGCCAAATTTGTGATTTCTCCGAGCCAGAAAGAAGGAATGTGTGCCTGTGACAGGTAATTTGATTGCATTAACTTTCCATTAGCTCCAGGACCACTGGGAGAATGACAAGCCACATAACATCTAAAGAAACAATATCATAACGCATGTTTTTATCACCCTTAATGAGAATATAAGACATAATACCCTTCGCCAATTCATGCCACGGTACAATAGAAACAGTTGGTATACTGTTTGTAGCAACGGCCAAGGTTTTGACATCGACGAGGTACTATCAAGCTAAATCTTTTGTACCGAGTATGAAATTAGGAAAGAACACATTGTGGACTGTAGGTTTTGGGGGGAAATTTCTGGATGGGCATGGTCCCATGGACCTCCACACTCTCTTATACTCCCTCCGTTTAGAAATATAAGATGATTTAACTTTGTGAACAGAATGTATCTAGACGTCTTTTAGTGTATAGGTTCATAGAGGTTTGGAGTGAACCTACACATTAAAAAGGTCTAGATACACTCCTTTCACAAAGCTAAAACATCTTATATTTCCGAACGGAGGGAGTATATAGCACAACTTAGCATTACATATTCACTCATACACTGGAATGATCTAGACTCTAGTTGGACTCTACCAGGGTAGTACTACTACACTAACTCAGACTCCAACACTCACTGGAATATTCCAGACTCTCCTAGGACACCACTGCTATGCTAGCCCAGTGTCCAACATGGACTAAAACCTTTAGGGGTCGTTTGGAATGTAGGATTTTAACAGGAAAACTGCAGGAATCGGAAATCCTTTGGAACACGCACTGTAGAGCCGTTTGGAATGCAGGATTCACTCGTAGGAATTTTGCAGGAAAGTTTCCTTTGCCTCTGATTTCACAGGAAAAGTATAGGAAAGAAAACATTGGCTCAGACCTCTTTTTATTTTTCGTGTGGAAAGAACGGCGATGTCATCAGGCGGAGCTATTGCTGTGTTCTTCCGCTGGCCACCTAACCCATGCCTCATATCTCTTCCGTGCCTTGTGTTACTTTTTTTACGCCAAAAATGGATGCTTCAAGGCTGTATACACGTGATGAGCTCCTATTTGTAACTGGCAACGGTGGAGACTGACTCAAATCTCACAGCTTCTCCGGCTCTCTGCCATGGACATAGTCATGGTGGACAACTAGCTAGAAGCTGGAGGTCGCCTAGCTGCAGAGACGTGGTGCACGCCGAATCCGACCGATCATTCCTCTGTTTTGCTAATTAAGCAGATGCAATGTAAGCTTTTCTTTTAACTCATGCACAAATGTTCCTATGCTTTTCCTGCGCCCATCCAAACGCACTCATAGGAATCTTTCCCACATTTTTCAATTCGTAGTTTTGCAGGTGCATTCCTATCATATTCCTGCAACTTTCCTATTCCTGTATATTTCCTATCCTGCGTTCCAAACAGACCCTTAGGGGCAAAATAGCAACAAGAGAGGATTTGGACCTGTATGTAAAGGTCCTGAGATATGATAATAACGCAGATCTGGTTCGCCAGTTAGGATCATTGACCGAAGAGAGGATAGCCGTAATAGCTGTTTCAAGAAAAGGACGCCGCCAAATCCGCCATTTCAGCAATTCAAATGCTGACTTTGCGAGCAATGACAAGTCTTTATTTGATGTTTCCTGCAGAAACACAATAGGGCCATCAAAGTTAGAATGTAATTCTAGCAATTAATAGTACCCATCTCTACAAAAAAGGAGGCAAAGACCTCCTAAGTTGTCTTCTGGACACAAGAAAACCTCGACTTTTTAATAGGTAGGATCAACTTCAGTTTTTCCTCAAAAAAGGAAAAAGGATCAACTACACTCTGATGATGTGGTTATCAAGAAAACCTAAAGATACCATAAAAAACAAGCAAGCAAGCAAAAATCCCACTCATATAAGACTGGGTTACGTCACCATGGCATTGTTAACGTATTTTATACCTGTAATGATAGAACAGGATAGAAGAGCCCAATAATAACATCTAGTAGAACAGACGATCTTCCAGACTTCAGAGATGCGATCATGAAATGGAAAATCTGCAAAAGAAAAGCATAAGCCCAGAATGAAGAAATGGAGCAGTATACTATTCAACCTGGAGAAACGTACAAAAAACGCACCGTTTCCATTCTTTTAGCATCAGCCTCATCTTTATTGTCCAAGCCATTTTCAGTGGCTGAATCTGCTGCCAACTCCAGTTGCTTAGACTGAATATTGTTCTGTATACTCACAGATAATTCAGTAGTTCCATCTGTCAAACGTTTGGACCAATCCTCATTTCCTGTTTGTTCAGTCATGATTACATCCCCACAAAGTTCTCCTGGTGAACATGCAGACCCAAATGACCCAGATAGTCTCGCATTAGAGCATGTGATAGACATAGCCACACCAATCGCTTCTCTTACCTGGACTCCAAACGAATGAAAAGAAATGAATAAGACTTCATATTCATCCGGGATAATTAATATTTCTGTTCAGTGCCAATTGGGAGGAAGAAGGGGGTGGGAGCTCAGAGGAGGGAATTTGATTGTTGCTTTTGGAAATAATAATAAAAGATACATTTTCATCCTGCAGTTAGTTTGTGCCAACAGTAACAAGATGAATTTATTAATGATATTTTACATGTAAAAGGTGCTTTGCCATGTATCCTCCAGTAGCCCAAAGCTAGTGCGAACACATCAGACAATTATGACAGTCAGTAGTCACCCACCATAAGAGAGTTCAGGCCTTAATATAAGCATTGTATGCATCCTCCAGTAGCACAAAGCTGGTTCATCTAACAATTATGCCGCTCACTAACCAGAAGATACATCAAGCCTTAAAATGTGTGATACAGTTTACAGGAATTTAATCCTGCAGTCTAAGCCTGAGTAGAACAATATGCATACATCGATATAGAACCTAAATCCTTAGTCAAGGGGGATGAAATGTGTAGATGTAGTGAACAACATTCAAGACTCGTATTAGTCCTTCCAGAAGAAAAGGGAAACTGATTTTGCTAAACTTGTCGAGGAAAAATTCCTTATGTGCGACCACAGTATCAACTCAAAGAATGACAAATGGAATAATAAAAAAAGGTACTCTCACACTGAAGTGATCTAATGTTACCTGCGCAGACAAGTGACTCATGTTGTCAAGCAGTTCATTGAGAATTTTAACATGGTACTGCTCCTCTGTTGGGGACATTTTACGTGGAGAAATTTCAATCAGAGCAACAGATAGAAAAGAATATCTCTTGGCAAGTACACTAGTTGCTACCGATTGAGGAACTGCTGTGCATAAGCAATCTAATACTTGTTGCCTGAGAACAGGAGCACGAGTTCCAGATCTTTCTTTCCCAGTGACAGCATATCGAATACAAGCTGCCCATTCAGGAACTGATTCCACAGATGGAGCTAACACAATCTTCTGCAACTGAAGCATCAACCAGTCGCTCCCGGACTCCAAATTCCCAGTGACATCAGAGTGAAGCATGCCTGCCATGGCTTCAGCCGCTACACATTGCCTCGATCTTTCTTTTGAACACAGAAATTCTTCCAGGGCAGTCTGAAGTGAAGACATTACTGGCATTCCACATTGTTGTACAAGTCTTTTGAATATCCTAGCAAAGCTGGAATAGAATGTGCCACTGCCCACTAAAGAAATCCAACTAGGGGTGCATGGCCACGACGCAGAGAAATCAAAATAGAAGTAAGTGATTGCTTTATCAGATCCGCTTTGAAAAGATGAAGCTCCGTAACTTGCTTTTGACGAACCATCATTATCAGAAATAATGTGTACATGAGACAGACTGTTTAGTGTGTCACTCATAAATCCTTCCTCCTGGATTATGTCATTCAAGAAATTTCCTGTGGATGAAATGCTGCTTTCTTCGGGGTGATCCAATGGTTGTTGTGAGTCTTTAACAGATGCCTTATCAGGTGTTCCTTGTAATAGTGTGTTCAGAGCAGATATTGCAAGCATCCTTGAGTGGGGAAGTTGACTCTTCAAATCCCTTAAGAAATGACCTAACATAAAACAGTCATTTTAGACAATGAAGGACAAAGTTGTGAAAAAAAAACAAGTTGGTCTTTCGGGAACATGCATGTGGAGAAAATGGCAACGAACTGCAAACTATCCATACCAGCAGTTTCCGCCAGGATTTGTGAATACATGTCAGGCTCACTTCGGGATGCCAAAATTAGCAACAGAAGTACTCTATTGGCCATCAGGTTGTACCTGTATGCAACTTGCAAGTTTAAGTAAAATGCATGTAAGTGGCTGGGAAGACAGTGACATGACAGTTATGATTAAGATTAGATTATTAGGAGGAATACTGAAAATTAGATTTTGCATTGTTATCTTTGTACTCCCTCCGCCTCAAAATAGATGTCACAAATTTATATAAATTTGGATGTATCTAGACATTATTTAGTATATAGATACATCCAAATTTAGACAAATTCAGTTATATATATACTGCTTCCAAGGACAAACCAGCTCAGAAGATAGCTTCAGATAACAGAGTTTTTCTCTCCAAATTAGAACAAAAATCTGAAATTATCATATTCCTCTAGTTCCACCAATATAACTATGAAAGCCCTGTCCCATTATCCCATCACAATTCACACGTCATATAGCCAACAAGAAGTATCGTGTGCAAGTATCCCGCTGCATACGTGGTTACAAGATATCGGAAGTGCTAGATGGTACTACGGACATGACAGTTTTGAACAAATGGTTGACATATACGAATGGCTTACCGCCAATGTAGACTGTTAGTCTCAAAGCCAAGAGCATTAATTTGAGAAAATAATCTGAGAAATCCTGGCTTGTCAGACTGACTTTCAGACCTCTTGAAGAAACTCCTTGATATTCCAGAGAAACGTATATTATACTTCACAAAGAGCTGTAAACATCATATACAGAACATTTCAGTGGCAAATATTTTCTTTTTTTCTTCATCTTCTGTTAATGAAATATACCTCGGTAATAGCTTTCTGGCACTTTAGTGATTCATGATGAGAGCTACAGAAGAAAATGATTTAGGTTTAGTACATACATATCAATAAAGTCCCTTATTTAACAAAAACATACTGCATGATTTCTTTCCTCTGTTTATTCAGTGCTCATATTTGTTTGTGTAAAATACAATGAAACGTGTAATGCAATTAAACATTGCTGATAGTTCTAAACTGTTGTAAATGGTAGGAGAGTCTAGAGTATTTGCCAAATGCCGACTACCTTTCCAAAATTCCCATGATAAATGAAGAGAGGGAAACAGAATCCTACATTGAACAATGATGTTAATATTGTCAACATTACTGGCAATAACTTCGTTATAAAGTACACGCAGATTGAAATAGACATACAGTTGTCAAGTGTCTCAAAACAGTATGTGATGAGAGAATGCTGCAAGAACCAAGCACCACATGCTCAGGGGCTTTCGAGTCGCGCAAATTCTCAGTCAGGATAAGAACACAACTAGAAATTAGAGAAGGCCAGCGCTTCAACAACTTTGTTAGGGATCTTGCAGCATACCTGTATCAAAAGAATTTAGAAAAAAATGGAAACATCATAACCAAATTAAAGTAGGTCATTACTAAATGACCACATAATCATTTTACCAGAACTTCATTTATGCAATGAGGTCATGATCAATATCAGGCAAATAAAGACAACTATTCACAAGTCAATATCCACAACTGGGCGATGTTCATGTTCCAGAATAGAGAAGAACAATAGAAGAGCCATAATGTATAAGGAAGTTTCTCGAATTAATATGTATTGCAAATGTTGGGGCAATATTCGAATGAAATACATACTACTTCCTCTGTTCACTAATATAACACTAATATAAGATGTTTTCACAAACTAAGTTAGTTTGCCAAAACATCTTATATTAGTGAACGGAGTGGGTACAATTTTGTTGCAGCTATATAGTCACATAGATATAACAAGAGAGGGAAAGAGAGCTCACGCGCGAACAGTTTCATAATTGTGCAGTGAAAGATCAAGGAGATCATTCACCATAGTAACCATGAGGCTAGATGGAGATACATCTGCATTTGTACGGTATCTCTGGTATGATGATTGTGCACATCTCCATGTATTATGCAAGTGAGCTTTATCAACAAGTGCCCATCTAGGCCTAACAGAAACAAAAAAATGGTTACAATCACAACCCATGTAGTAAAATCAGACTACAGAAAATAGGGCAGACCTACCTCTTTTTTCCTTCAGCATGAAATGGCACAATAAAGTTGCATGGAGGCTCAATGATGGCAGCGGATTCTAGCTTCCAAGCTTGAACATGACTTGACCATTCATCATATTCCAAGCTACCTACAGCAATACTCTCTCACATAAACAGTCAAAAGTATTGAACACGAGTTGGAAGTACCGCTACCATACCATAGTTTGCCAAAGCATCAATCACGCGTACTACAAGTGCTAGGAGAATACTATCATCAGTTCTGTCCGTTAATAAGTACCTGTTAAAAGCAATGTTAAGTGCTTAGACTAAATGAACTTGCAAATACTAACTGAGAGCATGGTAACTTCCCTTATGTTTCTGTTTGGTTTCATATCTAGCCTACCCCAACTTGCTTGGCATAAAGACTCTGATGTTATTGTTGTAAAACTGGATGGGATACAAATAAATGTTACCTGCAAGCTAAGTGCACAAATTCTGCAGCCTTTTCGCGCATTTCAGAGCTGCCAACGGTGCTACCAGAAGATCCTGCAATAAAGAAACTGGGCTCTGCAACCTTGGACCTCCCATCTTTATATGATGGACGCATTTCAGGTAAGCATGACATTACTCCCTGCAACGCAGAATGGATGCGCAATAGTGTTACTTTCAGGTGCTCCTTCTCGTCTCCTGCCAAGAGAGCAGAACAACTAAATATCAAGGGAACACTTACAGAAAGAAGACTAAATGAGATCAATACGTAAATAATTTAATTAGTAACATAGATTGGCGTAATCAGCTTCCTGTCCAATCAGCATACGGACTTTAACATATGAACAGACATGTACATATTCTTTCATACAAAAGACACAAGCCATAATTAGTACCCTCTACATGCACAACCAACCGAGAAAATATACAGGATTCTCTGGTCAGAACTAGAATATATATACCTTTGTCAGAATGAACTTTCTTCTGGCAAATAGTCAAAAGATCTTCCAAAGCCGACTGAAAATGAAAGTCTAACAACTCATTGGCAAAAGATAGTTCATCTTGACTGGGATCATGCCATTTTGGAGGAAAATTAAGCATTTCAGTCTCCCCATCCTGGTGTGCTTTTGAGCAACCCCATGGTTCAATAATATTAGCGATAGAATGACAAGAAAATGGCCTATAAAACAACAGAATTGTTTAGTGGTAACATCAATTAGTTATCAAATGAAGAAACCAGAAGAGTATACAAAAGCTAAACATACTTATATTGATCTAGTGGATAATATGAAACCAGGTTTCCTAGCACAGATCGAAGGAGATGATCACCAGCTCCGTTGACCTAGTTGCTCCAAAAGAAAAGGAAATTGATGATTTTAAAATGTAATATATATAGGGTATATTGTCAGTCCAAATGTATGAAAATAGAGGAAATGTAAACCTTCCATGATGGGGCCTGGAACGCAGACACTATTACATGCTTTAGTTCTTCTCTGTAGTTGAGTAAGACGGGACCAGCATAACTGATAGATATAGCCAAAACCCTCAGATAGTAGTCCAGTGCTGTTTCCAGAGCAGGAGAAAGTGTAGCCTGCATGGGCATCCAATGCAACTGGTGTGTCATGCATGTAAAATCTCAAGCGATATGTTTTCGGTTTTGAACAAACCTTAGTAGCTGTATTGTTATGAACAGCTCTTCCAACATAACCTGTTGTTGGAGTGCCTTCGAAGGAGGACATGATAGTCATTAAGATAGGCTTTAGAAGGTAGACTGAAGCCTCCTCAGGATATGAATGAACACATGCACAACAAAGAAGTCCAACTTCTGAAGTAGCACCAGGAAGGATATTTGCATTGACAAACTTGGCAATTTTCTTCAGGGACTGCCAATTGGAAAAAGGGAGAAACATGAGCATGACAGAATATTTGCATCTTTAAGCTTTTCAGGACAGTTCAACTACAGTGCAATACCTGATTAAATAAGGCTTTTGATAACTTCCCCAAAAGTATTTCTAGCATGCAAAAATAGTGAGGGCTGTCCTCAACGAGAAAAGTTCCCGACATGATTGAGGCCTGGTAACCCTCGGAACTGCCACATCAAAATGATAAAAATGTTATTTACCTTCAGGAAAAAGAATGCAGTAATAATGGTAGTTCTCCCTCCGTCCAGAAATAACTGACTTGGGCTTGAATAGATTTGAATGCATCTGGACGTGTTTTAGTGTATAGATACATTTGAATCTAGACAAACTCAAGTCAGTTATTTCTGGACGGAGGGAGTATAAGATTGGCAATTACAGCTTACATGGGACTACTTGATTCCAAATTCTGAAGCACAGAGAACAGTCGACAAAAGAATTCATCAAGCCAGTCTGACAGAGAGGAAGATTGGAGGAAAGCAGGCACATCATCGCTAACACCAACTGTAGCCAGCTATAAGCACCAAACGATGGTTAGCTAAACGTTACACACCATTTATTATGGGAACAGTATTGTAAAGACAAGGTAAAACAATAGATACTCACATTTGAAAATATGGAACCAATTAACTGCATCGTCGCTATAGTTTTAGGTGGATCGTTGGCATCCATACCAAGCAATGCATTTGAAAGGGAAGTGACAATAAGATCATTGAGTGTATCAACTGTGTTACTATCATCAGATTGAGCTGAACATAAAGAACTCAGCAGAAGGGTACGCCCAGAATATGCGACAGAAGTGACAGCATTTTTTAACTGGTGTGTGGCAGTAGTCTGTCAGAAAAATTAAGGCAATTAGCTTGCTTTCAAGTTAACTGAAAACTATACAGATTGCAGGGCTCTTGTACGTTACAACGACATCCAAGATCTAGAAAAATAATAAGTGCTATGCCGCATATAAATCCTTACTGTCTCTAAGGCTAGTTGGAAGTTTGTTGCAACAAACGGAAGCACCAAGGATGGCTCAACATAAGACAGGATTGAAGTTGCAATCGATACTGTTTCAGCAAGAGAATCGTCCTTGCTATACTGACCACGGTCCAGTAATTTGAGGACTATTTTGATAAAAACAGCCCTTTCTTCCTTTCCCAAACAAAGCTGTTTGGTTTTCTCATCCATTGTGTAACTACAGAGCAAATATTACATCAGATGAAAATGCAGGCAATAAAATGGAGATCATGTAAGTTGCAGCTAGAGTTAAGATTGATCTCTTACAATTGTTCATGTTGAAGGCGCCTTTCAAAATAAAAAACAAGATACCGAAGAAAACGCTCCAATGAGTAGGTCCAACGACCCCCATTTGATGGATGATAGAACCTAAAAGCCGTAAAGACACAAGTTTAATCAAAATAAGAAGGCAGCATAACAAGTACAAAGAAGTACGAAAACCAGAATACAAACTGTTCTAGAAAATTTATGAGCTTCTCAAATTGCTCCAGTGCTAGACTTTTAGGCTTCAAAAGGTACACCTGGAAAAAACGAAAATAAAAAATAAACGAGTGATATCTTGCCTCGTTAAACAATGCAACAAGCTGCAATTTTTACCAGTGTCATGATGTAGCATATATATATCTATCTGTCTGTGTGTGTGTTTCCTTTGTCTGTGTTTCCTTTGGCAACTTTGTTCCATTACAAACTAAATCATGAAGAGCGGTACTAACTAATAGCTTCATCAGCAGAATACAAACCACACATTACTAGCTAGCGACTGAGTAAGTGACTAAATGATACTCCCTCCGTTCCCAATTAAGTGTTGCAGCTTTGTCTCGAGATGTATCTAGACGTGTTTCAGTGCGTAGATACATCTGTATCTAAACAAAGCTGCGTCATTTAATTTGGAAAGGATATGGAGGTAATAATAAAAATGGCTTCATTACCATGGGCCGTGCCAGGTTGATGCAGGTGTATACAACTTTTGAAAATATCTATTGAAGCGGAACAATTTTCATATAACTTCGCATACTAGTGCAAATGGTATTCACATGCCAAGGTATCAAATATAAATAAAAGGTCGTAAGGATACAAATAACTTACAACAGACTTTGCAATTGCCTTGGAAGGTGATCTTGTCTTGCTGGAAAATAAAAATCTTGTGTTGCTAGGCACCTCCACAGGAAAAGGGTATGACCCATTCCCACCTGATATAGGAACCTAGCCACAGAAATAGAAATACATCAATGAATATGCAAAAATATTTAATCCTTCTTGCCTGATTCATTTACCATATAATACTACTTTCACATAAGACGAGCTCAATTTGATTAGATAACATAAGATGAGATTTTGCAATGTACCACTGGTCAAAAGACAAGCATATTAAAAAAAATGAAACTAATAACAGCTTCATTTCAATTAAAAAAATATTCCAATCCTTAAGAGAACTTGAACGGTAGAAAATATAGTTCTCCAACAAGATGTGTAAGATGAAACGCAAAACTCTTCAACGGTTAGTGTTGAGTATAATTTTCATCACGCACACAAGCTGACTAGTACCTAAGAATTCAAAACACCTCCAAAACGCTAGCAGCAATAAAAGTTGGAGCTGCACCTGGGTAACTCTAAGTACATCTAAAAAAGAATTATGAAGATGATTTTCTCACTGTCCAGTCTAACCGCCCTTCCCTCGAACAGATATGCAATCCAAGAGTCCCCAAAGTTTAAGGCCTCTGCCTGGCTCCTAATTGGGCACCTGAATGCTAACAATTTCAATGTGTTGGAGGATCCTTCATGCTTGTTGTGTAATGATGGTGCCCGTAGATGTGCAACCACCTGTTTTTCAAATGTGCCTTTAGCATGGCCTGATGACGCAGGAACTGACAACAGCTGTTCTTCACAGAAATTTTTATAACTGTTGTGTGGCATGTAAGGAAAGGGCACAATGCAAAGATTTTAGACAATAGCACGCCTAATGTTAGATCCAGGAACCATCTTTTTTAGGAGAGAATTATTTTGCCGTTCTTTAGCTGGTACGGTTCTGCTGCCTAATTTCTTTATTTTTCCTGCTGCGTAACAGCTTTTTGTACATCTCCCCTCCCTTGCCTTGTAAATATGTTTCTCCATATTAAAGAACACATACTGTTGCGATCTCCCCTACAGTCTTCTCACCAAAAAGAGTGCCTACGCATGAAAGCTGAAAGCCAGACACACCTCAAACATGTTCAAATATCTTGTAAACAATAGCGGCAGGAACTTCTCCCATTCAACAGATCTGGAATTTTTAATAGAACGTGCTATGATCGAAGCCCATTGGATATCCCAGAAGTTACAATTTGTGACGGAGTCCCAAATGTCTAGACATTCTGCAATCCAATCCCTACAAATCAGTGTCAGAGTTAATTAAATAAGTTATGCTCAGCAAGGTGAGGGAAATAGAAGATATTGGTCAAATGTGTGCCCATTTCAATTACATCGTATAGTGATCCTGGTTCCTTGAGTTTGCAGGAAGAAGAAGCCTGAGAAATCCAACACCTTCAAATGCTGAGTTATGCCATGGATTTTCCAGCAAGGGCCTGTGGTTCCAATAGAGTACCAGATAAGGCAGTTAAATTTCGGAAGAACATGGCCACGCATAAACTCCCAGTTGTCGGTATAAGAAAAAATTAACACACTTGGTGATAATTTTCAAAATTTAAAAACACTAGTAGTATGGAAAGCAACAAAACCGATAATAACAATACTATGAACAAAAAACAGTGTAAATATTACACAAGTGCTCAGCTTCTTTTTTGGATATACCCTACTGTGCTTATCACGGAAACGAAACAGAACTTGGGAATAAGAGTCCCTAAAGTTGTATTCTGATCTTGCGGGTAGCAAACTTACATGGGTATGATACTTGTCCTTAAACTTGCATATAATATAGCATGCCCACATGCATGACTAGGCACCATTTCTCCATAGATAAATGTTGCAAGAAGATGTAGAGTGTGTTATGGACTTACGGTCAGTATTAAATAAGGTTATACCCTTACCATTTGGCTCTATTAGAAATTGCATCACTATTTGATTAGAAGTTACACCCTTCGGAGATAAAAGCTCCCTAAGATTGATAGGGAAGTCTCAACTAAATGGCGCATGCGTGTATTTTGTGTCAAGGAAAGAAATAATTAATAAATAATGGCTATCTAGCCTCCCTCTCTTCTTGAGCCGGTCAATCAAAGGAGATGAGTTCCAAGTTGGATTTGAAAGGATTCTCGCCAGTTCGCACTTTTGTCAGATACTATGCCAACTGCCAACGAATAAAAAAAAGCAACACAGCAGCAAGAAAACAGCGGTACGTGGGGAAAAGATGAGCAGTGCTGCTGAATATGACAAACAGAAACTGTCAAACCTGAATTCCGACCAAATCTCAGCAGCCGCACCTTCAGGAAAGAAAGCTCTAGAGGCACGCACCAAGGAGGTGATGGTTTCGAAGTGTTGTTGTCTTACTTTCCAGCCCTCAGGGCCCATGTTTCTGAAACAAACACGTCATTCACACACTGTTATTTCCTGTACTTATTTCAACACCGGAAATATTTATGTGTTCATAACTGTACCTCTTGAAATGGGTTCTTATCAATGTCTCATAAAGCGGCCTCCATTGAATATCAAGTGAAAGCCTCTTCGAATGCTTTTTCAAAAGCCTGACGAGCAAACCTCCCCATTTTATCTGGTTACCAGTCATTTACAAAGGAAAGTGTGGATATCACCAAAGAACAAAAGAAAGTTGCCATACATAGACAAATCATTAATTGCAGGCCCTTACCTGAACAACAAACTTATCCTGTGATGCGTGAAATATTCCAAGCCCAAGCTCTACAAGAGCATGTATATCCCCAGGAGCAACATCACTCTTTGCTTTGATAAAACTAGATCCATGACAAAATTAAACATCAATGTTAGTTACATTCCTACAAACTGTAATTCTGATATTTACCAGATCTAATTGCATTGCTAGTATGCCACAAAAAAAGGAGCTGCACCCTTCCTAGTATAGCCTCCTTTAATAGCTTCACTTGTCTCAAAACTTATATTACTAATCTGAGGCTCCGCCGATAACTCGCATTAAACCACGTCATCTGAGTTAGTTGAAGAGTTGGGTCTTAATTTGTATGGCTAGGATGAGGGATGAAGTTTGTCTTAAAGAATCACCGTAGTATACAAGTTTCTAGGAATCAAACTCTCAAGTATAGGCCTCCAGCAATCAAACTCTTACTTACTTGCGTAAGTATATATAACTACATGAGCCATATTATTCTACACGAGCACTCAATTGACCCAAAATCGAATCCGTAATCACACTGCAACAATTATACAAGCCGTCCTAATCCAATTAGAGCCACCATGCTATTCTAAGATTAAAAAATATTTTGCCACATTAATCTAAAACGATAACAAAATCATGTATAGCAGTCATATGCTATATCTTAGAACAACTATGAAGAAATATTTATTATACGGCAACGATGCACATGTTAACCGAGAAGCCTAATAGTATTCACATGCACACCGTACCGGAGAAGTCCCCTTCTCGAGAGAATAAATAAAGAACCATCACAGCAATCTTCTACAGGACCTCATAGACAATTTTCTTTTTCTTCTCATATCAATTTCTGTTTGCAGAATACTAGAATAGCAATCAATTGGCACAGACATTCCTGGCAAACATGGCCACATGCAGCAACCGATATTGAGGAGATCCTCCTTTATCTTATAAAAAACTCACTAGAAAACAATTCAGCATGTATTACCCTAATAAGAGGCACTGAAATTGCCATATAAAGGAGAGAACAGTGGAACGCTTTGCCCCGTACTCGAAGGGCTCGGATAATCGATGCACATTAATTATGTACTCTGTGTTCTATCCAGAATAACCCATTCTTGTATATATGTATGTACGCTTGTTTCGCCTCTTAATCGCAAAACTAGGTGCAAACGCTCTATGCATGTTCTCTAAAAAAACAGCCATATCAAATCTCCAAAGCCTCAGTGAAAGGCCACAAATACAAACCACACAGCTAATTTTAACGATGTTTTTCCTGCTAGCAAAGTGCACCGTGCCTCCAATTCTTAGAGCTGCATAATTCACCAATCCAAACTCGTCTACACACTGGCACACCACGGTGCATAATCAATTTACGTACACATTCCTAGAAAACAAGGCTGCATCTGCATGCATCAAAATAATTCACCATGTATTATCTTGACTAGAGGCACTGAAATCGCCGTATTAAGGAGAGAAACCAAAAATGCTCTCTGTTCGATGGACTCTGATTATCAATGCACATTAATCACATACCCCGTGTTTTACTCGTTCCTGTGTGTATGTTTGCTTCCCCTCTTTATGAGGAAAAAAATGATGTGCAAACGCTCTCTGCGCACTCTGTAAAAAAGGCCATACCAAAATCTCCAAAACACAGTGAAAGGCCACATATACACAAGCAAGCACGTCTAACTCTAACGATATACGTTTTCCCACTAATGAACCGCGCCGTGCCATCAAGTCTTCACGGCATAGCTACAGAGAGAGAGGGAAACTCGGGATCACCGCAGCATAATTCACCAATCAAAACTCATCTAGACACAGTCACACCACGGCAAGCCCACTGAGCATCGCACGGGCATGGAAATGGAGCAATCGCAACTGTATAGGATATCTCAAAAGCAAATAGAATCGAATCGAATCGAATCGCATCGCATCGCATCCATCGGTACGGGCGAAAAGGGGTTGGAGGATTAGATTACATGTCGAAGACGGAGATCCACTTGAGCGTGGCGTAGGCGGAGTCGGGGTCGTCGGCAGGGCGCCACGCGGCCTGGGCCGCCCGCACCGCGCCGGCGAACGCGGCCGCCTCGCCCCGCGCGGCGTCGGCCACCGCCGGCGGCAGCCACGCGTTGTAGAGGTGCATCGCCCAACCCAGCTGATTGCGTGCTTGCGAGTGGTGGGGGTGGGAATGGGCGGGGTGGGTTTCTGGTTGGGGTTTAATCGGGGTAATATACGGGCGGCGGGGTTCTTTCTTCGCCTCCAAGACGAGGGAGGGAGACGACGACCAGAGAGGCAGAGAGGGCGACCGGTGCTCTGCTCCACCTCCAAGGCAGACTGCAGTTATCAGTGACGCAGGCTGGCTTTGTTGCGCTGCCCGTGTAGACTCGGTGTACGGTGGACTTCTGAGTTTTTCTTTGTTCAGGCTTCTAGAGTGTTTTTTAGACAGAAAAAAGGCTTCTAGAGTTACTGGCTTACGGTGCGGAATACAACATTGGAATAAAAATAATAATTGTGGGAGGCGACAGTGTTGACACCCTCTTTCTGGATATATAAAGTTCTCCATTCAAATATTTTTCTTTCTAATTGTTCTTTTGCATGTGATTTTCCTTTCCGGACCCATTTCTTTTCACTCTCTAGGAGGGCTTCTCCAGGAAACTGCCCTCTCCTAAGCTGGGGAAGGGTAGCTTCTAGGAGAGCTTCTACAAGAAACCGAAAAGAAATCCCCCTAGTAGGTTGATGTGAGGACGTACTTAGTACCGACACATTAACGTAGCAATGCTTTAGTCTGATTGTTATACATGTTTAGTCGTTTCTCCACAAAGTGTTATCTCAATCCTTTGGTCTTCATTGGTGACTTAATTCCTCGGCAGTTTATTGAGTAAAAGAGATGTTCATCTTCATTTTGTGTCATTGGCATGCCTGTGGAAGACGTGGTGGCAGTTTGAGCTTGTGCGCCACATCGTAGCCGACGATGTCGCTGATGCACACGCTAATGAATAGCCATTTTGTTCCAGTATGTACATACGGCATAGGAGGCATATGCAAGAGAACATTTGCTAGTATTTGTGCTTAATTGAGCATAATGGCATCTATAGGATGTAGTATAGACAACTGCGATGACGTTTCTCAAAAGATGAAAGTTGTAGTACTCAAATATATGAAAATTGCAGAGGGATCTATCCAATTAACTCTTTATAAAACCGGTTATTCACTTACCATACTTAATAATCACATAAAAATCATGATACATACGCATTACGAAACCATAGAAAGTGTTAAAGAACTTAGGTTATGTGTTTATTCATATGTAATGTGAAAATAATAATGATATAACTAGTTTGCTGCAGATTATTCACTACAATCATGTTGGTCATCAGGGGCTGGACTCACGATCCTACTTGCACTATTTGTCAAACTGTCCCAGAAACCGCCGCTCACCTATGCAAAGACTATCCCTCCACGACAGTCGTTTGGAACACAACGCAATCTTGGGGCAACAAGACCGTGGGCTATCACAACCCATCCTCCCCCTCCATTTTTAGAATGGTGGGATGATATGATTGAAGGAATAACAAAAATAGAACAACAACGCCCAAGTGGACGACTTGTATGCCACGTGGAATGCATGGAAGGAGCGAAATCGCAGATTTTTCACAGGTCGGCGGTTGACCTATATAGAGGTGGCTTCCATCACCAGAGATGACATCCTTCAGCGGGCAGATGCTTTTATTGCGTTTGGACCAGCTATCCTAGCCAAGCCAGATTACTTTTTGCTTTGTTTTGTTTTTCTGCGGTGGTTTCGACATGTTTCCACTATAATATAAACACGTCTTTCTATATTGTCGAAACCAGGTTTCGACATGTTTCCACTATAATATAAACACGTCTTTCTATATTGTGCCCATTATTTTCCTCCTCTAATAGAAAAGGCAGAGCTAATATCGATTGCTCTAGAAAGGGCATGTTATTATATCTCGTGAAACCTCTTACGAACATTTATTAATGCATCTATCAAATGAATATTTATTAATGCATCTATTGATGACCCACAAGTATAGGGGGTGTATCGCAGTATTTTCGAGGGAAGTGAAACCCAATTTATTGATTCGACACAAGGGAGCCAAAGAATATTTATAAGCCTTAACAACTGAGTTGTCAATTCAGCTGTACCTGAAAACAATCTTGCTCACAGCAGTTTATCAGTAGCAACAGTTTTGTAGTAGGAATAGTAAAGTAACAGAAGTAGTAAAAGTAAACAAAATAGTAACAATAGCAGTAAACAATAGGATTCGAGTGCGGTAGGCATAGGGATGGATGGACGGGCGTTGCATGGACAAGACAATTCACATGGCAAACAGACATACGGCAATTACAGATAAATAAGATAAAGCATCCAAGTACTAGATAATCATAGGCATGTGTTCCATATATAGTCATACATGCTCGCAATGAGAACTTACACAACATCTTTTGTCCTGCCAGCCTGTTTTCAACGAGGCCTCAAGGGAACTACTGGCAATTAAGGTGCTTCTTTTAATAGAGCACCGGAGCAAAGCATTAACACTCCGTGAACACATGTAATCCTCACATCAAATCAATTCCCTCAGGTTATCCCGATTTCTGTCACTTCGGGCCATTGGTTCCGGACAACAACATGTATATACAACTTGCAGATAAGATCATAAACAATACTATCATAATAAATCAATAGCATGTTCAGATCTGAAATCATGGCACTTGGGCCCTAGCGACAAGCATTAAGCATAACAAGTCGCAACAAAGTCATAAAACACTAATAGGAGATACTAGGCACCATGCCCTAACAATCTGATGCCATTACATGAACGATCTCATCCAATTCCTACCATCCCCATAGCTTACATCAGGGGATTACTCACTCATAGATGGGAGAAACATGGATGATCGATGGAGAAGCGATGGTGATGATGATGGCGATGATCTCCTCCAATTCCCTGTCCCGACAGGGTGCTAGAACGGAGTTTCTGGTGCTGTTTCATGGAATCTGGTGGTGGCGGCGGAGTGAAAATCCTTCTGGAAAAACGTCGACCCCCTTGAGTTTTTAGGTCAGAAGGCATATTATAGGTGAAGAGGGAGACCGGGGGGTGTCTGGGGCGGTCAGACCACCCCCGGCACGGCCAGGCCCAGCCCGCGTGACCAGGTGGTGTGGCTAGGCCCCAACCCCTCTCCGTCTCGTATCCTGGCTCCTGGTGTCCCTCGGTGAAAAACTGACTTTGGCTTTTGTCCCGTCCAATTTCGAGAATATTCATTTTCTGACTTTCCTCGAACCAAACACAGCAGAAAACAGGCAGCTGACACTGTGGCTCTTGTTAATAGGTTAGTCCAAAAAATCATATGAAAAGTACTCCAAAGTGTGGACAAAACATAAGAAAGTAGATAAAACCAAGCATGGAACATCAAAAATTATGAATAACAATGCTTTGCAAGACGTTTGTTTGTTTCACATAAAGAAAACATAGCATAGTGGCATTCAGCTTGTCCCTCATAGAGTAGCAAATATAAATGCATAGGACACCTTCAAAGTTCATAAGAGTGACTAGATACAAATAGTTTAAAACAAGCAATATCAAAGCTATGCATCAATCAACAAGTCTTGGGACAATGCACATAGAACTAAGAATGGCCACTATGCTCTCAAAGTAGGTGCATAAAGGTAGAAGGTGGAGACTCAACATATATAGTGGAAGAAAGGCCTCCATAGAAGGAAGTAGGGATTCAAGTCTCATAAAGAGCTTCCAAAAATTATGGTACTTAATATCTTTCAGCTCTCATTGCCCCTATCATAAGCATCTTGAAGTGATTAAGGTTAAAGTGAACAAACTATGGTGTACATGCTTGACGAAGTATAAGTTAGAAATCCCATGTCCCTTGACTATGAGGGTCGCTCCTCATGCTACTCAAGTTTAGTCATCGGTAAGTTCTTGTCATCGTAAGTGCATGTGTATCATAGAGAACCGCCAACGGGGTATCCCTTGCCCGATGATACGGAAGAATCCCCATATCAAAATGACAAGGCAAGCAGACAACGAGCATCTCAGCAATCTTCTTATTTACCATGGGGATATGGTGTTTTTTTTCTCTCTTTCCTCTTTTCATAATCTTTTTTTTTCTTTTTCTCTTTTTTCTTAATATCAGACTCTTTTTTTATAAGAAGAATGCTTCATAGACAGCTCATTATGATTACGCTGCAGGTTTCCACCATGTCTGCATGGATTAGACCAGCGGTCCAGCCATTTCTCTAACACACATACATAAATCCATGGACTTACAAGCTCCCCTTTCATTTCACACCGACGACATCCATAGACAAAAGAGCATGATATCAGCTAGGTACAAAGTACAAGTGCAATGTTGAAAGCGTTCCCCATGACAGCATGGTTCTGCTAATCCCCAACAAATAAGTGCAAGCATATACAACATAGACGACACAATGGTTCAAGTTTATTAAGGGCAAGAAAGTAAAGTGTGCCATCAAGTTCGTGAGAGCTTTAATCACTAGTTTTCTCATAACAAGTTTAATTTGGAAGGTAGATAAAAACATGAATATACTTGGAATAGCACATGCTAGTAGGTAGGTATGGTGGACTCTTTGGAATAACTTGGTTTAGGGAGTTGGATGCATGAGTGGAACTCATACTTGGTTATGAAGGCTAGCAAAAGACTGGGAGCGACAAACTAAGAGAGCAATAATGGCCATAATCATGTAGAGCGACAAAACATCATTGATTAAAGCATAAAGTGATACTACAAGTTGAAAACTAAAGGATCATAAAGGCTTATGGTGACTTGGGATAGTCATAACATGCTGTGAGCATGCGCCAAGTCAACCCAAATAAAGCATCAAAGGAGAATACCACTATACTATGCTTTAATATGCTAAAACAACGCATGATTCATCCAAGGCACATTAAGCAATCTCAATTGTTTATAGCAAGTAATGCTACAGCAAAGAATACTAAGTATAAAGCCAAGTCAATATCAAGCATGGCATGACAAAGCATAGGCCATAGTCAAAAACAAGCTCTCTTTAACACTTAAGCATTAACTTTCCTACTCTTTTCCAAACGAAACCAAACTATTTGAAAACCAATGTATGAAAGAGGGGGTCCAACCAATTTATTCAAGCAAACTAAGAAAACCAAGCAAACGAAAAACCAAGATGAAAATGAAAAAGAAGACGCTCCAAGAACAACACAACTGTGCATGAAACAATAAAAATGAAGTGTTTGGAAGAAACCTGGGATTTTTATTGATGAAGAAGGGGATGCCTTGGGCATCCCCAAGCTTTGACGCTTGTACTTATTGGGTATTTCTTGGGGTGACACGTGTGGCATCCCCAAGCTTGAGCTTTAGTCCATCCTTCATCTCATTACATGATTACATCTCTAACAGCCCCCCTTAATCTCAACTTGTAGAAAGGTTGAGATTACGCTTGAACTCATGTAGCAACTTTACAGGTAGAGCCTTTGTGAAGTCATTTGCAACTTGATCCTTACTAGAAACAAAATGAATATCTAAGCTATTACTAGCAACTCTGTCCCTAACAAAATGAAAATCTATCTCAATATGTTTAGTACGAGCATGAAACACATGATTTACTGACAGATAGGTAGCACCTAAGTTATCACACCAGAGACTTGGTTTTTTCTTTAGTTTTACTCCAAGTTCAAAAACAAGAGCTTCAACCCAAATGAGCTCAGATGTGGCATTAGCTAACTCCTTATATTCAGCCTCGGTACTGGACCGAGACACCGTAGCTTGTTTTCTAGCACTCCATGAAACTAGATTTGGTCCAACAAAGACAGCAAAATCGCCTGTGGACCGCCGATCATCAAGAGATACAGCCCAATCTGCATCTGAAAAGGCACTCAAAAAAGTGGATGAAGATTTGGTGGATGTGATTACAAGTTTGAACGTATCCTTCACATATCTAAGTATACGTTTGACAGCTGTCCAATGTTCTGTAGTTGAAGCATGAAGATATTAACAGACTTTGTTAACAGAAAATGCTAAATCTGGTCATGTGAGAGTTAAGTATTGTAAAGCTCCAACAATGCTCTTGTACTGAGTAATATCATCAGAGCCAAGAGAAGTACCATCTGTGAGGGACAACTGCTTTGAAGAGGACAGAGGGGTTGGTGCACCCTTACAGTCACGCATACCAACTCTGTCAAGTATGTCTGTGGCATATTTTTCTTGGGTCAAGAGTAAGCCATTGTGGACCTTTTTAACTCCCATACCAAGAAAATAATGAAGATCACCTCAATCTTTGATTGCAAAATTCTTATTGAGATCTCGAAGAAGAGCAGAAATAGCATGATCAGAGGAGCTTGTAACTATGATGTCATCAACATAAATCAGAACAAATATAGTGATACCTGACTTATCAAAAAGGAATAGTGAGGTATCAGCCTTAGATGGTGAAAATCCAAGATCACATAACTTGGAACTCAACCTAGAATACCATGCACGCGGAGCCTGTTTTAAACCATAAAGATCCTTGTCAAGCCTGCAAACATAGCGCGGAAGGTGGGGATCCTCAAAACCTAGTGGTTGTTTCATATAGACTTCTTCTTCCAAAACACCATGAAGAAACGCGTTCTTGACATCTAGCTGTCGAAGACTCCATCCTCGAGAGACAGACAGAGCCAAAACAGTTCTAATATTAGAAATTTTCACCACAGGACTGAAGGTGTCTTCATAATCAATGTCATGCCTTTGTTTGAATCCTTTTGCAACCAATCTTGCCTTATATCGATCAATGGAGCCATCTATTTTCCTCTTTATACGATAGACCCATTTACAATCAATTATATTTTTATTGCTGCTCGAAGGAACAAGGTGACAAGTCTTGTTTGCAAGCAAAGCCTTGTACTCCTCTTCCATTGTGTGTCGCCAAGAAGGATCACTAAGAGCTTCAGAGAGTTTGGTCGGTTCTCCTATAGAAGATAGCACGACGTATCGAACTGTACCATCAGTGTATTTCTTAAGATGTCGTATACCTTTCTAAAGCCTGGTACGAACACCAGGGGGAGAGGTTGGAGGCGTCGGAGAGGCAAAAGAATCAGCGTCCATCGTTGCATTATAATCAGATTGCATTATAATCAGCCTCATAAGCGCTAGCCACAGGGGATCCACCAGGGGACTCCGGTGTGGCAAACAATGGAGAAGTTGGTGGCATCGGCACCGGTGGCATAGCGACGCGTGGCGACAGCGGGGTCGCCAGGTCGGGCGACGGAGAGGCCGGCGGGGCACGCGCGGAGACAGGTGACGTGGGGGCACGCGCGAGCGCTCGGCTGCCGAGCGGGAGACCACCACGCGGCAAGCCAGGAGCGGGAGCGCGGGACGCGGCGCGTGGGGAGGCGCTGTCGGCAGCGCTGTCAAGATCCTCCTCGAGATCAGTGTCTGATGCATCGGCTTCCGCATCAGTTTCATCATTTTATGGTGGATCTTCAACATGCAATTGGGACCTGTTTGGCTGTTGCTCCAACTTGAAACACATCAATAACAGGAACAATAGTAGGCATATGATCATCAATAATATGTGCACCCTCATAAGAATTTTTTGATGGAAGAAGTAGAATTTGCTGTTTAAGAAGGGCACCGGCATTGGGATGAAGAGATGCGAAAGGAAAGATATTCTCATCAAACACAACAACACGAGAGATATAGATACACCCGGTAGAAACATCAAGACATTTAACACCCTTATGAAGAGGACTATACCCAAGAAAAACACACCGTGTAGAGCGAAAAGCTAGCTTTCGTTTGTTATAGGGACGAAGATTTGGCCAACAAGCACAACCAAAAGTTCTAAGAGCATCATAATTTGGTGAAATATTGAGGAGGCGATCAGTGGGAGTGGAAAAATCAAGGACTTTGCTAGGAAGCAAATTTATGAGAAAAGTTGCTATAAGAAAGGCTTCATCCCAAAATTTAAGAGGCATGGAGGCATTAGCAAGTAATGCAAGACCGACTTCAACTATGTGACGATGTTTTCTTTCAGCTGACCCATTTTGTTGATGAGCATGAGGACAAGATACATGATGTGTGATGCCAACTCTTTGAAAAAAGCTACTAAGCTTCTCATATTCGCCCCCCCTCCAATCAGTTTGCTTAGTAACAATTTTCATATCAAACTTGCGTTCAACATACTGCTGATAATTAAGAAAGGCTTGCTAAACATCAGAACACTTTTTAAGCAAATAGATCCAAGTGAACTTGCTAAAATCATCATTAAAGCTTACATAGTATGCATGTTTACCAACCGACAGAGGAGCATGACCCCATACATCAGAAAAAACTTGCTCCAAGGGAGCAGTAGAGACACTGGTAGATACAAGGTATGGCAACTGGTGATTCTTGGCCAACTTACAAGAGTCACAAACATAGGGAGTACTTAAAGGAGATATGCCCTAGAGGCAAATAATATATAGGTTTTTATTGTCATATCTCAATTAGTTCGTAATAGTTTCATACTGTGCTAAAACTGTATTAATATGAAACGTTAATACACGTGTGGTATGTAAACAAACCAAGTCTCTAGTTACCTCTAGCGAACTAGTTTATCGGTCATGAGGATGATCTAGGGTTTCGAGATCATGGGCCTTTATGCCAATTGACAATGAGGTTACGTCATTAGTTGAATGATGTGATAGACAAACAACCCAACCCGTTGTATCTTACTGAGATCTAGTTACAAAGTTCACCATTAATGATAAAACTAAGGAAACCTCGCAACCTGTCCTTAGACTGTGAGAAAATGCAAATCACTGTTCTGGAGGGAGCTTAGATGCTTATCAAGTATCACACCATGACTGGGTGATCGAAAAGGTGATACTCAGGTTTCCCAAAGGAGCGCGTAGAGGAGTACATACCAAGACCATGATTTTCCAATCCATGTAACGGATAGATACATATGTGGCCATCACGGTGACGTTGCATTAACGAAGCTTGCAAGCGTGTGACTGGGTCAAGGAATGCAATGACACGGGAATGAGAAAACAAATTCATCGGTAACAAGATCGAATGAAGGTACGGAGATACTGTAGATCAAATCTTGGGTGAACTAGGTATCGAGTGGTAAAGGGAATGGGAAATGATTGTTTACGGTTCAAACGACATTATCATCGTGGAATGCACAGGGGTCATTATGGGCATCTCAGTCCCGCTATTGATCATTGATGGAGATCATGTATGTGCCATTCCCGAGCCGTGGGGAAGTACATTTAAGGGTACGATGAGCTAGAGATCCTCTGTAAGTTGGAATCACCATATGAAAGAGAAAAGGAAACCGGAAAAGTTCCATGAGAGAATAGGAATCATTCCGGGAAAGATCTGAAGTCGTTCGGAGGAAATCGAAAGGGAACCGAAAAGTGTTTCGGGTCAAATCAGATTTTGTAATATGTATTTACATATTAATTAATGTAATTAATATTAAATATAATATTAAAATCTAATTTGAAGGGGTATTCCACTAACGGGGCAAACTTCCTAGGGAAAAAGGGCCTATGGGGGGAAACCGAAGGAGGGAAGGGCCAAGGGCCAAAGGGCCAAGGCCTAGGCGCGTCAAGGGGGCCCACCTAGCCAGCCTAGGGTTGTGCGCGGGATGGGGCCCACCCCTGGCCAGCTGGCCCATGAGGCCCATGCGCCTCCCTCTCTCTCCCTTGTTTAGTCCCACATGGGAAACCCAAAGGGGAGGGCTCACCCCCTCCTCCTATATAAAGGGGTGCCCATGGGTGGGATTGAAGACACCAATAGTTGGAGAAGTCCTTTGGTTGACTTTCTCCTTTCCTTTCTCTCTCTCGTCTCCATGTGTTGGAATGGTCCCAAGTAAGGGCTGTCCATGCAAGAGACACTGCACCTGCAGCACACCGTTGCGTTGTAGGGATTCCAAGCCGGAGATCTAATTCCGCACTCCCGGCAGGGATCAAGGAGCCGGAGGTCGTCATCGTACATCGTATGTGTACGAAACCACGAGGGGCCTCACTTGAGGCACCTTGGATATCATGAGCCGGAGCTGCTGCACGATGAAGAAGGAGCAAGGGGTGACTTGCGAGGAGCTTCGTGACCTTGAGGTCGGCTACGAGTTCGACTACTTCAACCACGTTCCCCTCGGAATGTTAACCGTGTATGGTCTACAAGGGTATGTATTCTATACGCTTGGTCGTTACCGCATTACTACATAGATAGATCTTGGGTTTATAAGGCGGTTCCAACGTAGGAATTTTTTTGTTTTCTACTACGGAACCCTCCAGTGGTATCAGAGCCGATCTATGCGTAGGAGTGTTGCATGGCTAGTACGCACAAGTATTGTGCGGGAATTGATCCCTTAGTTGTTACCCTCTAACGTGTACTTGTTTATATCATAGTGTTGTTTGATGAAGCGGCCCAGACCGACCTTACGCGTATTCGTACGCGAGACTGGTTCCACGCTCAATATATGGCTTGTGTCGTATAAGTGGCTAGCCGGTGTTTGTCTCTCATTCAATAGTTGATATAGTATTTACAATGGAGGGCCCCGAAAGGGGTGTAGTAGAGACAACTGTTGGATCCATGTTGTGGTTGGAAAGTTCATAGTTTAGAAACGGTTTTATTGCGAAAGCCCTAACAACCATGTAAAACTTGCAAAAGATAAAGTAGAGGCATCTAACTTTATTTTGCAGGAGGGCTTGTGTTATGATATGGTATTGGTCGTTACGAAGGTAAAATAGTTTACTTTTATGTTACTAAGTTAAGTAGTAATAGCCATCATTCTGATGGACGATCGGGTGGTGGCGTCGTGGACTTGGCATCAAACCAAGGGCAAGATGGTGATCATGCCGGAGCGCTCGATGGAGATGAAGGCGCAAGAAGGACCATATCATATCACAATACACATGTGATGTTGATGCCTACTTTATATCTTATTATATGCTAGTATTAGATACTCAACGGTAGCAAATAAGATAATCCCTATATAATTCCAATGATAGTGTTCCCCTTGTGTGTGCACCACCAAGAAAGTTTGTCGTTATGAAGCCGGCCATGACGATCGGGGGCTAGACATATCTACATTCTCATACAGTGGGTGTAAGCCATGTTGCACAGCGAATACACACAAGTTAGATTTGGCGAGCCTAGCATGTGTAGACATGGCCTCAGAACACAAGAGATCGAAAGATCGAGCATGAGTCACACGGTTGATGTGATCGACATTGGGGAATGTCTACCTTTGATGCCGCACTGATGGCCGTGACGATCGGGGGAGGTGTAGAGGATTGGGATCATGTGATCACTAAAATTGTCCAGGGGATGACAATTTTAGTGGGAGCTCAATTAGGATTGAACTCATATTATGAACTTAGTCTAGATGTCTATTTGCAAATATCTTAGTAGATCATGGCCTATCCCATTGAGGTCCTTTGCAACCATGGGAAATTTATTGCTTGATATGGAACTTAGTGAAAGGGTCCAACTGCATAGATTAATACCCACGCCTGAGGGATGTCCTCGTAAAAGGTGATCTTCTCTTCTTGATACAATGACCATTACGAGATAATCCGATGACTCTACAATGCTTGTGTGTTCTCCGTAATCATCCAACAAGCCATTCTCCATTCGATGGAGAGTTGGATTACAATCTTGTATTCTACAAGATCAGGCACATAAAGTATGAGCCGTTGGATGAGTTTTCTTCCATGATGGATGAAAAAGAGAATATTTGGAGAAACACTTAGCGATCTTGCATTAGAGTTGTGAACTCTTAGAAGGTATTGATTGCAATGGAGGTCATGAATGAAAAAGGGTATATGTTAGATATACAAAGTTATAAATGTAATTCTTGCAAACTCATTACAGTTTATATAAGTATTGGATACTTGTCCCATTTTGTGAAAATAGGATGGTCTACTTGAGAATTGCTAGAATTGAGGCAATGTGGCATGATGACGGCAAGCAAAACAGTTTATGGCCGAAATCACCCCTTTTCTCAAAGATTATCATTTGGATTAGTGGACTTGAATATAATTTTGTAATCCTTGTTTGTGTGTCTTGCTTTTAGCAAGACGATTGTTCATATGAATAAGTTACAAGCCAGTTGTACTGTTCTTATGAATAATACCTTTATGGTCACATTACGATTATAAATGAGTTATTCTCATCACTATGTTAATGATAATAGTTTAAGCATTTATAAAAGATTAGAATGCTAAAAGATATCCAAAGTTTAATTATGATGTGACACTATAGTTCAAGTCCTTTTGGTTATTGCATGCTTGATGGCTCTGTAGCGCCAGGAAAATGCTGGAGCGATGATGATGTAGAGCTCGTTGGGAACCCCAAGAGGAAGGTATGATGAGCACAGCAGCAAGTTTCCCTCAGTTATGAAACCAAGGTTTAATCGAACCAGTAGGAGTAAGGAAACACCCCAAAGGTGTTACTAGCTGAGCTTTGGCAGGGCGCACTACCGGTGCTAGTAGCAATGTGAAGACCTACACAACACAACCACAAAACTTTGTCCCGAACTTGCGATGAGGTTGTCAATCTCACCGTGTTTTGTGGAAAACAAAGGATTAAACGTATCGAATGGAAAGAAGTAAAAGTTTGCAGAAAGTAAACACAAAGCAGTAACCATTTGTAGATTGTAAGTAAAAGACAAGGACCGAGATCCATAGTTCACTAGAGGTGGCTCTCCTTAAGATAGATAACATGCTGGGTGAACAAATTACAGCAGGGCAATTGACAAACATCGAGAAAGCAATACATGCATATACTAATCATCTTGACTCATTTGAGATTCGATTGGGTATTACAACATTATACATAGACCGCCATCCAATTGCATCTATGACTAATAATCCACCTTCAGGTTATCATCTGAACCCCCTCCAGTATTAAGTTGCAAGCAATAGATTATTGTTTTACGAACTACATGTAAAGTAAACAATACGATTGTTCTATGAACAAATGATTGTTGTTTTCTCCCTAGTAGCAACAACACATCTAGTACCTTAGAGATTTCTGTCACTTCCCCAGATTACTAGAGGCATGAACCCACTATCGAGCATAAATACTAACTCTTGGAGTTTCTAGCATCTACTTGGCCAAGATAGCTACTAACAACGGAAAGCATGCAAGATCACAAATAACAAAGACATGATAGAATCAATAATCAATCTGAAATAGTATCTCAATATCCATCGGATCCCCGCAAACACAACATGCAGAATTACAAATAGATGATCTTGATCATGAACGGAGCTCACAAGATTTAAACATGAAAGCACAAAGGAGGAGAACCAGCCATCTAGCTACTACATGGATCCGTAGTCGAAGGATGAACTACTCACGCATCACACCGGAGGCTTGCATGGTGATGAAGAAGGCCTCCAGGGTGAATTCGCCTCTCTGGCAGGGTCCCGAGAAGAGCTTCAGATCCCTCCCGATCTAGGGTGGAGATGACGGTGGCTACAGACTCTTTCGTGGATTTTTTATCGGGTACTTAGGGTTTTCGTCCCGAGGGAATCTTATAGGCGGAAGGGGAGACCGAGGGGGTGCCAGGGGCCACCACACCACCCCCTGACGCGGGCCCAGCCTAGCCGCGTGTCCAGGTGGTGTGGCCGGACTCTAGTCCTTCTCCGTCTTGTATTCTAGCACTTGATGACTTCCGGAAAAATAGGCACTTTGGCTTTTGTCCCGTCCAATTCCGAGAATATTCATTTTCTGACTTTCCTGGAACCAAAAACAACAGAAAATAGGCAGCTGGCACTGTGGCTCTTGTTAATAGGTTAGTCCAAGAAATCATATGAAAAGTACTCCAAAGTTGGAACAAAACACAAGAAAGTGGATAAAACCAAGCATGGAACATCAAAAATTATAGATACATTTGCAATGTATCAACATCCCCAAGCTTAACTCCTGCTCATCCTCGAGTAGGTAAGTGATAAAAAGAAAGAATAATTTTTGAGGTGACATACACAAACAAAGATTTTATCAAAGTATTTGTAAAACATTCAAAGCTGGGATCATAGTACTTCAATCATAACATGAAAGACAAAGTTCTAGCAATAAGCAAAGAAACTATGATGCAACATGAAAAGACACAAACAAAAGATTCATGAATAACAATGCTTTGCAAGACGTTTGTTTGTTTCACATAAAGAAAACATAGCATAATAGTATTCAGCTTGTCCCTCATAGAGTAGCAAATATAAATGCATAGGACACCTTCAAAGTTCATAAGAGTGACTAGATACAATAGTTTAAAACAAGCAATAACAAGTTATGCATCAATCAACTAGTCTTGGGACAATGCACATAGAACTAAGAATGGCCACTATGCTCTCAATGTAGGTGCATAAAGATAGAAGGTGGAGACTCAATGTAATGGTGGAAGAAAGGCCTTTGTAAAAGGAAGTAGGGATTCAAGTCTCATAAAGAGCTTCCAAAAATTATGGTACTTATAGCTTTCAGCTCTCATTGCCCCTATCATAAGCATCTTTAAGGTGATTAAGGTTAAAGTGACAGAACTAAGAGGATATGCTTGACAAGTTATAAACCAAAATCTCATGCCCCTTACTTATGAAGACCGAACCTCATGCTACTCAACTCTAGTCACAAGTAAGCTCTTGTCATTGTAAGTACATGTGTATCATAAAGAACCGCCAACGGGGTACCCCTTGCACATGATACAGGAGCTATCCCATAATCAAAATGACAAGGCAAGCACACAATGAGCATCTCAGCGATCTTTTTATTTGCTATTTGCATAGGTTTTTATTGAGGATGCTTCATAGAGTGCTCATTATGGTGATGCTACAAGTATTCACCATGATTAGGCATGGCTTAGGCTAGCGGTCCAGGCATTTCTCTAACACACATACAAACTCCATGATCTTACAAGTTCCACTTTTATTTCACATCGCTGGGATCCGTAAGCAAAAGAACATGATATCAACGGGGTACAAAGTACAAGTGCAATGTTGAAAGCGTTCCCCATGATACATGGTTCTGATAATTTCAACTTATAAAATGCAAGCATATACGCAACAAAAAAGTACCCAATGGTTCAAGTTTATTAGATGGAAAAAGTAAAGTGTGCCATCAAGTTCGTGAGAGCTTTAATCACTAGTTTTCTCATAACAAGTTTAATTTGGAAGGTAAACAAAAACATGAATATACTTGGAATAGCATAAGCTAGTAGGTAGGTATGGTGGATTCTTTGGAATAACTTGGTTTAGGGAGTTGGATGCATGAGTGGAACTCATACTTGGTTATGGAGGCTAGGAAAAGACTGGGAGCGACAAACTAAGAGAGCAATAATGGCCATAATCATGCAGAGCGACAAAACATCATTGATCAAAGCATAAAGTGATACTACAAGTAGAAAACTAAAGGATCATAAAGTCTATGGTGACTTGAGATAGTCATAACATGGTGTGAGCATGCGTCAAGTCAACCCAAATAAAGCATCAAAGGAGAATACCACTATACTATGCTTTAATATGCTAAAACAACGCATGATTCATCTAAGGCACATCAAGCAATCTCAATTGTTTATAACAAGTCATGCTACAGCAAAGATTACTAAGCATAAAACTAAAACAATATCAAGCATGGCATGACAAAGCATAGGCTACAGTCAAAAACGAGCTCTTTTTACCACATAAGTACGAACTTTCCTACTCTTTTCCAAACAAAACCAAACTATTTGCAAACAAACGTATGAAAGAGGGGGTCCAACCAATTTATTCAAGCAAACTAAGAAAACCAAGCAAACGAAAAACCAAGATGAAAATGAAAAAGAAGACGCTCCAAGAACACACAACTGTGCATGAAACAATAAAAATGAAGCATTTGGAAGAAACCTGGGATTTTTATTGATGAAGGAGGGGATGCCTTGGGCATCCCCAAGCTTTGACACTTGTACTTCTTGGATATTTCTTGGGGTGACACGCGTGGCATCCCCAAGCTTGAGGTTTAGTCCATCCTTCATCTCATTACTCATTCCTTCCATACACCTGAAAATTTTCCTTCATACAAAACTTCACACAATCTTTATTAGCAACATTAGTGCACTCAAGATAAAATGTCTTAAGGTTCAGTTCTAACACCAAATAAACTTCTATTAGAACACTAGCTACTGTAGCACTTCCCTCAAAAAGCTCAATTCCCCAAAAGAACTCAAGAAGGAACCAACAAGAAGCAAATGCAGAAAATGGCAGAAATCTGTCAAAACAGACCAGAAGGTAAAGACGAATTTTTTCGAAGACCTTTTGTTGCTCAAATCAAAAAGTGGTGAATTAACAAAGTTAGATAACAACCTAGGGCAGAAGCACAGAACATTATAGCTCAATCCGATATGCATAGCTCTCTAACAAATTTTTACGGTGAAGCACAGAAATCTGTTTCGGGACAACAACTTTCCCAATCTTCTCTCTCATTAGAGGTTACTCTTGGCACAAAAAGCAAATAAAAGGGATAAGGAGCGGTTATTACAGAGGTAATAACTTCCAAGACTCATCTACAACTTTTGGGTTATCTCCCAATAAGTATTTTTTTAACGCCTTTAAGTTAGGCATAAGAAGCAAGAAAAAGAATCAAGTGTTCTCAAATGAAGAAGTATTAAGATCAATACCAGAATTTTTTTCAACAAGGCAAGGTATATCATCCAAATAAGTTCTAGAGGATCCCCTCTCAATGCTCTTAGGTTCACTATTCTCATCAAAAGGATTTGCATGAACAATCCAATCAAGATTCTTTTCTATGACATCATGTATTGCTACTAGTTTAAAGGGTATTGGTATCTCAGGTTCCTCCCCATTAGGTTCGGTTGTGTTCATCTTTTCTCGTGTACCAACAACATCTACACATGAGCCTAGCATATTGAAACGTTTAAAGACTTTCCTAGCTTCCTTGGCAACATCATAGAACTCCTTAAACAAAGTTTCTAGAATAAAATCCCTCTTTTCAGGGTCTTCAATTTCTTTAAGCTTAAGAAACATTACTTGCATTAAGGGGTTGAGGTTAACAAACCTAGATTATAACATGTGAACTAAAGAAGCTGCAACAATCTCATAGTTTGGAGCAAGTTCTGCAAGGGATCTATCCTCAGTATCTTCATGTTTGCTAACATGATTAAAGAATTCTTCAATATTATCTTTCCCAGTTATAGAACCACTACCAATTGAAAGGTCTTTCAGGGTGAATTTGGGGATCAACATGGTGAGCTAAGGAATAGGTGACAACTAAAGGAGACTTAATTTTTTTGTGTTTTTGAAATAAGAAAGCAAACTTGTAAAACTATTTTTTTGTGTGTTTTTGATAAAGAAACAAGCAAACAAAGCAAAAAGAAACTAAGAAAAACAAAAATAACAAAGTAAAGAGATTGGTTATGAGGGACTCCCCTTGTGAAGATGTCCTTGACTCCCCGGCAACGGCACCAGAAAAATGCTTGATGGCTCTGTAATGGCGCCAGGAAAATGCTGGAGCGATGATGATGTATAGCTCGTTGGGAACCCCAAGAGGAAGGTATGATGAGCAAAGCAGCAAGTTTTCCTCAGTTATGAAACCAAGGTTTAATCGAACCAGTAGGAGCAAGGAAACACCCCAAAGGTGTTACTAGCCGAGCTTTGGCAGGGTGCACTACCGGTGCTAGTAGCAACGTGAAGACCTACATTATACAACCACAGAACTTTGTCCCCAACTTGCGATGAGGTTGTCAATCTCACCGTGTTTTGCGGAAAACAAAGGATTAAACGTATCGAATGGAAAGAAGTAAAAGTTTGCAGAAAGTAAACACAAAGCACTAACAGTTTGTAGATTGTATGTAAAAGACAAGGACCGGGATCCATAGTTCACTAGAGGTGGCTCTCTTTAAGATAGATAACATACTGGGTGAACAAATTACAGCGGGGCAATTGACAAACATCGAGAAAGCAATGCATGCATATACTAATCATCTTGACTCCTTTGAGATTCGATTGGGTATTACAACATTATACATAGACCGCCATCCAATTGCATCTATGACTAATAATCCACCTTCAGGTTATCATCTGAACCCCCTCCAGTATTAAGTTGCAAGCAATAGATTATTGTTTTACGAACTACATGTAAAGTAAACAATACGATTGTTCTATGAACAAATGATTGTTGTTTTCTCCCTAGTAGCAACAACACATCTAGTACCTTAGAGATTTCTGTCACTTCCCCAGATTACTAGAGGCATGAACCCACTATCGAGCATAAATACTAACTCTTGAAGTTTCTAGCATCTACTTGGCCAAGATAGCTACTAACAACGGAAAGCATGCAAGATCACAAATAACAAAGACATGATAGAATCAATAATCAATCTGAAATAGTATCTCAATATCCATCGGATCCCCGCAAACACAACATGCAGAATTACAAATAGATGATCTTGATCATGAACGGAGCTCACAAGATCTAAACATGAAAGCACAAAGGAGGAGAACCAGCCATCTAGCTACTACATGGATCCGTAGTCGAAGGATGAACTACTCACGCATCACACCGGAGGCTTGCATGGTGATGAAGAAGGCCTCCAGGGTGAATTCGCCTCTCTGGCAGGGTCCCGAGAAGAGCTTCAGATCCCTCCCGATCTAGGGTGGAGATGACGGTGGCTACAGACTCTTTCGTGGATTTTTTATCGGGTACTTAGGGTTTTCGTCCCGAGGGAATCTTATAGGCGGAAGGGGAGACCGAGGGGGTGCCAGGGGCCACCACACCACCCCCTGACGCGGGCCCAGCCTAGCCGCGTGTCCAGGTGGTGTGGCCGGACTCTAGTCCTTCTCCGTCTTGTATTCTAGCACTTGATGACTTCCGGAAAAATAGGCACTTTGGCTTTTGTCCCGTCCAATTCCGAGAATATTCATTTTCTGACTTTCCTGGAACCAAAAACAACAGAAAATAGGCAGCTGGCACTGTGGCTCTTGTTAATAGGTTAGTCCAAGAAATCATATGAAAAGTACTCCAAAGTTGGAACAAAACACAAGAAAGTGGATAAAACCAAGCATGGAACATCAAAAATTATAGATACATTTGCAATGTATGAGATAGTAATTGCTTGCAAAAAGTAAACAGTAAATAGTAACAATAGAAGGTATATATTGATGGTAAAAGAATGGACCGGGGTACATAGTTCACTAGAGGTGATTCTCCTTAAGATAGATGACATGTTGGGTGAACAAATTACAGCGGGGCAATTAACAGACACCGAGAAAGCATACATGCATATACTAATCATCTTGACTCCTATGAGATTTGATTGGGCGTTACAACATTATACATAGACCGTAATCCAACTTCATCTATGACTAGTAATCCACCTTCAGGTTATCATCCAGACCCCCTCTAGCATTAAGTTGCAATCAATAGATAATTGCATTAAGCAAAGTGTGTAAAATAAACAATACGATTGTCCCATGGATAGAGGATTGTTGTTTTCTCCCTAGTAGCAACAACACATCTAGTACCTTAGAGATTCCTGTCACTTCCCTAGATTACTAGAGGCATGAACCCACTATTGAGCATAAATACTCCCTCTTGGAGTTGCTAGCATCTACTTGGCCAAGATAGCTACTAACAACGGAAAGCGTGCAAGATCACAAATAACATAGACATGATAGAATGAATAATCAATCTGAAATAGCATCTCAATATCCATCGGATCCCCGCAAACACAACATGTAAGATTACAAATAGATGATCTTGATCATGAATGGAGCTCACAAGATCTAAACATGGTAGCACAAGGGAGGAGAACCAACCATCTAGCTACTACATGGACCCGAAGTCCAGGGATGAACTACTCACGCATCACACCGGAGGCAGTCATGGTGATGAAGAAAGCCTCTAGGGTGATCTCTCCCCTCCGGCAGGGTGCCGGGAAGAGCTTTAGATCCCTCTCGATCTAGGGATGGAGATGGCGGCGGCTACAGACTCTTTCGTGGAATTTTGATCGGGTACTTAGGGTTTTCGTCCTAGGAGGCTTTTATAGGTGGAAGGGCAAGGTAGGTGGAGCACCAGGGGGGCCACACCCTCTGGTGGCGTGCCCCCAGGCCACGCGGCCACCAGGTGTGGCCGCCCTGGTGCGCCACTTCATCTCCCCTCCGGACTCCGTGTTGCTTCGGGTAAAATATTGACTTTGGCTTTTGTCCGATCCAATTCTGAGAATATTTCCTTACTAGCTTTTCTGAAACCAAAAACAGCATAAAATAGGCAACTGGCACTGTGGCATCTTGTTAATAGGTTAGTTCCAGAAAATGTGTAAAAATACTCCAAAGTGTGGACAAAACATAAGAAAGTAGATATAAAACAAGCATGGAACATCAAAAATTATAGATACGTTTACAACGTATCAACATCCCCAAGCTTAACTCCTGCTCGTCCTAGAGTAGGTAAGTGATAAAAAAGAATAATTTTTTAGGTGACATGCACCATCACAATCTTGATCAAGGTATTTGTAAAACATTGATAGCTGGGATCATAGTACTTTAACATAGACATGAAAGATATAGTTCTAACAATAAGACATAGCAACTATGTTGTGACATGAAAAGGTACAAACAAAAGATTCGTGAATAACAATACTTTGAAAGACGTTTGTATGTTTCACATTTAGAAAACATAATGAGAATGGTATTCAGCTTGTCCCTCATAGTGTAGCAATACATAAATGCATAGGACACCTTCAAAGTTCATAAGGGTGACTAGATACAAATAATTTAAGAACAATCAATATCAAAGTTACGAATCAATCAACAAGTTTTGGGACAATGCACATTAAACCAAGAATGACCACTATGCTCTCTCAATAGGTGCATAAAGATGGAAGATGGGGACTCAACATAAAAGTAAAAGAAAGGCCCTTCAGAGAAGGAAGCAGGGATTCAAGTCTCATAAAGAGCTTCCAAAAATTATGGTACTTATTAGCTTTCAGCTCTCATTGCCCCTATCATAAGCATCTTTAGGTGGTTAAGGTTAAAGTGAGCAAATATGAGGATATGCTTGACAAGTTATAAGCTGAAAATCTCATGCCCCTTACTTACGAGTACCGTTCCTCATGCTACTCAACTTTAGTCACAATTAAGTTCTTGTCATTGTAAGTACATGTGTATCATAGAGAATCGCCAACGGGGTACCCCTTGCCCGATGATATGGAAGCTTTCTCATATCAAAATGACAAGGCAAGAAGACAATGAGCATCTCAGCGATCCTTTTATTTCCTATTTGCATAAGGTTTTTTCTTTCCTATTTGCATAGGTTTTTTTCTTTCCTATTTGCATAGGTTTTTTTATTGAGGATGCTTCACAGATTGCTCACTATGGTTATGCTGCACGTTTCCACCATGATTAGGCATGGCTTAGACTAGCCGCACAGGCGTTTCTCTAACACATATACGAACTCCATGAGACTTACAAGCTCCCCTTTAATTTCACACCGCCAGGATCCATAAGAAAAAGAACATGATATCAACTAAATAAAGTGCAATGTTGAAACCGTTCCCCATGGTAACATGGTTCTGCTAATTCACAACTTACAAAACACAAGCATATATGCAACATAGATGGGCACAGTGGTTCAAGTTTATTAAGTGCAAGAAAGTAAAGTGTGCCATCAAGTTCGTGAGAGCTTTAATCACTAACTTTCACATAACAAGTTTAATTCGAAAGGTAGATAAAAACATGAATATACTTGGAATAGCAAATGGTAATAGGTAGGTATGGTGGACTCTTTGGAATAACTTGGTTTTATTTGGAGTTGGATGCATGAGTGGAACTCATACTTGGTATATATGGAGGCTAGCAAAAGACTGGGAGCGACCAACTAAGAGAGCAATAATGGTCATAATCATGCAAAGCGACAAAACATTATTAATTAAAGCATAAAGTGATATTACAAGTTGAAAACTAAATGATGATGGAGGTTATGGTGACTTGGTATAGTCTTAACATGGTGTGATCATGCGCCAAGTCAACCCAAATAAAGCATCAAAGGAGAATACCACAATATTATGCTTTTATATGCTAAAACAACGCATGATTCTTTCAAGGCACATTAAGCAATCTCAATTGTTTATAACAAGTCTTGCTACAGTAATAATCACTAAGCATAAAGTCAAAGCAATATCAAACATGACATGACAAGCTCCTTTTTGTACCACTTATAAGCATGAACTTTCCTACTCTTTTCCTATCCAAATCAACTTATTTGAAACTATGTATGAATGCGGGGGTCCAACCAATTTATTCAAGCAAAATAATCAAAAGAAAACTAAGAACAAAAACGAAGACGCTCCAAGAACAACATAATTATGCATGAAACAATAAAAATGAAGTGTTTGGAAGAAACCTGAGATTTTTATTGATGAAGAAGGGGATGCCTTGGGCATCCCCAAGCTTTGACACTTGTACTTCTTGATTATTTATTGGGGGTGACACGGGTGGCATCCCCAAGCTTGAGCTTTTGTACATACTTCATCTTATCACATTGTTCTGTAGGGGTTCCGAGTATGAAAACAATAAAATTTTACCCTACGCCCCTGAACCCCTGATGCTGCCAGGACCTATCTATTAGTAATACAGTAATGGGAGGGGCTTTTCGCAAACTTACCCTTGAAGACCAAAAGCGTTGTCAATGCTCAGGAGAGCGTGGTTGATGTAGATGAGCCGAAGTCGACCTCAAGGTCGTGATGAAGTCCTTGCGCTCCTGTGGCTCCAACGAGTTGAGTGCCTCAAGTGCGACACCTCGCGGGGAGTTACACACGTTCGGTGCCTGACAATGACTCCCGCTTCCCCGATTTAGCAGCAGTTGCGGAAGTAGAGCTCCTAGATCCGAATCCCGCAGCGCGACGGTGCTCTGCGGTGAAGATGTCTTTCGTTCGCGCAGTCCAGACTTGGGACCACGGTCACAGGAGAGAGAGGGAGAGAGAGAAAAGCGTGGTTGATGTAGACAAGCCGAAGCCGACCTCAAGGTCGTGATGAAGTCCTTGCGCTCCTGTGGCTCCAATGACTTGAGTGCCTCAAGTGTGACACCTCGCGGGGAGTTACACATGTTCGGTGCCTGACGATGACTCCCGCTTCCCCGATCCAGCAGCAGTTGCGGAAGTAGAGCTCCTAGATCCGAATCCCGTAGCGCGACGGCGCTCCACGGTGAAGATGTCTCTCGTTCGCGCAGTCCATACTTGGGACCACGGTCACAGGAGAGAGAGGGAGAGAGAAAATATCAATTAGAGGTCCTCCCAAAAGTGAGAAGACCTTTATTGATTATTGGGTGTATTTATCTGGCCAAATACCCCCACTATATATAAGGGGAGGTGAGGTACTACCTCCCTCAAAGTCCCGGGGTGGGACTAAAGGAGAGGAGGGGGTGGGGCAGCCGCCGTCCGGCCCTAGTGGGCCCCGCGCGCGGGGGGGGGGGGGGGCTTGGCCCAAACGGCCACCCCTTGCCCCTTCTCCCTCTCTCCTTTCCCTAATGGGCCCTCTCCCCTCCGGGAATTGGCCCATTAAGCCTTTGACCATTTAAATTGATTTTCTCTTTATTAAAATAATTATGAATAAATGATTAAATCAATATTTAACATTCATTCACATATTATTCAACCTTTGTGGCTATGGAACACTTCCACCTCCACTCCGGACATCCTCCGGGCTTACCGAAACCTTTCCGGTTTTCTCTCTACTATCCTTCGGTGATTCTAGCGATCCTATAAACACTCTCTAAGCATCATCAAGCCCTTAAGTGTGATACCCCATGGTTCGGTAACACTCCAGACATGGTCGGGACACTCCCGCACCAATGATCGACAGTGGGGCCTGGATGGCCATGTGACCCCTATGCATTCCACAAAGATCTTTCGTCGTTTGAACCGGGACACTCGTGTCTTATTCCTTTTGTCTCTCTATACTTGCATTGCTCGAGATATGATCAATGACATCACCATGTCGTGTTCAATCTCGTTACTGAACAATGCTACTTGACTCTTTTCGACAAGTGATATCCCTGTGATCAAATCACACGCTGCGCAACTATTGGATATAACCTGTCCGAGTGGGCCCTTGAGTATCTTCCCGTCACATGGACGTACAAATCACGCTCTTGACATATATTGCCTCAACGGTTTCCTCCGAGTACCTGAACACACCTTTATAACCACTGTTTTACCAAGTGGTGCTTGATGCTATCAAAGCACTCTCGGGAGACAGTGATTGATATAGCCTCACGGTCTAAGGAATAGTCTACAAGGATCCATTTCTAATCATCGTAGCTTGAACTTCATGACATGATCGGGTCACGATGTTTAGGTTGGGTATTGGTTCATCATCTCATTCTCATAATGAGTTGACTCCATTTCCAACTGGCATAAATGCCACATGATCAGGAAACATGATCATATGTTGACCAATGAACTAGTGACTAGAGTTTCACTGGGAACCCCTAGTTGTTTGTATATCACACGTGTATTGGTGTTTCTACTCAATATTGTTATAGTATGATATCAAACTGAATCATAAACTATATGAAATATGATAATAATCCTTACTACTATTTGTCTCTAGGGCATATTTCCAACAGTCTCCCACTTGCACTAGAGTACAAATACACTAGCTGCATTTGTTCTTAATCATTGGCACCATATATCCAGTGCCTTGAACATGCTTGCTCATGGAAGAGGCCGAGTCTTGGGTTTGTAATTTACAGTCCCAAATCCTTTGCAACTTACTAATGTCACCTTGATTGACATTAATACTTTATCATCGCATGATAACATCTGTGTGTATGCATTGTCGCTATGGCAGTAGAACGAGGCCTGATTCCAGGAGCTTACAGTGACTTTAGATCAACCTCGAGGGCTTTCTCATGGGCACTGTGCCCTAGGACACATCATTCTATGTTAAAATCGAACTAGCCCCGCCATAACATTATACATCACTTTAGATGGTACCCTTATCTATTATTATAAATGTATTCATCGAAACACGAGTGCACTCTGTGCAACTTTCGATGTTTTTGTTCACCTCGCTTCCTACTTGACTTTAATCGGTACTTACAGAAGTTTCCAACATATTCCCTTATAACATAATGCTTTATGTTTTAAGATATGTCATCCTTTGCGGATTTGGAAAATATGTCTACAGTTCTCTATTAAACACCGTGAACAAACTTAGCTCAACATTCTGTGATTCTAACTTAATCACTTTCAAACGTTCCTTATTGGATCATATATTATGTTAAGTTGTCATCATGGTTTTCTAAGATAGAACCTATGTCTCAACATAGTGGATGATGACCATCCTTTTCTTTATTTCAACCATTGATGTTTAAACTTAATACTATTCCTAATTTGAGTTATTAAGGACCAGTTCCTTAATTAACTCCTATTCTGAAACCCTTTCCAGAATCCCTTAAGGAATACTACATAATATCATAGTACACCTATTATCAACTTCTACATATTATAAATCATTATTTATAAGTATTTGCGGTTTTATTCTTAACACACTTAAGAATCACTGTATAAGCTCCCACTCAAAAATATGTCAATCACATATTGTTTTAGGAAGACTTTCATAACTCCCACTCAATTTTATGCAAATTGCATATCCATTCACTATTTTGAACAACTTCAAAATCCTTTTGATCAAATATCAAACTTGGAGTTTTACTATGAGATACTAGTACTTTTACTAGTTTTAAATCTACTAGACATTTAGCACACTTGAATCAAATTCATTTGAATTCGTCCAATACTTGACAAATTGTGATTTTGTCATTCACCCCCTTTTCCACTATGGCTTTGCAGCCACTTGGGAAAATTCCAAGTAACCCCTTTTACTTGTGAGATTCAGCAACAAACTGCTTTCTAATCTCAAGTGAATTTTGCTTCTAGGATTTCTCATAATTTTAGTTTACCATTATTTCCTTAGTAGTTCGTAGGTATGTCATATTCCAAGAATCATGACAAATGATTCATAAATGTCTCCATACAAGATATGGATTACATTTTGAATCCTACTTCATGTAGTGAAAACACAATTATCATTATCATTGATTCTTTCCTTTGTGAAGAGAATCGTTCAGGAACTTTTTCCGTTGCGCTCCTCAACACTCTGAGGCAGGGATTTGAATCCTCATTGTGTTTTTCACTATCTTCCATTTGCTCCATAATCGAGAAATATCACTAAAAGTGAGCTTTCTCAAGAATGTACCAAAATCCAAGCAATACAAGTTTTGCTTATCTTTTGGTTTTAGCTATGGACTTCGTATTCAAAGTTTCCAATGAATACTCTACAAGGACTTATTCTCTATTGTTTTGGTTATATCGAATAACCCCAAAACATTTACGACGATCCATATTAGATATGGAGCCGCTTTCACGAATCCAGATGGTTCACTATATGTTTTAATTGAGTGCTAACTATTTCTAACTAATGGTCTCTACATCTACACTACAATGATTTATTTGGTGCTATCTATTTACCCATTTTGATATCTAATATCACATTGTGATGCTTTGCATTTTGACGTTTCAAAACGCTTCTCCTTTCACAATTTCTTTTATGCCATTCTTTACAAAGTCGAATTTCATTACTATTGATCAAATCGTAGTAATTAGATTCTCTTTTATATTTATACCCTTTGTTGATGAAACACTTTGAGAAGACCACGGTCATGGGACTCCTTTAAAAAGGACCGAGATCCATAGTTCACTAGAGGTGGATCTCCTTAAAATAGATAACATGCTGGGTGAAAAAATTACAGCGGGGCAATTGACAAACATCGAGAAAGCAATACATGCATATACTAATCATCTTGACTCCTTTGAGATTCGATTGGGCATTACAACATTATACATAGACCGCCATCCAACTACATCTATGACTAATAATCCACCTTCAGGTTATCATCCAAACCCCCTCCAGTATTAAGTTGCAAGCAACAGATTATTGCTTTACGAACTGCGTGTAAAGTAAAAAATACGATTGTTCTATGAACAAAGGATTGTTGTTTTCTCCTTAGTAGCAACAACACATCTAGTACCTTAGAGATTTCTGTCACTTCCCCAGATTACTAGAGGCATGAACCCACTATCGAGCATAAATACTAACTCTTGGAGTTGCTAGCATCTACTTGGCCAAGATAGCTACTAACAACGGAAAGCATGCAAGATCACAAATAACAAAGACATGATAGAATCAATAATCAATCCGAAATAGTATCTCAATATCCATTGGATCCCTGCAAACACAACATGTAGAATTACAAGTAGATGATCTTGATCTTGAACGGAGCTCACAAGATCTAAACATGAAAGCACAAAGGAGGAGAACCAGCCATCTAGCTACTACATGGATCCGTTGTCCAAGGATGAACTAGTCACGCATCACACCGGAGGCTTGCATGGTGATGAAGAAGGCCTCTAGGGTGAATTCCCCTCTCTGGCAGGGTGCCGGGAAGAGCTTCAGATCCCTCCCGGTCTAGGGATGGAGATGACGGCGGCTACAGACTCTTTCGTGGATTTTTGATCGGGTACTTAGGGTTTTCGTCCCGAGGGCATCTTATAGGCAGAAGGGAAGGCCGTGGGGGTGCCGGAGGCGGCCAGACCACCCCCTGGCGCGGGCTAGGCTGGGCCGCATGGCTAGGTGGTGTGGTGGCCCCTGGCTCCTCTCCGTCTCGTACTCTGGCATCTGATGACTTCCAGAAAAATAGGCACTTTGGCTTTTGTCCCGTCCAATTCCAAGAATATTCATTTTCTGACTTTCTTGGAACCAAAAACAACAGAAAATAGGCAGCTGGCACTGTGGCTCTTGTTAATAGGTTAGTCCAAGAAATCATATGAAAAGTACTCCAAAGTGTGGGCAAAACACAACAAAGTGGATAAAACCAAGCATGGAACATCAAAAATTATAGATACATTTGCAATGTATCAACATCCCCAAGCTTAACTCCTGATCGTCCTCGAGTAGGTAAGTGATAAAAAGAAAGAATAATTTTTGAGGTGACATGCACCATCAAAGACTTGATCAAAGTATTTGTAAAACATTCAAAGCTGGGATCATAGTACTTCAATCATAACATGGAAGACAAAGTTCTAGCAATAAGACAAAGAAACTATGATGCAACAAGAAAAGGCACAAACAAAAGATTCATGAATAACAATGCTTTGCAAGACGTTGGTTTGTTTCACATAAAGAAAACATAGTATAATAGCATTCAGCTTGTCCCTCAATAGAGTAGCAAACATAAATGCATAGGACACCTTCAAAGTTCATAAGAGTGACTAGATACAAATAGTTTAAAACAAGCAATATCAAGTTATGCATCAATCAACTAGTCTTGGGACAATGCACATAGAACTAAGAATGGCCACTATGCTCTCAAAGTAGGTGCATAAAGGTAGAAGGTGGAGAGTCAATATAATGGTGGGAGAAGGGTCTAGAAGGAAGTAGGGATTCAAGTCTCATAAAGAGCTTCCAAAAATTATGGTACTTATAGCTTTCAGTTCTCATTGCCCCTATCATAAGCATATTTAAGGTGATTAAGGTTAAAGTGAACAAACTATGGTGTACATGCTTGACGAAGTCTAAGTTAGAAATCTCATGTCCCTTGTATACGAGGTCCGCTCCTCATGCTACTCAAGTTTAGTCACCGATAAGTTCTTGTCATCGTAAGTACATGTGTATCATAGAGAACCGCCAATGGGGTACCCCTTGCCCGATGATACGGAAGAATCCCCATATCAAAATGACAAGGCAAGCAGACATCGAGCATCTTAGCAATCTTCTTATTTACCATGGGAATATGGTGCTTTTTTCTCTCTTTCCTCTTTTCATAATCTTTTTTTTCTTTTTCTCTTTTTTTCTTTCTCAATAAAGAAATAAGTGCAAGAATATACAACATAGACGACACAATGGTTCAAGTTTATTAAGGGCAAGAAAGTAAAGTGTGCCATCAAGTTCGTGAGAGCTTTAATCACTAGTTTTCTCATAATAAGTTTACTTTGGAAGGTAGATAAAAACATGAATATACTTGGAATAGCATATGCTATTTGGTAGGTATGGTGGACTCTTTGGAATAACTTGGTTTAGGGAGTTGGATGTATGAGTGGAACTCATACTTGGTTATGAAGGCTAGCAAAAGACTGGGAGCGACAAACTAAGAGAGCAATAATGGCCATAATCATGTAGAGCGACAAAACATCATTGATCAAAGCATAAAGTGATACTACAAGTTGAAAACTAAAGGATCATAAAGGATATGGTGACTTGAGATAGTCATAACATGGTGTGAGCATGCGCCAAGTCAACCCAAATAAAGCATCAAAGGAGAATACCACTATACTATGCTTTAATATGCTAAAACAACGAATGATTCATCCAAGGCACATTAAGCAATCTCAATTGTTTATAACAAGTCATGCTACAGCAAAGAATACTAAGCATAAAGCCAGAACAATATCAAGCATGGCATGATAGAGCATAGGCCACAGTCAAAAACGAGCTCTTTTTACCACATAAGCATGAACTTTCCTACTCGTTTCCAAACCAAACCAAACTATTTGCAAACCAATGTATGAAAGAGGGGGTCCAACCAATTTATTCAGAAAACTAAGCAAACCAAGCAAACAAAAACGAAAACAAAAACAAAAAAGAAGACGCTCCAAGAACAACACAAGTGTGCATGAAACAATAAAAATAAAGCGTTTGGAAGAAACCTGGGATTTTTATTGATGAAGAGGGGGATGCCTTGGGCATCCCCAATATTTGACGCTTGTACTTCTTGGATATTTCTTGGGGTGACACGCGTGGCATCCCCAAGCTTGAGCTTTAGTCCATCCTTCATCTCATTACTCATTCCTTCCATACACCTGAAATTTTCCCTTCATACAAAACTTCACACAATCTTTATTAGCAACATTAGTGCACTCAAGATAAATAAGTCTTAAGGTTCAGTTCTAACACCAAATAAACTTCCATTAGAACACTAGATACTATAGAACTTCCCTCAAAAAGCTCAATTCCCCAAAAGAACTCAAAAAGGAACCAACAAGAAGCAAATATAGAAAATGGTAGAAATCTGTCAAAACAGACCAGCATGTAAAGACGAATTTTTTCGAAGACCTTCTGTTGCTCAAATCAAAAAGTGTTGAACTAAATAAAGTTATATAACAACCTGGGGCAGAAGCACAAAAATTCACGCCTCAAAAGGACGTTCAGAGATTTTACACAAATTTTTATGGTGAAGCACAGAAATCTGTTTCGGGACAACAACTTTCCCAATTATTACTTCTCTCTCATTAGAGGTTAATCTTGGCACAAAAAGCAAATAAAAAGGATAAGGAGCGGTTATTACTGAAGTAATAACTTCCAAGACTCATCTAAAACTTTTGGGTTATCTCCTAATAAGTACTTTTCTTTAACACATTTAAGTTAGGCATAAGAAGCAAGAAAAATGATCAAGTGTTCTCAAATGAAGAAACATTAAGACCAAATTTTGTTTTCATAGGAGAAGCAAAAGAAATCTTCTCTTTCTTCCTAGGGAAGTGTTCTATACCTTTCTTGAGTGGGAGTTAATATTTAATGGTGCCTTCTTTCATATCAATAATGGCACCAACAGTTCTAAGAAAAGGTCTTCCCAAAGTAATAGGACAAGAAGCATTGTATTCAACATCCAGAACATAGAAATCAACGGGGACATAGGCATTATTAACCATAATAAGAATATCATTAAGACTCTCCATGAGTTTCTTTTTAACATTATCATCAAGTGGGACATTCAAATAACAATCTTCAAGTGGAGGCAAATCAAGCATATCATAAATCCTTCTAGGCATGATACAAACACTACTATCAAGATCACATAAAGCTTTGAAATCAAAGTCATTCACTTTCATAATAATGTTGGGTTCCCAACCATCTTCTTGTTTTATAGGAATAGAAGCTTTATGTTTCATCTTTTCTTCTTTAATCTTTATGAGAGCATCAGTAATGTGTTTTGTAAAAGCCATGTTCATAGCACTAGCATTAGGACTTTTAGCAAACTTTTGTAGGAACTTAATAACTTCAGAGATATTGCAACCATCAAGATCAAAATCAAATTTATCATCTAAAGTAGTAGAAAACTATTACTAGCCTCAACACTAGTGGTGGTAATAGTAGAAACACTAATGTTTATAGCAATTTCATCTTCTCTTTCCCACTTAGCATGTAATTTAGCTAATAGTCTAACAATTTCATAAATTCTTACTTGTATAGCATTAGTAGCTGCAAAGGTGAAAGGGCATGTATGCCCCATGTGTGGTTTTGGTAATTAATGACAATCCCTATGGACTAATGTGCAAATTGAGTTTCACTTGTAGGTTTGTCCATTGGCATCGCTTGGACCATGTGTTGGTTTCAAGGATGAAAAAGAAGAAGCATTGTCCAAGGGCTTTGTGCCTATTGGAATCAAGTAGAAGAAGAAGATCAAGTATGTCTTGAAGAAGAATAAGAAGAAGATGGAGTTCCTCATGGCTATCTTCAAGACATCGTCAAGATTTGTTGTGCAAGCTCAAGATGCACCATCTCTAGAAGATCTCATGCTTGGAGCTTGCCTCCTCGGCGTTCATGGAGTGATGAAGACAAGGTCAAAGAAGAGGTTTGCCCATGGAGTATGGGGGAGCCATTCGCAAGTCTTCATCAAGCAAGAGCAAGCACGAGCAATCAAGAAAGGTGTTCCATCTTGAAGGTGACAAGATCATCTTCATCAAGCTCAAGTGGGATGCTCAAGGCAAAGGTATGATCTTGATAGGGTTTCTATTTTACCGGTCTCGTGTAGTGTTGGGAGACCGGGTTTAGGATAGATAGCTGTACTATCAAGAGGGGCTCTCGAGTGGGTGACTCGTTCGTATCTTTCGAAGAGAGCTCAAACCTTTGCATACATAGCATCATCTTTCTTGGTTGTTGTTTGGTTCTTGTCCATGTGAGGATCTAGAGCTTGTGGTTATCTCCATAACAAGCTCTAGTTCATCAAAAACAAATTTCCCGTGCATATCTTATTGCGTTTTTGATCTTGCGGGTTTTCCGGCTCCACACCTTGGGAGGTATCTCACATATATATTCATGGTATTTTCTCCCTTGGTTTCGTCTCGTTTGGAGTTCGAATGCAAAAGTTGTGGCTGTTCTTGTTCTGAAGTTTTTGCCTGACCGGTAGTTCCAGCGGGCCACCGGTAGTACCACCTGGGCATTTGCCGCCGGTAGTACCGGTGTTAATTCTGGCCCAACTTCTGGTAAACCCATTTTTGGTTCTATACTCTCTCTGCCTGGTTAGCGCTATTTGACGGAACTTGGATCGGATTTTCAGGCGGTAGTACCGCTAGGACATTCTTGCCACCGGTAGTTCCAGCGAAGCGGCGGTAGTATCGGCTGGCCTCGTTTTTGTGTTCGTTCGCACCTTGTTTTTGGACCGTTGGCTGAGTTCCACCGGTAGTACCGGCCACCCACCGGTACTACCGGCCGCGCGCGATTCTGTGGGTAACGGGCAGATCGGGGAGCCCTTTAAAAGGAGCTCCCCTTTCCCCTTCGGCCCATAACTTGCTCTTACTTGGTTTTTGGCTTTCCCTCTCCTCCATTGTTGACCTTGAAGAGCTTGGACTCTCCCCTTCTCCCTCCTATGATTCTTGCATCTTTTTGAGGGATTTGAGAGAGGAGATCTAGATCTACAAGCCCCACCAAGCAAAATCCCTTCTTTGTGAAGGAATCCTTGGGATCTAGATCTTGGAGAGTTTTGTGTTCTCCTCTTGTGTTCTTCCTCCCTTATTCCCCCAATAGCTTTTGTAGCTTTTGTGGAATTTGAGAGTGAAGGACTTGCCTCTTGCATTTGGTGCATAGGTTTGAGTTCTCCTCGGTGATTCGGTGAGTTCAATCCCTTGGGATTGTTTCTCTTGGGTTCTTGGAACCCTAGACGATTGTGTGGTTGGATTGTTGACCTTTTGTGGTCTTGTAGCCTTTTGTGGCCTTGTTGCCTTTTGTGGCTTTGTAGCCTTTGTGGCATTGTTCTTGGGGATCCAATTGAGTTGTGGAGGTTCCCCAAGCTTGTTGGCCTTTTGTGGCATTGTGGAGCCTTTGTGGCGTTTCTTGGGAGCCCTCCAATAGAGTTGTGGAGATTGCCCCAAGCCTTGTACGAGTTTGGTGACCGCCCTCAAGTGTCCCATAGTGGAACGTGAGTAGGCCTTTGTGGCGAGCTCACGGGAGAATAGGGTGAGCCTTTTGTGGCATCGGTGAGTTACGTGGCTTCGCATCCTTGGTGAGGCCTTGTGTGGCATTGGGTGAGCATCGAGCCACCACACCTCGAGGTGAGCCATTTGTGGCGTTCGAAGTACATTGCGCCCCCGCACCTCTCCAACGGAGACGTAGCTTCTTTGGAAGTGAACTTCGGGAAACAAATCATCGTCTCTGCGTCCATCGGTTATCTCTCAACCGAGCCATTTACCTATGCAATTTACATTGTGATAGCCTTCGTGCTTGAAGTACTATATCTTGCTATCTCCTTGTTGCTTGTCTTGCTTAGCATAGGTTGTTGGTGCACTTAGTGAAACCTTTGGATATAGGTTTTGGCTTGATAAATTAAACGTTAAGTTTTATTCCGCATTTATTTGAGCCTAGACCGTAATATTTTTTAAACGCCTATTCACCCCCCCCTCTAGGCGACGTCCATTTCCCTTTCAAAAGGGATTATCATTAGTTTCAGGTTTAGCAGCCATTTTATTCAAAGAAGATTGAGCTTCAACCAAAGATGTTATATTTCTTTCAGCATTAGAGAGTTTTTCCTCAATAGTTTTATTGAAAGCAGTTTGTTTACTAATAAATTCTTTAATCATAACTTCAAGTTCAGAGGGAGCACTCCTATTATTGTTGTAAGAATTTCCATAAGCATTACCATTGTTAGGAGGATATGGCTTATAATTATTGTTACCAAAATTACTCCTATAAGCATTATTGCCAAAATTGTTATTTCTTATGAAGTTCACATCAACTTGCTCTTCTTGAGCAACCAAAGAGGCTAAGGGAACATTATTTGGATCAATATGGGCTTTCACATTAACAAGCATAGACATAATAATATCAATCTTATCACTCAAGGAGGAAGTTTCCTCAACAGAATTTACCTTCCTACCTTGTGGAGCTCTCTCAGTATGCCATTCAGAATAATTAACCATCATATTGTCTAGAAATTTTGTTGCAGCACCCAAAGTGATGGTCATAAAGGTACCTCCAGCAGCAGAATCCAATAGGTTCCTTGAAGAATAGTTCAATCCTGCATAAAAAGTTTGGATGATCATCCAAGCAGTCAGTCCATGAGTGGGACAATTCTTAACCAAAGATTTCATTCTTTCCCAAGCTTGAGCAACATGCTCATTATCAGATTGTTTAAACTTCATTATTTCACTTCTCATAGATATAATCTTAGCAGGAGGATAGTATTTTCCAATGAAATCATCTTTACACTTAGTCCAAGAATCAATACTATTCCTAGTTAAGGAATTCAACCATTCTTTAGCTTTTCCTCTAAAAGAGAAAGGAAACAATTTCAGCTTAATAATATCACCATCTACATCCCTATGCTTTTGCATCTCACAAAGTTCAACAAAGTTATTTAGATGGGCAGCAGCATCTTCATTACCAATACCAGAAAATTGTTCTCTCATAACAAGATTGAGTAAAGCAGGTTTTATCTCAAAGAAAGTATCTTCAGGCACAGGTGGAGCAATAGGCAGGGCCGGCCCATAAGGCGGGGCAACGGGGCACCCGCCCTGGGCCCTTGGGAGGTAGGGGCCCCAGCCCAAGGAATAGTTCAACACGTATTTTAGTATTTGGTTCAAGAAAATAAGAGAAAAAAATGGCCCAAGACTAGCAAGGTAGCTACCACTCACAGGGACCAATACGATCGGTACTATTAAAAAATATAGTTGATCGATGCAGCTGGCATGTTGCAACTGACACCCATCGTTCTCCTCTGTAGGCATACTCGTCGGCTCGTCTCCTACCCCAAATTCTTCTTCCCATTGAACAACACCGTCGACCCGTGCCTTTCCAATTCCGAGGTCGCCACAGCCATTAATGGAGACCAACAACGCTATTTTGCTCCCCAATCATCACCCCAAATTCTCCAATCCCATTCAATGGTTGCTCTCTTTACATCCTCAATTTTCTGGTCATTCCCCATCAAGTAATCAACTAGACGTTGGAAGCATTAGAGATGGTACGTCTGTCTCCCTTCGCTAATCTTGCTCGTTCCTCATTTGATTCGATGTTAAATAGCCCGGCTCCCTTGCCCTGACTGCTCGCTTCTCCAATGATGCCCTTCTTAGGTCTGTTCTTCAAGCTTCATTGGGTCTAAAATCTGATAGAGTGTTGATTGCTGAGCGCATTAGGAGAAGAAGAAGAGAAAGGGGTGGGCGGGGAGTGCATTTGTGTTCCCTAAATTGACTGTTTTTCTGCAAATTGTTTGCTAACAAGAAAGTGCTAAGTTTTCTTTACTAATTACTATGCTTCCATGAAGCTTTGGAGAAGTTCTTTTCGGGTGAAGAACATGGCAGAATGTAAAGGATAGAAGCTGATGTAAATTCTCGTGTTGGTTAACATTATATCTCATGGTAGTACAAAACAATTTGTAGTGAGTTTTGTAGTTCAAAGACCATCGATTATATATATTTGATTGCTTTTGGTGAAATACAAATATACAATGCATTCTAGATCTGTGTTTGTCAACAAGGGCCCTTTTTTGCTGTCTCGCCCCAGGTCCCTAAATAAGTATGGACCGGCCCTAGCAATAGGTGTGCTCATAAAATCATTGTTGTTGGTGCTAGTGAAGTCACACAACTTAGTGTTTTCAAGAGTAGTCATTTTTTGTGTTTTCAAATAAGAAAGCAAACTAGTAAAACTAAATTTTGTGTGTTTTTGATAAAGAAACAAGCAAACAAAGCAAAAATAAACTAAGCAAAACAAAAATAACAAAGTAAAGAGATTGGTTATGAGGGACTCCCCTTATGAAGATGTCCTTGACTCCCCGGCAACGGCGCCAGAAAAATGCTTGATGGCTCGTGTTGATGTCGAGCTCGTTGGGCACCCCAAGAGGAAGGTATGATGAGCACAGCAACAAGTTTTCCTCAGTTATGAAACCAAGGTTTAATCGAACCAGTAGGAGTAAGGAAACACCCCAAATGTGTTGCTAGCTGAGCCTTGGCAGGGCGCACTACCGGTGCTAGTAGCAACGTGGAGACCTGCACAACTCAACCATAGAACTTTGTCCCCAACTTGCGATGAGGTTGTCAATCTCACCGTGTTTTGCTGAAAACAAAGGATTAAATGTATCGAATGGAAGGAAGTAAAAGTTTAAAGAAAGTAAACACAAAGCAGTAAACAGTTTATAGATTGTATGTAAAGAAAAAGGACCGGGATCCATAGTTCACTAGAGGTAGCTCTCCTTAAGATAGATAACATGCTGTGTGAACAAATTACAGCGGGGAAATTGACAAACATCGAGAAATCAATACATGCATATACTAATCATCTTGACTCCTTTGAGATTCGATTGGGCATTACAACATTATACATAGACCGCCATCCAACTGCATCTATGACTAATAATCTACCTTCAGGTTACCATCCGAACCCCCTCCAGTATTAAGTTGCAAGCAACAGATTGTTGCTTTACGAACTGTGTGTAAAGTAAACAATACGATTGTTCTATGAACAAAGGATTGTTGTTTTCTCCCTAGTAGCAACAACACATCTAGTACCTTAGAGATTTCTGTCACTTCCCCAGATTACCAGAGGCATGAACCCACTATCGAGCATAAATACTAACTCTTGGAGTTGCTAGCATCTACTTGGCCAAGATAGCTACTAACAACGGAAAGCATGCAAGATCACAAATAACAAAGACATGATAGAATCAATAATCAATCTGAAATAGCATCTCAATATCCATCGGATCCTCGCAAACACAATATGCAGAATTACAAATAGATGATCTTCATCATGAACGGAGCTCACAAGATCTAAACATGAAAGCACAAAGGAGGAGAACTAGCCATCTAGCTACTACATGGATCCGTAGTCCAAGGATGAACTACTCACGCATCACACCAGAGGCTTGCATGGTGATGAAGAAGGCCTCCAGGGTGAATTCCCCTCTCCGGCAGGGTGCCGGGAAGAGCTTCAGATCCCTCCCGATCTAGGGATGGAGATGATGGCGGCTACGGACTCTTTCGTGGATTTATGACCGGGTACTTAGGGTTTTCGTCCCGAGGGCATCTTATAGGCGGAAGGGGAGGCCGAGGGGGTGCCGGAGCCGACCAGACCACCCCCTGGCGCGGGCCAGGCTAGGCCACGCGGCCAGGTGGTGTGGTGCCCCCCTGGTCCCTCTCCGTCTCGTACTCTGGCATCTGATGACTTCCGGAAAAATAGGCACTTTGGCTTTTGTCCCGTCCAATTCCGAGAATATTCATTTTCTAACTTTCCTGGAACCAAAAACAGCAGAAAACAGGCAGCTGGCATTATGGCTCTGTTAATAGGTTAGTCCAAGAAATCATATGAAAAGTACTCCAAAGTGTGGGCAAAACACAAGAAAGTGGATAAAACCAAGCATGGAACATCAAAAATTATAGATACATTTGCAATTTATCAGCATTGTTGCTAGTATTATTTCTAATAAATTTCACATGAACTTGCTCTTCTTGAGCAACCAAAGAGGCTAAGGGAACATGATTTGGATCAATATTAGCTTTCCCATTAACAAGCATAGACATAATAACATCAATTTTATCACTCAAGGTGGAGGTTTCTTCAAGAGAATTTACCTTCTTACCTTGTGGAGCTCTCTCAGTGTGCCATTCAGAATAGTTAACCATCATATTATCCAGCAGCTTTCTTGCAAGACCCAAAGTAATGGTCATAAAGGTACCTCTAGCAGCAGAATCCAGCAGATTTCTTGAAGAATAATTCAGTCCTGCATAAAAGGTTTGGATAATCATCCAAGCGGTCAGTCCATGAGTGGGACAATTCTTTACCAAAGATTTCATTCTTTCCCAAGCTTGAGCAACACGTTCATTATCAGATTGTTTAAATTTCATTATTTCACTTCTCATAGATATAATCTTAGCAGGAGGATAGTATTTTCCAATGAAAGCATCTTTGCATTTAGTTCAAGAATAAATACTATTTCTAGTTAGGGATAGCAACCATTCTTTAGCTTTTCCTCTTAGAGAGAAAGGAGACAATTTAATCTTAATAATATCTCCATCTATATCCCTATGTTTTTGCATCTCACAAAGTTCAACAAAGTTATTAAGGTGAGCAGCAGCATCTTCAGTACCAACACCAGAAAATTGTTCTTTCAGAACAAGATTGAGCAAAGCAGGTTTAATTTCAAAGAAAGTAGCTTCAGGAACATGTGGAGCAAGAGGTGTGCACATGAAATCATTGTTGTTGGTGCTAGTGAAGTCACACAACTTAGTGTTTTCAAGAGTATTCATTTTTTGTGTTTTTAATAAAAGGAAGCAAACTAGTACAACTTTTTTTGTGTTTTGATAAAAGAAACAAGCGAACAAGCAGAAATAAACTAAGCAAAACAAAAAAACAAATAAAGATATTGGTTGTGAGGGACTCCGCTTGTGAAGATGTCCTTGACTTCTCGGCAACGGTGCCAGAAAAAAGGCTTGATGGCTCAGAATATATCGAGCTCGTTGGGAACCCCAAGAGGAAGGTATGATGAGCACAACAGCTAGTTTTCCCTTCGTTATGAAACCAAGGTTATCGAACCAGTAGGAGCAAGGAAACAAAATCCAAGGTGTTGTTTCCAACTTGGAATCCTGCACAACACAACCACAGAACTTTGCCCCAACTTACAGTGAGGTTGTCAATCTCACCGGTTTTGATGTAAACAAAGGATTAAACATATTGTGTGGAAGATAGTAATTGCTTGTAGAAAGTAAATAGTAAACAATAACAGTAGAAGGTATATATTGATGGTAAAAGAATGGACCAGGGTCCATAGTTCAGTAGAGATGATTCTCCTTAAGATAGATGACATGTTGGGTGAACAAATTACAGCAGGGCAATTAATAGACATTGAGAAATCATACATGCATATACTAATCATCTTGACTCCTATGATATTTGATTGGGCATTACAACATTATACATAGACCGTAATCCAACTGCATCTATGACTAATTATCCACCTTCAGGTTATCATCCGAACCCCCTCTAGTATTAAGTTGCAAGCAACAGATAATTGCATTAAGCAAAGTGTGTAAAGGAAACAATACGATTGTCCCATGGACAAAGGATTGTTGTCTTCTCCCTAGTCGCAACAACACATCTAGTACCTTAGAGATTCCTGTCACTTCCCTAGATTACTAGAGGAATGAACCCACTATCGAGCATAAATACTCCCTCTTGGAGTTGCTAGCATCAACTTTGCCAAGATATCTACTAACAACGGAAAGCGAGCAAGATCACAAATAACATAGACATGATTGAATCAATAATCAATCTAAATACCATCTCAATATCCATTGGATCCCAGCAAACACAACATGTAAGATTACAAATAGATGATCCTGATCATGAAACGAAGCTCACAAGATCTAAACATGGTAGCACAAGGGAGGAGAACCAACCATCTAGCTACTACATGACCCGTAGTCTAGGGATGAACTACTCACGCATCACACCGGAGGCAGTCATGGTGATGAAGAAGGCCTTGATACGTTGTAAACGTGTCTATAATTTTTGATGTTCCATGCTTGTTTTATATCTACTTTCTTATGTTTTGTCCACACTTTGGAGTATTTTACACATTTTCTAGAACTAACCTATTAACAAGATGCCACAGTGTTAGTTACCTATTTTCTGATGTTTTTGGTTTCAGAGAAGCTAGTAAGGAAATATTCTCGGAATTGGACAGGACAAAATCCAAAGTCAATATTTTACCCGAAGCAACACGAAGTCCAGAGGGGAGACGAATTGGCGCACTAGGGCCGCCACACCTGGTGGCGGCGCGGCCTGGGGGGCGTACCACCAGGGGGTGTGGGCCCCTGGTGCTCTACCGACCTTGCCCTTCTGCCAATAAAAGCCTCCCGGGACGAAAACCCTAAGCACCTGATCAAAATTCCACGAAAGAGTCTATAGCCGCCATGATCTCCATCCCTAGATCGGGAGGGATCTAAAGCTCTTCCCGACACCCGGCCGGAGGGGAGAGATCACCCTGGAGGCCTTCTTCATCACCATGACTGCCACCGGTGTGATACGTGAGTAGTTCATCCCTAGACTACGGGTCCATGTAGTAGTTGGTTCTCATCCTTTGTGCTACCATGTTTAGATCTTGTGAGCTCCGTTCATGATCAAGATCATCTATTTGTAATCTTGCATGTTGTGTTTGCAAGGATCCGATGGATATTGAGATGCTATTTCAGATTGATTATTGATTCTATCATGTCTATGTTATTTGTGATCTTGCTTGCTTTCCGTTGTTAGTTGATATCTTGGCAAAGTTGATGCTAGCAACTCCGAGAGGGAGTATTTATGCTCCATAGTGGGTTCATTCCTCTAGTAATCTAGGGAAGTGACAGGAATCTCTAAGGTACTAGATGTGCTGTTGCTACTAGGGAGAAGACAACAATCCTTTGTCCATGGGACAATCGTATTATTTACTTTACACACTTTGCTTAATGCAATTATCTGTTGCTTGCAACTTAATACTGGTGGGGGTTTGAATGATAACCTGAAGGTGGATTATTAGTCATAGATACAGTCAAAATGATTAGTATATGCATGTATGATTTAGCAGTGTCTATCAATTGCCCCGCTGTAATTTGTTCAACAAACATGTCATCTATCTTAAGGAAAATCACCTCTAGTGAACTATGGACCCCGGTCCATTCTTTTACCATCAATCTATACATTCTCCTGTTACTATTTACTATTTACTTTTTGCAAGCAATTACTATCTTCCACACAATACGTTTAATCCTTTGTTTTCAGCAAAACCGGTGAGATTGACAACCTCACTGTAAGTTGGGGGCAAAGTTCTGTGGTTGTGTTGTGCAGGATTCCAAGTTGGAAAAAACACCTTGGAGGTGTTTCCTTGCTCCTACTGGTTCGATAACCTTGGTTTCATAACTGAGGGAAAACTTGCTGCTGTGCTCATCATACCTTCCTCTTGGGGTTCCCCAATGAGCTCGATATATTTTGAGCCATCAGGCCTCCAGGGTGATCTCTCCCCTCTAGCAGGGTGCTGGGAAGAGCTTCAGATCCCTCCCGGTCTAGGGATGGATATGGCGGCGGCTACAGACTCTTTCGTGGAATTTTGATTGGGTCCTTAGGGTTTTCGTCCTAGGAGGCTTTTATAGGTGGAAGGGCAAGGTCGGTGGAGCACCAGGGGGACCACACCCCTGATGGCGCGCCCCCCAGGCCGCGCGGCCACTAGGTGTGGCCGCCCTGGTGCGCCACTTCACCTCCCCTCCGGACTCCATGTTGCTTCGGGTAAAATAATGACTTTGGCTTTTGTCCGGTCCAATTCCGAGAATATTTTCTTATTAGCTTTTCTGAAACCAAAACAACAGAAAACATGCAACTAACACTGTGGCATCTTGTTAATAGTTTAGTTCCAAAAAATGTGTAAAAATACTCCAAGGTGTGGACAAAACATAAGAAAGTAGATATAAAACAAGCATGGAACATCAAAAATTATATCTATGTTTACAATGTATCAACCAGCAATATATGTATATTGAAGTCTCGTAGTTGGAATTCTCAATTTGATGATGATCAAAGAATTTTGGAATGTCCAAGATTATAGAGAGGACCTGCTTTTGAGTGGGAGCTAATTTTCTTGGACAAATCTTAATATGTAAGAGACATATTTTGTGTGGGAGCTAAGTAGCTTGGCTGAATCATAATATGTATTAGACATATTTTGAGTGGGAGCTAAGTGAAATCCCTGGATCTCAAATATGGATGCCATATTTGAGTGAGAGCGTGAAATCATTCTGGGATATGTGGACGACATATGTGAATGATGTGATTGGTGTTAATTACATTTAAGTAGATAAATAAGGATGAAGTTGAAGTTATTAAACAATGAGATCGATCGAGAGAGATTGGTAAGTTTAATAAAAATCAAATGTCGAATGCTTCTTGGACTTGATTCCGAAGATGTTCAGAATGTCCTAAGTAAGATTCTAAAGAAGTTCAGAATCAAATAAGGTAAGAAAGAAGTTCTTACTATATGAAACATTGTCTTATTTTTACAACAATGGTTAAAAAGGAAGAAAGAGATGTGTTGCATCTCCTATGCCTCGATCATAGGTTCTTCCATATAACCATATTGTATACTCGACGTAATGTGACCCGAAGTTCTGGTTGGAAGGACAAGCTCTTAACTGTAAGAACATGTCTTGAAGTGATTTTTGAGTTAAGCACTGAACTAGAATTAAGTTTGTACTTAAATGGTAAGAAGCAAATTAACTGGCATAGTTTCATTTCATGCACTAGGATATACATAGATATAGAAGTACAAAGGCTACATCTGATGTGATGTATATTGTTATGGCGGGCTAGTTCGCTTTTAACGTAGAATGATGTGTCCCAGGGCATAGTGCCCATGAAAAATCCCCCGAGGTTGATCTAAAGCCACCGTAGGCTCCTGGAAACCAGCCTCGTTCGGCTGCCATAACTGTCGTATATACTCAAAGGATTGCAAAGTGTGTTTCGAAGTTTAGATGACAATAGTGAAAACGACCATCATTATAAACACTAGAAACAAAGTCTCACTTTGTTGCCAAACGAATACTTCAACCCATTATGAGATAATGGTATGAATGTCAAAGTTAGGAAGACATTAACGATTTGCAAAGACATAATGATCTGGTAAAACAGAACATGGACAAGACGTTTTCCATAAGCATGCATGATCAATAAACGCATATGTGGTATGGTTTATGATGAGTAAAATGCGAGGAAGATTATTTGTACGCTAGTGCAAGTGGGAGACTAAAGGAGATATGCCCTAGAGGCAAATAATAAATAGGTTTTTATTGTCATATCTCAGTTAGTTCGTAATAGTTTCATACTGTGCTATAACTATATTAATACGAAACATTAATACACATGTGGTATGTAAACAAACCAAGTCTCTAGTTACCTCTAGCAAACTAGTTCATTGGTCATGAGGATGATCTAGGGTTTTGAGATCATGGGCATTTATGCCAATTGACAATGAGGTCACGTCATTAGTTGAATGATGTGATAGACAAACAACCCAACCCATTGTACCTTAATGAGATCTAGTTACAAAGTTCACCATTAATGATAAAACTAAGGAAACCTCGCAACCTGTCCTTAGACTGCGAGATAATGCAAATCAGCGTTCTGGAGGGAGCTTAGATGGTTATCAAGTATCACACCGTGACTGGGTGATCGAAAAGGTGCTACTCAGGTTTCCCAAAGGAGCACGTAGAGGAGTACATATCAAGACCAGGATTTTCCAATCCATGTAACAAATAGATACATATGTGGCCATCTTGGTGACATTGCATTAACGAAGCTTGCAAGCGTGTGACTGGGTCACGGAATTCAACAACACGGGAACGAGAAAACAAGTTCATCGGTAATGAGATCGAACGAAGGTATGGAGATACCGTAGATCAAATCTCGGGTGAACTAGGTATCGAGTGGCAAAGGTAATGGGAAATGACTATTTACGGTTCAAATGACATTATCATCATGGAATGCACAAGGGTCATTATGGGCATCCCGGTCCCACTATTGATCATTGATGGAGATCATGTCTATGTCATTCCCAAGCCGTAAGGAAATACACTTAAGGGTACGATGAGCTAGAGATCCTCTATAAGTTGGAATCACCATATGAAAGAGAAAAGGAAACCGAAAATGTTCCGTGAGAGAACCGGAATCGTTCCAGGAAAGATCCGAAGTCGTTCGGAGGAAATCGAAAGGGAACCGAAAGGTGTTTCGAGTCAAATCGGATTTTGTAATATGTATTTACATATTAATTAATGTAATTAATATTAAATATAATATTAAAATCTAATTTGAAGGGGCATTCCACTAATGGGCCAAACTTCCTAGGGAAAAAGGGTCCATGAGGGAAAACCGAAGGAGGGAAGGGCCAACGGCCGAAGGGCCAAGGCCTAGGCACCTCAAGGGGGCCCACCCGGCTAGCCTAGGGCTGTGCGCGGGGTGGGACCCACCGCTAGCCGGTTGGCCCATGAGGCCCATGCTCCTCCCCCTCTTTCCCTTGTTTAGTCCCACATGGGAAACCCAAAGGGGAGGGCACACCCCTCCCCCTATATAAAGGGGTGTCCATGGGTGGGATTGAAGACACCAATATTTGGAGAAGTCCTTTGGTTGACTTTCTCCTTCCCTCTCTCTCTCTTGCTCTCTCTCTCGTCTCCATGCGTTGGCACGGTCCCAAGTAAGGACTGTCCATGAAAGAGACACTGCACCCGCAGCACGCTGTTGCGTTGCAAGGATTCGTGTTGCAGGGATTCCAAGCCGGAGATCTACTTCCACACTCCCGGCAGGGATCAAGGAGTCGGAGGTCGTCATCATACACCGTATGTGTACGAAACCATGATACGTTGCAAACGTATCTATAATTTTTGATGTTCCATGATTGTTTTATATCTACTTTCTTATGTTTTGTCCACACTTTGGAGTATTTTTACACATTTTCATGAACTAACCTATTAACAAGATGTCACAATGCCAGTTGCCTGTTTTCTGCTGTTTTTAGTTTCAGAAAAGCTAGTAAGGATATATTCTCGGAATTGGACCGGATAAAAGCCCAAGTAAATATTTCACTATAAGGAATACGGAGTCTGGAGGGGAGACGAATAGGGGAGCCAGGGCGGCCACACCCTAGGGTGGCGCGGCCAGCCCTAGCCACGCCGCCACCTGGTGTGGGCCCCCTGGTACTCCACCGACCTTGCCCCTTCGCCTATATATTGCCTCCGAGACGAAAACCCTAAACACGAGATCAGAATTCCACGAAAAGTTCCACAGCGCCGCCGACACCAAAGAGGATATTCGGGGGGGGGGAAGTCTCTGTTCTGGCACCTTGCCGAGACGGGGAAGTGCCCTCGAATCCATCTCCATCGACTCCACCACCATCTCCATCGTCGTTGCTGACTCCCATGATGAGGAGGGAGTAGTTCTCTCTTGAGGCTAAGGGCTCTACAAGTAGCTATGTGTTCATCTCTCTCTATGTGTGATCTTTTTGAGATCATGAGCTTTGTAATCTAGATCTATTCTGCTACTCAAGTGCTTTAATTAATCTCTGCTTATCCCCACGTGCGTGAAGTTGACAGTGTGCACACCGTGTGGCACTTTGGCTAAGGTTACATAAATACTTATCATGAGTATAATTTGAGTTGGATGTCTCTATGAGATTGTGGTGTTTGTTGGAACCATCTAGCGCTCAAGGTGATAGTGAGGGGTTATCTAGATGGGGAATGCAAACTTTAAGGTGTTTTGTTATAGCCCTACATCGTCCAACCGGAGAGTAGTTCAGAGTAGCATCATGAAGAGAAGATATTTATATGAGAGTGTCCACTAGTGAAAGTATGATCCCTAGGCCTTTTTTCTAAGCATTCAAACACCGTTTACAATCAGTTCTGTTACATGTTTGCTTGCTGCCATTCTTATTTTAGATTGCAATTACCACTTATAATCATCCATAATTACTTGTATTTCACTATCTCTTCGCCGAACTATTGCACCTATACACCTGAAAAGTGTATTGGGTGTGTTGGGGACACAAGAGACTTCTTGTATCTTGATTGCGAGCACGTATGACTATATCATGGGTGTTTTAACATTCTTTAATAATTTAATCGGTCATCTCTATATAACCATCTTGAATATCATAACTTTCTCTACACTCAGGTGAACTGACAGGTGTAGTAGTGTCTTCATTAGGAGTTTCAGTATTTCCAGCTATAGTTCTAGCAATCGCAGCATCTAGGAAAGGACCTAATGAACCACTTTTATCAAGCACAGTAGAAGAAGCATCATAAGTATCAGAAGTTTCAGATTCAGCAGTAGTAGCAGTATGTGTAGCATGTGTGTGCGGTGGTGTAAGGAACTTACTCATAACAGACGGTGAATCAAGAGCAACAGAGGTGTTCAGAACCGTACCTCTCCTTGTAGTGGATGGTAAAATAGGAACCTTGACATCATGAGACTTACCCATGAGGGATGGATGACAACGAACAATAGTGTTCCAAGTGAACTTGATAAATAAAGCTATGCTCCCCGGCAACGGTGCTAGAATATAGTCTTGATGACCCACAAGTATAGGGGGTGTATCGAAGTATTTTCGAGGGAAGTGAAACCCAATTTATTGATTCGACACAAGGGGAGCCAAAGAATATTTATAAGCCTTAACAACTGAGTTGCCAATTCAGCTACACCTAGAAACAATCTTGCTCACAACAGTTTATCAGTAGCAACAGTTTTGTAGTAGCAATAGTAAAGTAATAGCAGTAGTAAAAGTAAAGATAATAGTAACAGTTGCAGTAAATAGTAGGATTAAAGCGCGGTAGGCATAGGGATGGATGGACGGGCGCTGCATGGACAAGACAATTCATATGGCAATCAAGACATAGGGCATTTGTAGATAAATAAGATAAAGCATCCAAGTTCAAATAATCATAGGCATGTGTTCCATATATAGTCATATGTGCTCGCAATGAGAACTTGCACAACATCTTTTGTCCTGCCAGCTCGTTTGCAGCGAGGCCTCAAGGGAACTACTGGCAATTAAGGTGCTCCTTTTAATAGAGCACCAGAGCAAAGCATTAACACTCCATGAACACATGTGATCCTCACATCAAAGCCATTCCCTCTGGTTATCCCGATTGCTGTCACTTCGGGGACTTTGGTTCCGGACAACAATATGTGTATACAACTTGCAGGTAAGACCATAAACAATACTATCATAATGAATCAGTAACATGTTCAGATCTAAAATCATGGCACTCGGGCCCTAGTGACAAGCATTAAGCATAACAAGTTGCAACAAAGTCAAAAAGCACTAATAATAGATATTAGGCACCATGCCCTAACAATCTGATGCCATTACATGAACGATCTCATCCAATCCCTACCATCCCCATAGCCTACAACGGGGGATTACTCACTCATAGATGGGGAAACATGGATGGTCGATGGAGAAGCGATGGTGATGGCGATGATCTCCTCCAATTCCCCATTCCGGTAGGGTGCCAGAACGGAGGTTCTGGTTCCGAATCGCGGAATCTGGTGGTGGTGGCGTAGCGGAACTCTTTCTAGGAAAACGTCAAACCCCCCTAGTTTTTAGGTCAAGAGGCAACTTATAGGCGAAGAGGGAGGCCGAGGGGGCAGCCAAGGCGGCCACACCACCCCCAGGCGCGGCCTGGCCTGGCCCGCGCAGCCAGGTGGTGTGGGCCCGTCGTGGCCCTACTCCGTCTCGTCTTCTGGCTCCGTGAGTCTTCTGGTGAAATAGGATTTTTGGCATTTTTCCGGGATTTTTCCTGATAGTTGATTTTCTGCACAAAAACTAGACACCAAGGTAATTCTGCTAAAAACAGCGTTAGTCCGTGTTAGTTGTATCCAAATCACACAAGTTTAGAGGAAAAAACAATAGCAAAAGTGTTCGGGAAAGTAGATACGTTTTGGACGTATCAACTCCCCCAAGCTTAGCTTATTGCTTGTCCTCAAGCAATTCAGTTGAAAACTGAGTGCGATAAAAGAAACTTTCACAAACACATTTGCTTCATAAGATGTATATATTCTCAGCATGTGATCAACTACTCAGGCAATTCATAATAAAGAGTATGGAACTAAGTTTACTTCATAGTCATTACAAGCTATGAAGAAATTCCAACTCAAAATAATAAATAGCATGAAACATAAACATAAGCAACATTGCAATGCTCATAACAAGGTATGATAGAATGGTATCTCGCTTGCCTTTGATTGTAGAACAAACATAAATTCCAAGGCACCTCTGAAGTTCAAGTGAAGAGTAGAAGTAAAGATATCAAAGATACGAGCATCAAGGTCATGACACAATTAATCAAGTTCCGAGACAATCATATTACACTAACAATGACAACTATGCTCTCAAGGAAGTGCTCATATAATATGTGGTGACTCAACAAGGAAATGAAAAGGTTTTGAAAAGTTTGAAAGGCTTCGTTGAAAGTATGGTACTCATTAGCTTTGAGCTCTCATTGCCCCTATCATAAGCATCTTTAAATGGTTAAGGTGAAAGTGAGGTCCAATCTGAGTTATATGCTTGACAGACCATAAACTGGAAATCTCATGTCCCGTGAGTACGAGGGCCGCTCCTCATGCTACTCAATTTTAGTTACCGCTAAGTTCTTGTCATAGTAAATACATGCGTATCATAGAGAACCGCCAACGGGGTACCCCTTGCCCGATGATACGGAAGAATCCCCATATCAAAATGACAAGGCAAGCAGACAACGAGTATCTCAGCATTCTCCTTATTTACCATGGGAAATGGTGCTTTTTCTCTCTTTCCTCTTTTCTCAAATCTCTTTTTTTTCTTTTTTCTCAATAGCTATCTCTCTTTTTTATAAGAAGAATGCTTCATAGATACTCATTATTGTTACGCTGCAGGTTTCCACCATGATTAGGCATGGAGTAGACCGGTGGCCCAGGCATTTCTCTAACACACATACATAACTCCATGGACTTACAAACTCCCCTTTTATTTCACATCGACAACATCCATAAACAAAAGAGCATGATATCAACTAGGTATATATTTACAAGTGTTGAAAGCGTTCCCCGTGACAGCACAGTTCTGCTAATCCCCAGCCTATAATTTGCAAGCATATAACTTTCATGGATAGTCACAATGGTTCAGGTTTATTCAGTGCAAGAAATAAAGTGTGACATCAAGTTCGTGAGAGCTTTACTAACTAACTTTCTCATAACAAGCAAACATTTTATTCGGAAGAAAACAAGGCATACTGAATATGCACGAAAAAGCAAATGATGCTAATAGGTAGGTATGGTGGACTCTTTTGGCAATATTGGTTTTGGGGAATTGGAAACACGAGTTGAGATCATACTCAGTTCAAGTGAAAGCTAGTAATAGTAAGGGAGTGAGAAACAAGAGAGCAATAACTATCATAATCATGCTTACAACAAAACAGGACTAATCATGGCATCAAAGTGATTCAAGACCCCTGAGGGAAAATAATTCATCGAGGCTTAACTGACTATTGTTTCAGTCATATGCATGCATGAGCATGTGCCAAGTCAATTCAAGTGTAACATTTAGAGGAGGATACCACAATGTCATACCAAGTTATGAATAGATCAATGCAAGCAAACATTCATATGACATGCTACAAACTATTAGCGAGCTAGAGTGAATCATAAGAAAGAAATAACTATTAAGCATCCATAAATAACATACACCCTACATGAACAGACTGAGCATGCCCACAATTATGAGTATATGTACAAAAATGAAAACAAATAGAGTTCGTTACCAGCCTCTCACCACACCTCAAGTTGTCGTTAATCCTCATTATTGCCCTTCACTTGTGTGGCTTGAATAATAATATGAAACCAAATTCCACCGAGGACTGTTGAACCCTGCAACAAACTTCACAAAACCAAAGAAGAACAACAAATATTTTTGGTGTTTTTAATTTTCATAGGCAAACAAAAAGGAAAAACAAGCAAAGAAAAATCTTTTTGGGTTTTTCAAATAGTCCAAACAAAGCAAAAAGGAAGAGGCAAATCAAGGTAAAAAGAAAAAGAAGCAAACAAAGAGAAACAACGAAAATATTTTTGGTCTTTTTGTGTTTTGGAAAGCAAAAGTAAAGATAGAACGAAAACTAAAAAGAGAACGAAACATGGATATACAAAGTACCAACTAAACATGATATGGAGATGAGTGTGATGTTGGTATACCTCCCCCCAAGCTTAGGATTTTGGCCTAAGTGGGTATCAATCCTAAGCTGGCCAAGATGGAGCGCCTCCGTAGTACGGCGAGGAGGTACCCTCGTCCTGATACGAGCTCGAGGACGCCCCACTGTAGTGCGCAGAGTAGTCGTAAGAAGGCACATCCTCCTGGTGCTGCCTGTGGAAACCAAGCAAGCAGAGTTGCTCGTCCACCTCCTCCTTGGAAAGCGACCACGACCTCCTGTGAATACTGAAAAAATTAGATTGCAACAAAGGAATCTCCCTTTCATCCCCGTCAGTAAACAACATCCTGTGTACTAAGCCCTCCGCACTAGAGTCAGCAGTGATGAAATAATGTGTTTTCATAGCAGCAAGATCAAGCCTTTGTGGCGCCAACACAGTGTCATTAGGATCCACAAAAATTTCTAATGCAACAACCATGTGAAGCAATAATTCCCCCATAAATAGGTCCCCTAGCAGCTAGGCGGCGGGCAATGAGAGAGCCAAGATTGTACCGGGTATCATTATTAAGTGCAGCAGTGAGGAAAGCTAAATGATAATTAGAGATATTACTTGTGTTCTACCTACCAAGAATGCTAGTGGCAAGATAATAAGAAAAATATCTAAGAGCTAGGAGTTGAATATTCCTTATCTTCCCGCGCTGAGCTACGCGGTCATCATCATTTGTAACACTTCGATAGAGCTCTAGCAAATCAGCGGGTCCACCTTGGATCTTCTTCACTATCCCCGTCATGCCTATACCTATAATGCTGCAAAATCTTTCCAATGACATGGTAATAGGCTGATTATAAATTCTGAAAGAAATAGTTGACTGATAAGGGGTGTTAGTCAAAACGAAACTCTCAATGAACGTTTTGGTGAGCACGGTATATTGCTCACTCTCATCCTGCATGTAAGTGGTCAAACCGACCCTCTAGACCAGTAGTCATCGAGGATCCCTGCAACTTGCAAAAAGGTAAAATAAGGGAAAGTATATGGGTGAGCATCCCCCTCATCTCCTTCATTGCCAAAGCGTGGTGCAATGAGATCTTCATTGTATGAAGGCCTAAACTGAGAGGCTGATCTTGAGGGCCTTGACCTCCTAGGTGTGTCCCTCTCAGATATTTCTTCAAAGGTGTGGCTGTTCATCTTTGATATTCTGAAATTTAAACATCCATTAAACAAGTGATTACAAAGTGAATACATAATGAAAGGCACTACTCATGGGGACTTGTAAGAGGCCTAAACATGCATCAAAACAATATCTCTAAGCATTGAACAAGCTTACAAGCTCTCATAACCTGTCACCTACAGCAGCAAAATACTCAAGATATAAACCACTAAACACAAATCTACTTGGACAAGCGGAGGAGTCACATACCGGAGAACAAATGCTTCAAATTTCAGCAGCAAAGATGGGCTGAGCAAGGAGATGAAAAATCATGGACAAGAACAGCAAGGACACGATTTCGAGCAATGAACTGGTGTCTTCTCGGGAGAGAGAGAGAGCAGTGGCAAGTGAGAGAGTGAGTGGAGGGCTAGGGGTGGCCCACACCATGGCCAGGCGTGCCCCTGGGCTGGCCGCGCCACCAGGTGGTGTGCCTGCCTGGTGGGCCCCCTGGTACTCTCAAGGCACTTCTCTGCCCCTTTTTTCACGTAAAAATTTAATATGAATTTTCTGGAATTTTTCGAGACACTTTATATTTGAGCAATTTTCAGGTATAGATGAATGATTTTCTGACAGAAAAAGGTTTCTAGAATGATGCAACAGCTAAACAAAGCTAAAACTTCAGAAGTTCTAAGACACTCTAATAAGCAAGCAACTAACAACAGAAAAGTAAACTAAACTAAAACAAAAACTAGAATGGATAAAATAAAAGTATGCGGAGATAATCATGGTGAAAACATTGTTTTGTTCATTAAAATCCCTTTGTTAACAAGGTTGATCAGGTCTTGTTACCAAAACAATTTTATATGAAACAAAACTTTGAATTCCATTAATGATTATGTTACCTAAACCTTGATAGCAATGGTCCCAATCATAATAGTTTCATATTTTTCTCTTGGTATGGGACAATATATTTCTCCAACTTGAATGCCATTAACATGTTCAATTGAATTCAAACCGTAAGTCCTATCAATCTTCTTGGGGAAATAGACAGTATGTTCCATGTCATTAACATTGAAAGTCACCTTTCCTTGATTGGAATTAATAACAGCTCCTACATTATTAAGAAAAGGTCTCCCAAGAATAATAGACATATTATCATCTTCAGGCATTTCAAGCACAACAAAATCAGTTAATATCAAGCAATTATGAGCCACTTGAACAGGTACATCCTCACATATACCAACAGGAATAGTAGTAGATTTATCAGCCATTTGCAAAGATATATCAGTTGGTATTAGTTTTTCTAGTTGAAGTCTCTTATAAAGAGAAAAATGCATAACACTAACTCATGCTCCCAAATCACACAAAGCAGTTCTAACATAACTATTTTTAATAGAGCAAGGAATGGTTGGAATCCCTGGATCTCCAAGTTTCTTAGGAACCTTAACATTAAAGGAATAATTAGCAAGAAAAGTAGAATTTTCTTCATTAGGGATCTTCCTTTTATTCGAGACAATATCCTTCATATACTTCAAATAAGGAAGCAATTTAATAGCATCAGTCAAAGGAATTTGCAAGAATAAAGGTTTCATCCACTCACAAAACTTGTTATAATGTTCATCTTCCTTTGACTTGTGTTTATTATCAGGGAAAGGCATAGGTTTTTGGATCCAAGGCTCGCTTTCACTACCATGTTTCTTAGCAACAAAATCTTCTTTAGTGTATTTAGTATTCTTAGTGTGTGATACGTTAAAAATCTTCTTTAGTGTATTTAGTATTCTTAGTGTGTGATACGTCCATAACGTATCTATAATTTTTGATAGTTTTATGCTAATAATATGCTTTTGACACTCCTTTTTGTATAAAGTTTATGATTTATTTGGACTAACTTACTAATAGTTGCAAAAGTGCACAATGTTCTTATTTTACACTTTGATGTGTAGGAATTACCAAGAATACAAGTGGAAACCTTGTTGGAGTCAAATTGGGATTTTTCCACAAATCTTTCTCAGAACTCTTTTTGAAGATGGTCACATTTTGGATCGAATACGGCGTCAAACGGAAAAGTCTTCAACTACAAAGTTGTTGAAAATTTTGCGTCAAACGTTCTGGACATAAAATTTACCTGATTCCGAGTCCGGATGGGCCTTTTAGGCCCAATTTACTGTAGCCCAAGATGGGGTGACAAGAATCCGAGAAGCTATATAAAGGAAGGAAACCTAATTCACCTAGGCCATCTCCACCTACGAATTTGCAGCCACGAAAGCCAAGTTTTTTCCTCCCCCATGGATCCCATCTCCATGGGGAGGGCTCCCAATAAGCCATGAAGGAAGCGGGCTAAGGGGCGGTGCTCCCCCATGATACCGGCGAAGGGGAAGGAGTCCCCCGCGCCGCCGTCGCCCTCTTCACCATCTTCACCGCCATATAGATCATCTAATCCTCCTAGTATGCAGTGGTTCATCCTCCCACACACCTCTGTACCATCCTATGTAAACATGGTATTTGATGCTATAAGTTATAATCCTATGATCTATGTCATGTTTGCGTAGTTTCTTTGTTCTTAGATTGAATGGTTGAACATCTTTGGTTTATTAGAGTTGTATGTTGATATGGTATAGTCCTTTGGTGTCCATTTTATTTGTGCGCGCATGGATTAAACATCATAGGGTTTGTAGTATGTGTAAAAGGAAGGGGGAGTTCTGCCGGAGTGACAGAAACCTGAGGACGTGAACCGGAACGTTGCACGTATGGGAGTAAGAGGACCATTAAACTTAAGCTATGGTTGGGGAAACCTTAATGCATTGATTAGTACTTACGGATGTTTGCTAACAATCCAATCATATAGTACATGTAATTCCAAGTAGTGAAGTGCATGTATATTTAGCCTCTCCCACATAGAAAACTGCATCGAAGACAATGAACCTAATTTATTCGCTATTTAAACTTGGACAAAACCAACACAATTACCACCACTATTCCACACTCATGGTTCGGTTAGTTTAGTGTATTTTATTGCTGCAACAACTAGCTTTACTTTCTTGTTATTTATTATTATGCAAAGCTATCTCTAGTACTCGTATTGTTGCTCTAGTTTTATTTCCTAGATAATGCAAACATTTAGTGTGCGTAGCGTTGTATCAGTGGTTGATAGAACTTGAGAGAACATTTATCCTACCTTTATCTCCTTGTTGCGTTTGACACTCTTACTTATCGAAAAGGCTACACACGATCCCCTATACTTGTGAGTTATCAAGACCTTTTCTGGCGCCGGGAGGTAAGGTAAAAGGTACTCACATCCTCCGGGAGGTAAGGTAAAAGATTCTGCAATTTTGTATTTTTGTTTCTTGTTTTCACTAGTTAGGCTTAATGGAAAACAACAAAAAAATTGGAGAGCTTTATAGTATTTACCTTGAATTAGGACATGAAGTGTTTGAAGAGAAAATTTAAAAACCTATGGAACTTTATTTGCATGCTAATAGCAATGTTGTTAGTATGAATTCTTTGGACACCATTATTGCTAATGCTATGGAAAAGTCTAAGCTCGGGGAAGGTATTTTTGATGAGAATGATGTTTTTAGTCCCCCAAGCATGGAGGAGAAAATTTACTTTGATGATACTATACCTCCGATATATGATGATTACAATGATGAGTATGATATTTTCAGTCCACCTACTATTGAGGAGGAAATTAATTATGACTACAATATGCCTCCTATATTTGATGATTATGGTGATGAGAATAATAATGATAGATATTTTGTTGAATTTGCTCCCACTACAATTAATAAGAATGACTAAGTTTATGTGGAGAGTATTAATTCTTTTATGCATGTGGCTCATGATAAGAATTTTTCATGTGATAGTTATATTGTTAATTTTATTCATGATACTACTGAAAGTTATTATGAGAGAGGGAAACAAGGTTTTATGCATCTCAATAATATTAAGTTTCCCCTCTTTATGTTGAAAGTCTTGAAGTTCCACTTCTTTTGCTTTCCTATGCTTGTTGCTTTGTGCTTCCATGACTTGTTTCTTTATAGTATTCCTATGCATAGGAAGTGGGTTAGACTTAAATGTGTTTTATATTTGCTTCTTGATGTTCTCTTTTACTCTAAATTCATATTTCTTCTGTGAGCATCATTGAAATTATCATGCCTAACTTAAAGGCGTTAAAGAAAAGTACTTATTGGGAGATAACCCCTTGTTGAGTCTTGGAAGTTATTACCTATGTAATAACCGCTCCTTATCCTTTTTATTTGCTTTTTGTGCCAAGAGTAACCTCTAATGAGAGAGAAGTAATGATTGAGATAGTTGCTGTCCCGAAACAGATTTCTGTGCTTCACCGTAAATATTCGTGTAAAATCTCTGTGCGTCCTTTTGAGGCGTGAAGTTTTGTGCTTCTGCCCTAGGTTATTATCTAACTTTCGTTAGTTCAAAACTTTTCTATTTGAGCAACAGAAGGTCTTCGAAAGAATTCGTCTTTACCTGCTGGTCTGTTTTGACAGATTTCTGCCATTTTCTGCATTTACTTCTTGTTGGTTCCTTTTTGAGTTCTTTTGGGAAATTGAGCTATTTGAGGGAAGTGCTACAGTAGCTAGTGTTTTAATGGAAGTTTTATTGGTGTTATAACTTAACCTAAGACTTATTATCTTGAGTGCACTAATGTTGCTAATAACGATTGTGTGAAGTTTTGTATGAAGGAAAAATTTCAGGTGTATGGAAGGAACGAGTAATGAGATGAAGGATGGAAAAAATCTCAAGCTTGGGGATGCCACGCGTGTCACCCCAAGAAATACCCAAGAAGTACAAGCGTCAAATCTTGGGGATGCCCAAGGCATCCCCTTCTTCATCAATAAAAATCCCAGGTTCCTTCCAAACACTTCATTTTTATTGTTTCATGCACAATTGTGTTGTTCTTGGAGCATCTTCTTTTTCAGTTTGTTTTTCGTTTGCTTGGTTTTATTAGTTTTCTTGAATAAATTGGTTGTACCCCCTCTTTGATACATTGGTTTTCAAATAGTTTGGTTTGGATTGGAAAAGAATAGGAAAAGTTCATGCTTAAGTGGTAAAAAGAGCTTGTTTTTGATTGTGGCCTATGCTCTATCATGCCATGCTTGATATTGTTTTAGCTTTATGCTTAGTATTCTTTGTTTTAGCATGACTTGTTATAAACAATTGAGATTGCTTAATGTGCCTTGGATGAATCATGCGTTGTTTTAGCATATTAAAGCATAGTATAGTGGTATTCTGCTTTGATGCTTTATTTGGGTTGACTTGGCACATGCTCACACCATGTTGTGACTACCTCAAGTCACCTAAGCCTTTATGATCCTTTAGTTTTCAACTTGTAGTATCACTTTATGCTTTGATCAATGATGTTTTGTCGCTCTACATGATTATGGCCATTATTGCTCTCTTAGTTTGTCGCTCCCAGTCTTTTGCTAGCCTCCGCAACCAAGTATGAGTTCTGCTCATGCATCCAACTCCCTAAACCAAGTTATTCCAAAGAGTCCACCATACCTACCTACTATCATATGCTATTCTAAGTATATTCATGTTTTTGTTTACCTTCCAAATTAAACTTGTTATGAGAAAACTAGTGATTAAAGCTCTCACGAACTTGATGGCACACTTTACTTTTTTACACTTAATAAACTTGAACCATTGGGTCCTTGTTTGTTGTGTATATGCTTGCGCTTTATAAGTTGAAATTATCAGAACCATGTATCATGGGGAACGCTTTCAACATTGCACATGTACTTTGTACCCCGTTGATATCATGTTCTTTTGCTTATGGATCCCAGCGGTGTGAAATAAAAGTGGAACTTGTAAGATCATGGAGTTTGTATGTGTGTTAGAGAAACGCCTGGGCCGCTAGCCTAAGCCATGCCTAATCATGGTGGAAACTTGCAGTATCACCATAATGAGCACTCTATGAAGCATCCTCAATAAAAACCTATGCAAATAGCTAATAAAAAGATCGTTGAGATGCTCATTGTCTGCTTGCTTTGTCATTTTGATTATGGGATAGCTCCTGTATCATGTGCAAGGGGTACCCCATTGGCGGTTCTTTATGATACATATGTACTTACAATGACAAGAGCTTACTTGTGACTAAAGTTGAGTAGCATGAGGTTCGGTCTTCGTAAGTAAGGGGCATGAGATTTCGGTTTATAACTTGTCAAGCATATCCTCTTAGTTGTGTCACTTTAACCTTAATCACCTTCAAGATGCTTATGATAGGGGCAATGAGAGATGAAAGCTATAAGTACCATAATTTTTGGAAACTCTTTATGAGACTTGAATCCCTGCTTCCTTCTATGAAGGCCTGTCTTTTACTTTTATGTTGAGTCCCCACCTTCTATCTTTATGCACCTACTTTGAGAGCATAGTGGCCATTCTTAGTTCTATGTGCATTGTCCCAAGACTAGTTGATCGATGCATAATTTGATATTGCTTGTTTTAAACTATTTGTATCTAGTCACTCTTATGAACTTTGAAGGTGTCCGATGCATTTATATTTGCTACTCTATGAGGGACAAGTTGAATGCTATTATGCTATGTTTTCTTTATGTGAAACAAACAAACATCTTGCAAAACATTGTTATTCATGAATCTTTTGTTTGTGCCTTTTCATCTTGCAACATAGTTTCTTTGCCTTATTGCTAGAACTTTGTCTTTCATGTTATGCTTGAAGTACTATGATCCCAGCTTTCAATGTTTTACAAATACTTTGATCAAGTTTATGATGGTACATGTCACCTCAAAAATTATTCTCTCTTTTTATCACTTACCTACTCGAGGACGAGCAGGAGTTAAGCTTGGGGATGTTGATACATTGCAAATGTATCTATAATTTTTTATGTTCCATGCTTGCTTTTATCTACTTTTTATGTTTTGTCCACACTTTGGAGTACTTTTCATACGATTTCTTGGACTAACCTATTAACAAGATCCACAGTGCCAGTTGCCTGTTTTCTGCTATTTTTGGTTCCAGGAAAGTCAGAAAATCAATATTCTCGGAATTGGACCGGACAAAAGCCAAAGTCGATATTTTCCTGTAACATCCACGGAGCGAGAAGGAGGGCCGGAGAGGAGCCATAGGGTGGCCACACCACCCCTAGGCGCGAGTCCCCCCATGTCGCGCCAGGGCTTGGTGTGGGCCCCCTGGCCGGCTACCGATCTTGACTCTTTCGCCTATAAGAGCCTCCCGATGCAAAAACCTAAATCTGTCAAGTCTCTAGCCACGAAAAGCTCCGCAGCGCCGCCTCCACCGAAGGGGAGATTCAGGGGACAAAAAGTCTCTGTTCCGGCACGCTGCCGGGACGGGGAAGTGCCCCCAGAGCCATCTCCATCGATCTCCACCACCATCTCCATCACCATTGCGGATTCCCATGATTAGGAGGGAGTAGTTCTTCCTCGGGCCTAAGGGTTCTACCGGTAGCTATGTGTTCATCTCTCTCTCTATGCATGATCTTATTGAGATCACGAGCTTGTAATCTATAGATCTACCTTGCTACTCAAGTGCTTTAATAGATCTCAGCTCTCCACATGTGTGTGAAAGTGACAACGTGCACACCATGGTGGTACTTAGGCTAGAGATTACAAATACTTGTTATGAGTTATATTTGGAGTTGGATGTCTTTATGAAGTTGTGGTGTTTGTTTGAACCATCTAGTGCTCAAGGTGATAGTGTGGGGTTTTCTAGATGGGAAAGGCTTACTTTGAGGTGTGCTGTTATAGCCCTACCATGGATTAGAGTGTCCAACCGGAGAGTAGTTAAGAGTAGTATCATAAAGAGAAGATATTTATATGAAAGTATTCACTAGTGAAAGTATGATCCCTAGGCCTTGTTTCTAAGCATTAATACATATTTTGCAATTAGATCTGTTACATGTTTGCTTGCTGCCATCTTTATTTCAGTTTGCCTTTAGACTCTTCCACGCCATCAAGCTATTTTCTATCACCGTTACCACTTATAATTATCTATACAACTTGTATTTCACTATCTCTTCGCCGAACTAGTGCACCTATACACCTGACAAGTGTATTGGGTGTGTTGGGGACACAAGAGACTTCTTGTATCTTGATTGCAGGGTTGGTTGAGAGGGAATACCTTTGACCACTTCCTCCCTGAGTTCGATAAACCTTGGGTGATCCACTTAAGGGAAAACTTGCTGCTGTTCTACCAACCTCTGCACTTGGAGGCCCAACAACTGTCTACAAGAATAGAAGTGCGTAGACATCAGCAATCTATGAAGCATTCTTTTTATAAAAAAAAGAGATAGAGATTGAGAAAAAGATGAGAAAAGAGGAAAGAGTGAAAAAAGGACCATTTTCCCATGGTAAATAAGAAGATTGCTGAGATGCTCGTTGTCTGCTTGCCTTGTCATTTTGATATGGGGATTCTTCCGTATCATCGGGCAAGGGGTACCCCGGTTGGCAGTTCTCTATGATACACATGTACTTACTATGACAAGAACTTATCGGTAACTAAACTTGAGTAGCATGAGGAGCGACCCTCGTATTCAAGGGACATGAGATTTCCAACTTATACTTTGTCAATCATATACTCCATAGTTTGTTCACTTTAACCTTAATCACTTCAAGATGCTTATGATAGGGGCAATGAGAGCTGAAAGCTAATAAGTACCATAATTTTTTGGAAGCTCTTTATGAGACTTGAATCCCTGCTTCCTTCTATGAAGGCCTTTCTTTTAGTTTTATGTTGAGTCCCCATCTTCTATCTTTATGCACCTATTGAGAGAGCATAGTGGCCATTCTTAGTTTACTGTGCATTGTCCCAAGACTTGTTGATTGATTCATAACTTTGATATTGGTTGTTCTTAAACTATTTGTATCTAGTCACCCTTATGAACTTTGAAGGTGTCTTATGCATTTATGTTTTTCTATACCATGAGGGACAAGCTGAATACCAATCTTATTATGTTTTCTATATGTGAAACAAACAAACGTATTTCAATGCATTGTTATTCATGATCTTTTGTTTGTACCTTTTCATGTTACAACATAGTTGCTATATTATTAGAAGTCTATCTTTCATGTTCATGTTTAGAGTACCTTCGATCTCAATTATCAATGCTTTTACAATAATGATGATCAAGATTGTGTTGTCTGCATGTCACCTAAAAAATTATATTGTTTTTATTGTTTACCTACTCGAGGACGAGCAGGAACTAAGCTTGGGGATGTTGATACGTTCATAACGTATCTATAATTTTTGATGGTTTTATGCTAATAATATGCTTTTGACACTCCTTTTTGTATAAAGTTTATGATTTATTTGGACTAACTTACTAATACTTGTAAAAGTGCACAATGTTCTTGTTTTACACTTTGATGTGTAGGAATTACCAGGAATACAAGTGGAAACCTTGTTGGAGTCAAATTGGGATTTTCCCACAAATCTGTCTCAGAACTCTTTTTAAAAATGGTCACGTCTTGGGTCGAATAGGGCGTCAAACGGAAACGTGTTCAACTATAAAGTTGTTTAAAATTTCACGACAAATGTTCTAGACATAAAATTTAGATGATTCCGAGTCCGGATGGGCGATTTAGGCCCGATTTACTGTAGCCCAAAATGGGGTGACGGGAATCCGAGAAGCTATATAAAGGGAGGAAACCACCTAGGGCATCTCCACCCAGGAATTTGCAGCCACCAAAGCCAAGTTTTTGTCTCTCCTATGGATCCCATCTCCATGGGGAGGACTCCCAATAAGCCATGAAGGAAGGGGGCTAAGGGGCGGTGCTCCCCCATGATACCGGCGAAGGGGAAGGAGTCCCCCGCGTCACCGTCGGCGTCGCCGCCACCCTCTTCACCATCTTCACCGCCATCTCTATCACCTAATCCTCCTAGTATGCAGTGGTTCATCCTCCCACACACCTCTGTACCGTCCAATGTAAACATGGTATTTGATGCTATAAGTTATAATCCTATGATCTATGTCATGTTTGCGTAGTTTCTTTGTTCTTAGATTGAATGGTTGAACGTCTTTGGTTCATTAGAGTTGTATGTTGATATGGTACTATCCTTTGGTGTCCATTATATTTGTGCGCGCATGGATTAAACATCATAGAGTTTGTAGTATGTGTAAAATGAAGGGGGAGTTCTGCCGGAGTGACAGAAACCTGAGGACGTGAACCGGACGTTGCACGTATGGCAGTAAGACTTAAGCTATGGTTGGGGAAACCTTAATGCATTGATTAGTACTTACGGATGTTTGCTAACAATTCAATCATATAGTACATGTAATTCCAAGTAGTGAAGCACATGTATATTTAGCCTCTCCCACATAGAAAACTGCATCGAACACAATGAACCTGATCTATTCGCTATTTAAACTTGGACAAAGCCACCACAATTACCACCACTATTCCACACTCATGGTTCGGTTAGTTTAGTGTATTTTATTGCTGCAGCAACTAGCTTTACTTTATTGTTATTTATTATCATGCAAAGCTATCTCTAGTACTCGTATTGTTGCTCTAGTTTTATTTCCTAGATAATGCAAACGTTTAGTGTGCATAGATTTGTATCAGTGGTTGATAGAACTTTAGAGAACATTTATCCTACCTTTAGCTCCTCGTTGGGTTTGACACTCTTAATTATCGAAAAGGCTACACACGATCCCCTATACTTGTGGGTTATCAGTGTGCCTTTCAGGATCTTCTTCAACTTTTTCTTTATCAGGAGCATCATTTTCTTCATTACCACTTTCAGTTTCAGCATCGAGACATATATGCTATTAGGATCTATAGCAGGTTCAGAAGGTTGTACAATGGTTTTATGTTTCTTTTTTCTTTTCTTAGGAGTAGTACCAATATTTTCCGCTTGTTGGGAATCCTGCTCAATTCTTCTAGGATGCCCCTCAGGATATAGAGGATCCTGGGTAGCAGCACCACTTCTAGTTCTAATTTCATAAGCATGTTTTTCTTTAGCAGCATTAACTAGCAAGTCTTTTTGTACCTTAATAAGGTGATCAATTTGAGTTTGAACCATTTGAAAATGTTTAACAAGCATTTTAACATCATTAGAGGTTTTTTCCACAATATCTTTTAACTCAACAATAGCTCTAGAGTTTTCCATTAAATGATTTTGCACCCTTTTATTAAAATTATCTTGCTTAACAATAAAAATATCGAATTCTTCTAAGCATTTATTAGGAGGTTTAGAGTAAGGGATATCACCTTCATCAAAATGTTGGAGAGAGTGTACCTCAATAGTGGATGAGTGGGGAATTGGCTTACATAATTCTTCTATAGGAGGTAAATTCTTGATGTCAGCAGCTTTAATTCCCTTCTCCTTAAGACATTTCTTAGCTTCCTTCATCACTTCATCATTTAGTTCAATAACTCCCCTCTTCTTTGATGTTGGTATATGCGTAGGGATAGTTGGTTCATGTATAGTTGTCTCAGGTATATCTGGTTCAGTAGGAGTCTGGTCTTCATAATTCTTGCTTATTTTAGCCATTAATTCCTCAGATTCCTTGGGAGTCCTATTCTTGAAAACATAATTCCAGGTATGTCCTATATTCTTCAGTTAGTCCATTATAAAATATGTCAAGAAGCTCATTCTTAGGTAATGGACATCCATCCTGTGCATGAATCAAATAACAAAACCTTGCCCATGATTCAGGCAATATCTCTTTTTCTCCCTGTTTAAAATCAAAAACTTCCTGCAAAATAGCATGTCTAGCACTAGGAGGAAAATATTTTTGAAGGAAGGTACTAATCAAGCAATCAGGGCTATCAATAGATCTAGGAGGTAAATTATTAAACCAAGTTTTAGCTTCTCCTTTCAATGAAAAAGGGAAAATTTTAGCAACAAAATAGGTGTGCATCTTAATATCATCAGAAAATAAGCCACTCATGGTAGAAATCTCAGTCATATGTGCTACCGCACTTTCATTCTTAGTCCCACAAAAAGGTTCTTTCTCAACAATAGCTATGTAAGATAGATCAAGAGAGAAATCGTAATCCTTATCTTTAATGTTTATGGGAGATGCAACAAACTTAGCATTAGGGGACAATTTGGGTTTTATAGTACGCCTCTCAAGAAGACTCTTAATAGCACTCCTATCATGGGTGTTTTGACATTCTTTAATAAATTAATCGGTCATCTCTATATAATCATCTTCAATATCATAACTTTCTCTAGACTCAGGTGAACTGACAGGTGTAGTAGTGTCTTCATTAGGAGTTTCAGTATTTCCAGCTACAGTTCTAGCAATCGTAGCATCTAGGAAAGGACCTAATGAACCACTTTTATCAAGCATAGTAGAAGCAGCATCATAAGTATCAGAAGTTTCAGATTCAGTAGTAGTAGCAGTATGTGTACATTGTGTGTGTGGTGGTGTAAGGAACTTAATCATAAAAGACGGTGAATCAAGGGCAACAAAGGTGTTCAGAACCATACCTCTCCTTGTAGTGGATGGTAAAATAGGAACCTTGCTGATACGTTGCAGTGCCAGCTGCCTGTTTTCTGCTAGTTTTGGTTCCAGGAAAGTCAGAAAATGAATATTCTCGGAATTGGACGGGACAAAAGCCAAAGTCAGTTTTTCACCGAGGGACACCCGGAGCAAAAATACAGGCAGAGGGGGACAGAGGGCGGCCACACCACCTGGCCGCGCGGCCCAGCCTGGCCCGTGCCAGGGGGTGGTCTGGCCGCCCTAGGCACCCCCTCGGCCTCTCCTTCCGCCTATAAGATGCCTCCGATACAGAAACCCTAAGAACCCAATCAAAATTCCATGAAAGAGTCTGTAGCCGCCGTCATCTCCTTCCCTAGATCGGGAGGGATCTGAAGCTCTTCCCAGCACCCTTCCGGGGAGGGGAATTGACCCTGGAGGCCTTCTTCATCATCATGCAAGCCTTCGGTGTGATGCGTGAGTAGTTCATCTCTAGACTACGGGTCCATGTAGTAGCTAGATGGCTGGTTCTCCTCCTTTGTGCTATCATGTTTAGATCTTGGAGCTCCGTTCATGATCAAGATCATCTATTTGTAATCATACATGTTGTGTTTGCGGGGATCCGATGGATATTGAGATGCTATTTCAGATTGATTATTGATTCTATCATGTCTTTGTTATTTGTGATCTTGCATGCTTTCCGTTGTTAGTAGCTATCTTGGCCAAGTAGATGCTACCAACTCCAAGAGTTAGTATTTATGCTCGATAGTGGGTTCATGCCTCTAGTAATCTTGGGAAGTGATAGAAATCTCTAAGGTACTAGATGTGTTGTTGCTACTAGGGAGAAAACAACAATCCTTTGTTCATAGAACAATCATATTGTTTACTTTACACACAATTCATAATGCAACTATCTATTGCTTGCAACTTAATACTTGAGGGGGTTCGGATGATAACCTGAAGGTGGATTATTAGTCATAGATGCAGTTGGATGGTGGTCTATGTATAATGTTTTAATGCCCAATCGAATCTCAAAAGAGTCAAGATGAGTAGTGTATGCATATTGCTTTCTCGATGTTTGTCAATTGCCCCGCTGTAATTTGTTCACCCAACATGTCTTCTATCTTAAGGAGAGCCACCACTAGTGAATTATGGACCCCGGTCCTTTCTTTTACCATCAATCTACAATCAACTGTTTACTACTTTGTGTTTACTTTCTGCAAACTATTACTTTCTTCCACTCGATACGTTTAATCCTTTGTTTTCAGCAAAACCAGTGGGATTGACAACCTCATCACAAGTTGGGGGCAGAGTTCTGTTGTTGTGTTGTGTAGGTCTCCACGTTGCTGCTGGCATCGGTAGTGCGCCGTGCCTAAGTTCAGCTACCAACACCTTTGGGGTGTTTCCTTGTTCCTACTAGATTGATAACCTTGGTTTCATAACTGAGGAAAACTTGCTGCTGTGCTCATCATACCTTCCTCTTGGGGTTCCCCAACGAGCTCGATATATTTTGGGCCATCAAGCTCTTTTTCTGGCGCCTTTGCCAGGGATTCAAGGACATCTTCACAATGGGAGTCCCTCATAACCAATCTCTTTGCTTTGTTATTTTTGTTTTGCTTAGTTTACTTTTGCTTTGTTTGCTTGTTTCTTTATAAAAAACACACAAAAACATAGTTTTACAAGTTTGATTTCTTTATTAAAAACACAAAAAATTAGTTACTATCTTAAGTTGCCATTATGTGTAGCATTGCTCTAATCACTATGTCACCTGAGGAAATGATTTTCACTTTTAAACAAGGAATTGAAGAGAGTTTCAAAGAAGCTTGGTTTAGAATCTCTGATCTACATGAAAAAACTGAACCTAAAATGACTCAAAGCTTGTTTCTTAGCAGCTTTTACCTTGGAATTGCTCTTTGCTATAGATATGCTTTGGATGCTGTAGTGGGAGGAGATTTCCTCCAATGCAATGAGGATGATGTTGTTAATGCCATAAAGAAGTTGGTCTTTACTTACAACTTGCCTAGCAAATCTGATTCTTCCTTCATAAACATATTTGCTAGATTGAATACTCTTGAGACCAGCACTGCTAGTTTGAAAGATTGCTATAATACACTTAGAGAGCATCATAACTATGTTCCAATAAATTCTGAACCCTCAAAATGGCTTCCCACAGTAAAGATTGCTATAAACAATGAAACTTTTCATTCTCGATGTGATATCATGTCTAAATTTTGTCTTATGCCCAAAGATATTTATGAATCTTTGAATCTTTGGGGGTTTTCTGAAGGAGGAGAAGAAATATTTCTTGCTAACAATGCCACAATATTACCCATTGGAATAGCTGAAGGAGTATTGTCAACACCTGGATTTTTAATCCCAGATGCCTGTTATGCCATACCTCGCAATCCTAGGATTACCATTTTTGCGAGACATAACAGATTGGATATCACAGTACATCATCCATTACAAACCATAATAAGATCTTACACGAATGAAGGGTTTCATGATCCAGTCTTAATACAACAAGCAACGGAATAAATAATAAGCGTAGCGGTGAGGTCCATCTTCAGGGGAACAGGCAATGCTGATGAAGGCAGATAGTCCTAGTTATCATAGTCGTCCTGCTGTCCGTCATCTTGGTAGTCTCCTTCATAGTCTGGCCATAGGAATAGCCAGGGACAAAAGCCATGAGTACTCTTTAAGTACTCGCAAACTACCACTAACAAGTAAGGTAAATGCTAGTGGAAGAGCTAACTCTATGATTATTTGTAAAGTTAAGTTTGAAACCTAAGCTGAGTTCAAAAACAAAGAAAGATAAAATAAAGTTCTAGAATCACTTAAGTTGGGAAGCTAGTGTCATAGTCACAACTCTGTTGTGTTCAAGTCAAGATTCATCAGTCATCTCATAAGTCATTTTGAAAACATTTGACAACGAAATAGTATGGCCACTCCAACTGTCCATAACCGCGGACGCGGCTATTCGAATAGTTTGACACTCTATAGAGGTGGTACACTTTCACCACAAGATTCGATACATCTGTCAGGGATAACCCTGAATCATCATACTTAGTATGTAGATAATCAAACATAACCTTTCCTTTAAACACCCTAGTATAAGCACCTCTCCTATGAATATGGCCTCCCAACCATCACCATCTGTCATCTTGGGCACTTCATAGGTGCACAACATTGAGAGGTAGCCTCAGCTCAAACCTCTCCCGCGAGGGAACTAATACTAATGCATATAAACTTCCGACTAAGCCTTACCCAATTCAGGTATTATGGTTGTACGGTAAAAATTGGAATGGTATCGCATCCGAATCCAACCATCAGTTTTGTAAAAGGGGTTAAGGCTCATGCCTCAACATTTTCACCATCATAAACCATTTGTGTTTCTCACCACATGTCAAAACATTTCAATAGAATGACTCATCATTCCAAGGTTTTCATAATTCATTTTCACCAAGTATTCCCATCTAAAGTGACTCAAGTTTTGGACTGAGCTCTAAGCTACTACGTTAAGAGTGTTCACTAAGGTTGAATGCTAATCTCAATCTCATGCCATAGAATGACATCTAAGGTTATCTAGATAGGTCAAGTTTTATACTTTTTATGCTACCTTCAACAAGTAAGGGACTTTGGTAAAGTAAAGAAAGTAAAGCTTGGAAATAAAGCTTGGGGTAGGTAATATTCAAAGTGGTATAACCAAAGCATGCATAATGCATCTTGCTTAGGTTATCTAGCTTGCAAGGGTTAGCTTGCATTGTTAATGATGGCTTCCTAGTATAATACTTGCAAGTGCTAGCTTTCCTTAGGTAGTGCAGTGGTTGAAGTTTTCCTCCTCCTCCTCTTGGTAGAACTCCTCCTCCTCGAAAGCTTGGTCGGTACTATCTTCTATAAATACATACGGGATACACAATCACCAAACAAAGCTTAACTAGTCTACTTAGCATACTAAGGCACACATTTTGATGATCTATTATCATCACAAGCATCACAAGGTTTAATTACTAGTTTCACTCTTTTTATTTGAGAAAAGTAATTTCTACTCATTTAAATTAACTAAGATTTAATATTCTCCAATTAAAATATGGGATCATGTGGACACATGTCATCACCACATATTCTAACATATAGGAATGTCATTTAAAGGTTGGATCACATTTAAATAAATTTAAGTTTAATAATTAGTGATTTAAAGTGACTAGAAATGCCTATATAGCATTATTTTGGTACTAGTCCAAAGTCACTATATGCAAACCTTAATATTATTATGTATTCAGATAGGTATGGTGAAATGTGATTTTTGAGAGTTGGAATCAACTCAAAAGCTATTATGGTTGATTTTATAAAAATGTTTGAAGGTGCAAATGCTTCTGTCTTGTTATTTTTACCAGGAGAGTTCTCTAACTCTAAATGAATTAACTCCAACGGGCTTGGATATATCATTTCATAAGCTTTCCAAAAAAATTGGAATCATTCAATTTGGATTTATAAAACTCTCTGAATTGATTTTTAAACTAAGGGACATAAGTGAGTTCAAACTAAAATAGAAAAATCTATATTTGAACTAACTGGGTCGCGTGGGAAAACTAATGGGCCGGCCCAGTGACGCTCCGCGACGCGGATGACAACTGATAGGGCGGTCCCACAGGTTAGCGACACATCAAACGCGAAGCGGTACGAGGCACTCTCAGTGCTACGATTAGAAGGTGGATCAACGGCTGAGGATCGTCGTCCCCGGCGAACAGGTCGCCGGCGAGAGCTAACCCTAGAGGCTCGGTGGGGGTACGTGGGGGCTTACCAGGGCTCCATCTAGACGTGGCGATGGGGGCGATCGAGCTGGTGGACAACGGCGGTTCTAGGCGTGGTCGCGGCGGCTCTTGGGGCAGTCGCAATCAACGGCGTCTCTCCTCCTCTGCTGCGGCAAGCTCCGGCAAAATTCCGGCGAACGGTGGCCCGCCTTGCTCCAGGGATGGGGTGGAAGGATCAGTGGAGAGAGGGGAGTGAGATGGTGTGAGGAGTTTGTGCTGGGGTGGCCTCCTTTTATAGGTCGACGAGGGGACCGAATGGGATGGGCTGGCGACTCTAGCGAGGGCTGAACAGCGTGCTATCGTCGTGGATGGAGGTAGGGGACGGTGGTCTGCCTCCTGGTGGTGCTCTACGGCTTAAATATGCGGCTAGGGGCGGCTTAAATCTTGGTCGGGAGCGTCTCGCGCTCTGGGAGACAGAGGCGGTGCTCGACGCGGCGCACGGTGACTGTGGGTCGCGCGGCGGCGCACAGCCGTGTCTGGCGGGGTGCTAGGGTCGAGGCGGAGCGGCGTGCACGGTATTGGGTCGAGGGGCGGTCTGTGGCGTGCTGGCAGTGAGGGTACTCTAGCGCGCTCTGGCTGCGCGCAGAGAGAAAGGGCGGCGAGGCTGGGGAGTGGTCCAGTGGCTGGCAGTGGCCGTGGGGTGGACCGTGCGCAGCGGCGGGGTGGTGCCTAGCTTCCTAGAGCGGCGGAGAGGGGCTGGCGGTCTGCTGCTGTGTTGGCAATGTTGGCTGCGAGCATGGCGTCGGGACAGCATAGCACTGGCGCCAGGGGCTAGAACTAGGGTGGGTTTTGGTCTGGTTGGACTTAGGGGAGACAAGAGTGATCAATGCAACTCAAATTGCTCGATAAGATTTGATCAAAAATAGTAATAGTTAGGCTAATTTGATTCTGTCTGCAAGGTGTTCGACACAAGGGCCACAAGAGAAAAATGTTTGAATTTTGGGCTGAATTTTGGTGGAGTGTTGTGTCTTATGCTTGAGCTTCTAGGTGTGCTTGGGTTTTGAAAATGGAATTCATTTGAGTGGTTTTTGAATAAGTGTGACCTTGATACCTACACTAGATTCAATTTTCAAATGCCATTTAAAATTAGTGTTTGAAAGTTTTTGGTAGATCACAAAGTGGGCCTTGGTACATCACTACTTGTGCTAGAAAGGGGTGCAAAGATCCATATTTGTTTCTGTTAAAGATTGAGTTCAAGGAATAGCCAAAGTAGGCATGGTGATTAAAATGGCACAAATGACCATTTGCTTCTTTTATTCATTTTGATTTGTTTTTCTTTGGGATTTGTTTGGGAATGATCTAGATGATGTTTATTTCACCTAAGAATCATTTTACAATCAATGGATCACTTAATCATGGCAATTCAAATCAACTCCTAAATTATATGCACACACATATGAATGCTTTAATATTTTTAAAAGGAAAAGTTTTTGTTAACTCTATTTTTTGATGATTTGGATCTTGATCACTTGGATTAGAGTTTTGGGATGTTACAAACCTTCCCCCCTTAAACAAAATCTCGTCCCGAGATTTACGAAAGAAAACTAGGAACTAAAGAGATCTGGGAACGTTGTCCTAATGTAATATTCTCGCTCCCAAGTGGCTTCTTCTTCGGTATGGTTGCTCCATTGAATCTTGAGAAATTTGATACTTCTGGTTCTGGTGGTTCTGTAGGCTTCCTCCAAGATACGGATGGACACTTCACGATAGGTTAGGTCCTTGTTGATATCAACAGCTCTATGATCGATGTTCTTGAAAACTTCGGTCTTCTCCGGCACTTCTAGGCATTTGCGAAGTAACGAGATATGGAACACATTATGGATGGCTGACATCTCCTCTGGTAATTCCAGTTGATACGATACTTCTCCTCGGTGATTCAGAATCTTGAAAGGTCCGATATATCTGGGGGCTAACTTTCCTTTTAGACTAAAGCGTTGGGTTCCCTTCAATGGCGAAACCTTGAGATATACAAAATCTCCGACATTGAAGGTCTCTCCTTCTCTTGTCAGCATAACTCCTATGTCTGGACTGGGCGGTCTTGAGGTGCTCACAGACTTTGTGAACCTTCTCTTTGGCTTCTCGGAGAATGTCGGGTCCAAAGATCTGACTCTCTCCTACTTGCGACCAATTCAAAGGGGTGTGACACTTCCTTCGTATAGGAACTCAAATGGTGCCATCTACAAACTAGCTTGATAACTGTTGTTATATGAGAATTCTGCGAAAGGCAGGCAGTCTTCCCATTTTGATCCGTACTCCAACACACAAGCTCTCAACATTTCCTCTAGGAGCTGGTTGACTCTTTCAGTCTGTCCATCAGTTTGCGGGTGATAAGCGGTGCTGAAGTTCAACTTGGTGCCTAATCCTTCCTGGACTTTCTGGCAAAATCTCGAGGTAAACTGGGTTCCTCGATCTGATACTATGGTCTTGGGGGTTCCATGTAGACTAACAATTCTAGCAATATACAGCTCTGCTAGCTTCAAACTCTGGTAGGTTGTCTTGACAGGTATAAAGTGAGCTACCTTGGACAGTCTATCAACGATGACCCAGATTGAGTCATTTCCCCTACTAGAAGTAGGCAATCCGGTGATAAAGTCCATTCCGACGGAATCCCATTTCCATTCTGGAATCTGCAATGGTTGCAACAGTCCTGCGGGTCTCTGATGCTCTGCTTTGACTCGTTGATAGATGTCACACTTGGCGATGTAGCTCCCGATTTCTCTCTTCATCTTGTGCCACCAAAATTGCTCTTTCAAATCTTGATACATCTTCGTTCCTCCGGGGTGGATAGAATAAAGAGTGTCATGAGCTTCCTACATGATAACTTGCTTCAGCTATGAATCTGCTGGCACACAGATACGTCCTTTGTACCACAGAACTCCTTCTTCGTCTTCGATGAACCCACGTACCTTTCCTGTACCAATACGACATTTGATTCCGTTGATACTTTCATTTCCCTTCTAGGCTTCCTTGATTTGGTTGATTAATGTGGGTTGAAGTTCAATGCTAGCTAAAAATCCTTTGCTAACTAGCTCAGTTCTAAACTGCTCCAACTCCTCATACAAACTTGGTTGCTTCTCCTTGATCATGGTGTTTAGTCTACACGGCAATTTGCTAAGAGCATCCGCTACCACATTGGTTTTGCCAGGGTGATAGTGAATGTCGAGGTCATAATCCTTGATTAACTCTATCCTTCTCCTTTGCCTCATATTCAGCTCCTTCTAAGTGAAAATATACTTCAAGCTCTTGTGATCTGAGTAAATCTCACAGCGATTACCCATCAGATACTGATGACATGTCTTCAATGCCAAAACCACGGCTGCTAATTCAAGATCATGGGTCAGATAGTTCTGCTCATGCTGCTTCAGTTGCCGAGACAGGTAAGCTATGACTTTTCCTTCTTGCATCAATACACATCCGAGACCAATCTTGGATGCGTCACAATACACATCAAACGGCTTCTTGATATCTGACATGATCAATATTGGGGCTGATATCAATCTCTTCTTCAACTCTTTGAAACTAGCTTCACATTTGTCGGTCCATTCAAACTTCTTGTCCTTCTTCAACAATTGGGTCATGGGTCTGGCGATGCTCGAGAATCCTTCGACGAACTTGCGGTAATATCCCGCTAATCCGAGAAATGCATGGAGTTGGGTTTGAGTGGTTGGGGCCTCCCATTCTTCGACATCCTTGATCTTGGCAGGATCAACAGAGACTCCTCCTGTAGACACAATATGTCCTAGGAATCCTACTTCTTTCAGCCAAAACTCACACTTGTTGAACTTGGCATATAACCGATGCTCTCTCAGGGTTTCTAGGATGATCCTCAAATGTTGCTCATGCTCTTCTTCTGACTTGGAGTAGATAAGGATATCGTCGATAAACACAACGACAAACTTATCTAAGAAATTCATAAAGATCTTATTCATGAGATTCATGAAATAAGCAGGGGCATTGGTTAATCTAAAAGACATAACCGTATACTCGTATAAACCATAACGAGTAGTAAAGGCGGTCTTCGGAATATCCGTTGCACGAATCTTAAGTTGGTGATAACCAGTCCTAAGATCAATCTTTGAGAATACCTGGGCACTAGTCAACTGATCAAATATATCTTCTATCTTTGGCAAAGGGTACTTGTTTTTGATGGTGACGTCATTAAGATTTCTGTAATCTATGCACAAACGGTTGCCTCCATCTTTCTTGTCGACGAATAACACTGGTGATCTCCACGGCGATGCACTTGGTTGAATCAAGCCTATTGCTAACATATCATCCAACTGCTTCTTCAACTCTACTAACTCTGAGGGGTTCATGCTATATGGTCTCTAGGCTATGGGTCCGGTTCCGGGGATTAGTTTGATAATGAACTCAATATCCCTATCCGGGGGCATACCTGGCAATTTATCTAGGAATACGTCGGGGTATTCACAGACTACTCTGACTTGGTCTATGGTGGGTAGGGCTAGACTCTTGTTGCACTTGAATTGAAGAGGTAAGGTTTCAGATATATGCTCTACTGTTACTCCAGAGCTACTGGTCATGGTGATGGCTTTCTTAGCACAGTCTATCAGTCCTTTATGCCTTGACATCCAGTCCATACTTAGTACTACTTTCAATCCTTTGGTTCCGAGTACGATTAGGTTGGCATAAAAACCTATCCCATGTATTCCGATAGGCACAACTTTGCAAATTTTTCTAACTTTTGTGGTTGAACCGAGAATTTGGACTATCATGACATGCTTCAAGTTGGTTGGGTGGATCTTACTAGTCCATGCAAATTCTTCGGTGACAAATAATCCGCCATCCAACTGCATCTATGACTAATAATCCACCTTCAGGTTATCATCCGAACCCCCTCCAGTATTAAGTTGCAAGCAACAGATTATTGCTTTATGAACTGCGTGTAAAGTAAACAATACGATTGTTCTATGAACAAAGGATTGTTGTTTTCTCCCTAGTAGCAATAGCACATCTAGTACCTTAGAGATTTTTGTCACTTCCCCAGATTACCAGAGGCATGAACCCACTATTGAGCATAAATACTAACTCTTGGAGTTGCTAGCATCTACTTGGCCAAGATAGCTACTAACAACGGAAAGCATGCAAGATCACAAATAACAAAGACATGATAGAATCAATAATCAATCTGAAATAGCATCTCAATATCCATCGAATCCCTGCAAACACAACATGCAGAATTACAAATAGATGATCTTGATCATGAACGGAGCTCACAAGATCTAGACATGAAAGCACAAAGGAGGAGAACCAGCCATCTAGCTACTACATGGATCCGTAGTCCAAGGATGAACTACTCACGCATCACACCGGAGGCTTGCATGGTGATGAAGAAGGCCTCCAGGGTGAATTCCCCTCTCTGGCAGGGTGCCGGGAAGAGCTTCAGATCCCTCCCGATCTAGGGATGGAGATGATGGCGGCTACAGACTCTTTTGTGGAGTTTTTGATCGGGTACTTAGGGTTTTCGTCCCGAGGACATCTTATAGTCGGAAGATGAGGCCAAGGGGGTGCCGGGAGCGGCCACACCACCCCCTGGCGCGGGCCAGGCTGGGCCGCGCGGCTAGGTGTGTGGTGCCCCCCTGGCCCCTCTCCGTCTTGTATTCTGGCACTTGATGACTTCCAAAAAATAGGCACTCTTGGCTTTTGTACCGTCCAATTCTGAGAATATTCATTTTCTAACTTTCCTGGAACCAAAAACAGCAGAAAACAGGCAGCTGGCACTGTGGCTCTTGTTAATAGGTTAGTCCAAGAAATCATATGAAAAGTACTCCAAAGTTGGAACAAAACACAAGAAAGTGGATAAAACCAAGCATGAAACATCAAAAATTATAGATACATTTGGAATGTATCATTAGTCTCTTGATGGAGAGAGTACAGCTCAAGCTTGGGGGAGATTGAAGTTATTAATGCTCAAATGTCCCATTCATGAGCTCCCCAACAATAATATTATCAATAACTTTTATGCAAGGCTCCCTCTACATGATAAGGATTTATTGGATGCTTCTTGTGCTGGATCATTCACTCGCATGGAAGAAGAAGCTAAATGGGATCTTCTGGACCGTATTCAAGACAATGCTGAAGCTTGGGAGAATGACAAAGGAAGAAAGTCAGGTATAAATTATGATTATGAATGCATTGAATCTTTTATGGGAACTGATGACTTTCAAAATATTAAAAATGCTTATGGTCTAGACTCTCAAGCTATTGCTTCTTATTTTAAGGCTTTTGCTTCCTATATTGAAGTGCCTAAAAAGAAGTGGAATAAGTATCATGAACCTTATAAAGATATTGCTAAGAGTGTTCCTGCAAGAAATACTGAAGTTTATACTGGTAATCATGTTTTACCTGGACCTTATATTGAGAAAATGCCTTTCCCAGTTAAGATAAATGAACATTCTGTGATAGCTAGTATGGTTGATGAAAGTATAAGCAAAGCTATTGAATCTGATAAACAAATGGTCGATGAACCTATAATAGCAAATGTGAAAGACTTTGTTACTAAATATGTAGAAGAGGGACACACTATCCTTTGTAAGGATACCTCTAATATTGTTTCACAAAGTGGTGTTATGAGAGCTAGTATTCCTGTGTTTTCTGTTAGAATAAGTGATCATTGTCACGATGGTCCTTGTGATAGTTATATTGTTAAGTTTATGTATGATACTGAAAGTGACTATGAGAAAGGGAAAAGTGTTCTTAATGCTCCCTTTCAACTCAATTCATATTCCTATGTGAGCATCCTCAAAATTATCATGCCCATCTTAATGGCTACAAAGAAAGAGCTTTTTGGAGACAATCCAATTTATTTTTGCTTTCAGTTTGTTTTTGTTTTTTGATTCTTGGAAGTTATTACTTCGGTAATAACCTCTCCTTATCCTTTTTGTTTGGTTTTTGTGTCAAGATCAACCTCTAATGAGAGAGAAGTAAGATTTGGGGAAGTGGCTGTCCCGAAACAGATTTTTGTGCTTCACCGTAAAAATTTGTGAGAGATCTCTGTATGTCGGATTGAGCTGTAATTTTTTGTGCTTCTGACCCAGGTTATTATTTAACTTTCGTTAGTGTTGCACTTTTTGATTTGAGCAACAGAACATTTTCTAAAAATTTGATCTTTACTTGCTGGTCTGTTTTGACAGATTTTGCCACTCTTGCATTTGCTTCTTTCATCGATTTCTTTTTTGAATTATTTTTGGGTTTTTGGAAGGAATTGCTACAGTAGCTTATGTTTTGATGGTTTTCAGTTGAAGTTGAACTCAAAAGGTTTTATCACTTCACTTATAGTAATGTTGCTAATGAGAACTGTGTGAAAGAAATTTCCAGGTTAGTGGAGAAAATGGTCTCATAAGGAAGAGAAAGGTTTCATGACTCAAGTAATATGTGTATGAAGATGAAGATATTGATGATATTCAAGTGATAACTCTGGAAGAATGTACTAAATGCCAAATTCAGAGAATTGCAGAGTCCGTTTTCGAATAGGTAATAGTTCTAGTAAGAAAAGTTCCGCGAAAATACTATCCCACTATATTTTTGCAATTTTTAGACAATAAGGAAAGTTATGAAGCGAAAGAGGGACGGAAAAGGAGCCAGGGTGCCTCACACCACTCTGTGGCGCGGGCTGATGACCCACAAGTAGAGGGGGTGTATCGCAGTATTTTCGAGGGAAGTGAAACCCAATTTATTGATTCGATACAAGGGGAGCCAAAGAATATTTATAAGCCTTAACAACTGAGTTGTCAATTCAGCTGCACCTGGAAACAATCTTGCTCACAGCAGTTTATTAGTAGCAACGGTTTTGTATTACAAATAGTAAAGTAGCAGCAGCAGCAAAGTAAAGACAGTAGTAACAATAGCAGTAAACAATAGGATTCGAGTGCGGTAGGCATAGGGATGGATGGACTGGCGTTGCATGGACAAGACAATTCACATAGAAATTAGAACATAGGGCAATTGCAGATAAATAAGATAAAGCATCCAAGTACTAGATAATCCTAGGCATGTGTTCCATATATAGTCATACATGCTCGCAATGAGAACTTGCACAACATCTTTTGTCCTGCCAGCCCGTTTGCAGCGGGGCCTCAAGGGAACTACTAGCAATTAAGGTGCTCCTTTTAATAGAGCACCGGAGCAAAGCATTAACACTCCGTGAACACATGTGATCCTCACATCAAAGCCATTCCCTCCGGTTATCCCAATTTCTGTCACTTCGGGGCCATTGGTTCCGGACAACAACGTGTGTATACAACTTGCAGGTAAGACCATAAACAATACTATCATAATGAATCAATAACATGTTCAGATCTGAAATCATGGCACTCGGGCCCTAGTGACAAGCATTAAGCATAACAAGTCGCAACAAAGTCATAAAGCACTAATAAAAGATACTAGGCACCATGCTCTATCAATCTGATGGCATTACATGAACGATCTCATCCAATCCCTACCATCCCCATAGCCTACAACGAGGGATTACTCACTCATAGATGGGGGAAACATGGATGGTCGATGGAGAAGTGATGGTGATGATGATGGCGATGATCTCCTCCAATTCCCCGTCCCCGCAGGGTGCTAGAATGGAGTTTCTGGTGCTGTTTCGTGGAATCTAGTGGTAGCGGCGGAGCGGAACTCCTTCTAGAAAAACGTCAACCCCCCTGAGTTTTTAGGTCAGAAGGCAACTTATAGGCAAAGAGGGAGACCGAGGGACAGTCTGGGGCAGCCAGACCACCCCCTGGCGTGGCCTAGGCTTGCCCGCACGACCAGGTGGTGTGGCCTGGGCCCAGCCCCCCTCCGTCTCGTATTCTGGCTCCAGGAGTCTTCTGGTGAAATAGGATTTTTGGCATATTTTCCGGGATTTTTCCTGATAGTTGATTTTCTCCACAAAAAGTAGACACCAAGGCAACTCTGCTGAAAATAGCGTCAGTCCGTATTAGTTGTATCCAAATCACACAAGTTTAGAGGAGAAACAATAGCAAAAGTGTTCCGGAAAGTAGATACGTTTTGGACGTATCAACTCCCCCTAAGCTTAGCTTATTGCTTGTCCTCAAGCAATTCAGTTGAAAACTGAGCGCGATAAAAGAACTTTTATGAACACAATTGCTTCATATGATGTATATATTCTCAGCATGTGATCAACTACTGAGACAATTCATAATAAGGAGTATGCAACTAAGTTTACTTAATAGGCAATGCAAGCTATGAAGAGATTCCAACTCAAAAATAATAAGTAGCATGAAGCATAAACATAAGCAACATTACAATGCTCATAACAAGGTATGATAGAGTGGTATCTTGCTTGCCTTTGATTATGAATGCCAAGGCACCTTTGAAGTCCAAGTGAAGACTTGAAGTAAAGATGTCAAAGATACAAGCATCAAAGTCATAACACAAATAATCAAGTAATGAGACAAGCACAAAGAATGACAAGTATGCTCTCAAGATGGTGCTCAAAGAATATATGGAGACTCAACAAGTAAAATAAAAAGGTTTTGAATAGTTTGAAAAGCTTCCAAATGATGAAAGTATGGTACTCATTAGCTTTGAGCTCTCATTGCCCTATCATAAGCATCTTTAATGTGGTTAAGGTGAAAGTGAGGTCCAATCTGAGTTATATGCTTGACAGACTATAAACTGAAAATCCCATGTCCCTTGAGTACGAGGGCCGCTCCTCATGCTACTCAACTTTAGTTACCAGTAAGGTCTTGTCATCGTAAATACGTGCGTATCATAGAGAACCACCAACAGGGTACCCCTTGCCCGATGATACGGAAGAATCCCCATAACAAAATGATAAGGCAAGCAGACAATGAGTATCTCAGCAATCTTCTTATTTACCATGGGAAAATGGTGCTTTTTTCTCTCTTTCCTCTTTTCATAATTTTTTTTTCTTTTTCTCAATAGCTATCTCTCTTTTTTTATAAGAAGAATGCTTCATAGATATCATTATGATTATGCTGCAGGTTTCCACCATGTCAGCATGGATTAGACCAGCGGCCCAGGCGTTTCTCTAACACACCTACATAACTCCATGGACTTACAAGCTCCCCTTTTATTTCACACCGACGACATCGCAAACAAAAGAGCATGGTATCAACTAGGTATATATTTACAGGTGTTGAAAGCGTTCCTCGTGACAGCACGGTTCTGCTAATCCCCAGCCTATAATTTGCAAGCATATAACTTTCATGGACAGTCACAATGGCTCAGGTTTATTAAGTGCAGAAAATAAAGTGTGCCATCAAGTTCGTGAGAGCTTTACTAACTAACTTTCTCATAACAAGCAAACATTTTATTCGGAAGAAATCAAGGCATATTGAATATGCACGGAAGTAGCAAATGATGCTAATAGGTAGGCATGGTGGACACTTTGGAAATATTTGGTTTAGGGAGTTGGAAACTTGAGTAAAACATACTCAGTGTAAGTGAAGGCTAGCAATAGTAAGGGAGTGACAAACGAGAGAGCAATAGCTGTCATAATCATGCTTGCAACAAAACAGGACTAATCATGGCATGAAAGTGATTCAAGATCCTCAAGGCAAAATAATTCATCAAGGCTTAACTGATTATTACAGTCATGTGCATGCGTGAGCATGTGCCAAGTCAATTCAAATGAAACATTCGGAGGAGGATACCACGGTGTCATACCAAGTTATGAATAGAATAATGCAAGCAAACATTCATAAGACATGCTACAAACTATTAACAAGCTGGAACTAATCATAAGAAAGCAAGAACTACTAAGCATCCAAATATAACATACACCCTACACGAACAGGCTAAGCATGCCCACAAAATAGAGTTTGTTACCAGCCTCTTACCACAAGTTGTCATTAATCCTCATTATTACTATTCACTTGTGTGGCTTGAATAATAACATGAAACCAATATCCACTGAGGACTGCTGAACCCTGTAGCAAACTCACAAAACCAAAGAAGAACGACAAATATTTTTGTTGTTTTCGATTTTTAAAACAAGAACCAAAAAGAAAAAAACAAACAAAGCAAAATCTTTTTGGGTTTTTCGAATAGTTCAAACAAAGCAAAAAGGGGAAAACAAACCAAGGCAAAAAGAAGAAGAAAACCAAAGAGAAACAACAGAAATATTTTTGGTCTTTTATGTTTTAGAAAGCAAAAGCAAAGAAAGAGCGAAAACTGAAAAGAGAACGAAATATGAATGTACAAAGTACCGACGCAACATGGTATGGGGATGAGTGCAGGGTCGGCGTACCTCCCCCCAAGCTTAGGCTTTTGGCCTAAGTGGGTATCAATCCCAAGCCAGCCAGGATGATGTGTCACCATAGTATGACGAGGAGGTCCCCTCGTCCTGGTGCGAGCTCGAGTACGTCCCTCTGTAATGTGCGGAGTAATCATAGGAGGGTACGTCCTCTTGGTGCTACTCGTGGAAGCCTAGCAAACGAAGCTGCTCGTCCACCTCCTCCTTGGAGCACGACCACGGTCTCCTGTGAACACTAAACAAAGAAGACTGCGGCAAAGGTATCTCCCTCTCATCCCCATCAGTAAACAACATGTTGTATACTAGACTGTCCAAATCAGAAGTAATAGTGACAAAGTGATGAGTTTTCATAGCAACAAGGTCAAGCCTCTGTGGTGCCAGTACAGTATCATTGGGGTCCACTAAAAGACCTAATGCATTGACCATACGCGAGGCAATGATGCCCCTATAGATAGGCCCCCTAGCAGCTAGGCGGCGAGCAATAAGAGAGCCTAGATTGTACCAAGTATCATTGTTAAGCACAGCAACAAGGAAGGCTAAATGATAGTTGGAGATATTACTTGTGTTCTCCCTACCAAGTATGCTAGTAGCAAGATAATATGCAAAGTATCTGAGAGCAGGGAGTTGAATGTTTCTTATCTTTCCGCGTTGCGCCACACGATCATCATCATTGGTCACCCCTCGGTAAAGCTCCAGCAAATCAACGGGTCGCCCTTGAATTTTATTCACGGTCCCTGTCATGCTTACACCTACAATATTGCAAAATCTTTCCAATGGCATGGTAAAGGGCAGATTATAAATTTTGAAAGAGACAGTTGACTGATAGGCCGTGTTAGTAAACGTGAAGCTCTCAACAAAGGTTTTGGTGAGCATAGCGTATTGCTCACTCTCATCTTGCTTATATGAGGTCAAACCAACCCTCTCAATCAATAGCAAGAAATCATCAAGAATCCCTGCAGGTTGTAAGAAAGTAAAACAAGCAAAAGTAGATGGGTGAGCATCCCCATCATCCCTTTCATTACCAATACGAGTTGCAATGAGATCTTCGTTGTATGATGGCCTAAACTGAGAGGCTGATCTTGAGGGCCTCGACCTACTAGGTGCATCCCTCTCAAATATCTCTCCAAAGGTATGGTTGTTCATGCTTGGTATTCTGAAATTTAAACACCTATTAAACAAGTGATTGCAAAGTGAATATAATGAAGGGTACTACTCATAGGGACTTGTAAGAGGCCTAAACATGCATCAAAACTATAACTCTAAGCATCAAACAAGCTTACAAGCTCACATAACCTGTCACCTACAGCAGCAAAATACTCAAGATATAATCCACTATACACAAATCTACTTGGACAAGGGGAGGAGTCACATACCAGAGAACAAGTGCTCCAATTTTCAGCAACAAAGATGGGCTGAGCAAGGAGATCGAAAAAATCAAGAGCGAGCACAGCAAGAACGCGATTTTGAGCAATGAACTAGAGCTCATTCGGGAGAGAGAAGAAAGTGGCAGGTGAGAGAGTTAGTGGAGGGCTAGGGGTGGCCCACACCATGGCATGGCGCCACCCAGGGCAGGCCGTGCCACCAGGTGGTGTGCCTGCCTGGTGGGTCCCCCTGACACCTCCCAGGCACTCCTCTGCCCCTTTTTTCACGTAAAAATTTAATATAATTTTTCTGGAATTTTTTGAGATACTTTATTTTTGGGCATTTTTCAGGTATAGAAGAATGATTTTCTAACAGACAGATTTTTTTTGGAAATGATGCAATGACAAAACAAGGCTAGAACTATAGGAGTTCTAAGACACTCTAACATGCAAGCAACTAACAACAACAAAAACTAAATGAAAACAAAACTAAAATGGATAGCAATAGGAGTAAACGGAGATATTCATAGTGAAAACATTGTTTTGTTCAACGAAATGCTTTTGTTAACAAGGTGGATCAGGTCTTGTTACCAAAACAATTTCATATGAGACAAAACTTTGTATTCCACTAATGATATGTTACCTCAACCTTGATAGCAATGGTCCCAATCATAATAGTTTCAAATTTTTCTCTTGGTATGGGACAATATATTTCTCCAACTTGAATGCCCTCAACATGTTCAATTGAATTCAAACCATAAGTCCTTTCAACTTCTTGGGGAAATAGACAGTATGTTCCTTGTCATTAACATTGAAAGTCACCTTTCCTTGATTACAATTAATAACAGCTCCTGCAGTATTAAGAAAATGTCTCCCAAGAATAATAGACATATTATCATCTTCATGCATTTCAAGCACAACAAAATCAGTTAATATCAAGCAATTATGAGCCACTTGAACATGTACATCCTCACATATACCAATAGGAATAGTGGTAGATTTATTAGCCATTTGCAAAGATATATCAGTTGGTATTAACTTTTCTAGTTGAAGCCTCTTATAGAGAGAGAAAGGCATAACACTAAATCCAGCTCCCAAATCACACAAAGTAGTTCTAACATAACTATTTTTAATAGAGCAAGGGATAGTTGGAATCCCTAGGTCTCCAAGTTTCTTAGGAACCTTACCATTAAAGGAATAATTAGCAAGCAAAGTAGAAATTTCTTCATTAGGGATCTTCCTTTTATTCGAGACAATATCCTTCATATACTTTGAGTAAGGAGGCAATTTAATAGCATCAGTCAAAGGAATTTGCAGGAATAAAGGTTTCATCCACTCACAAAACTTATTATAGTGTTCATCTTCCTTTGACTTGTGTTTCTTATCAGGGAATGGCATAGGTTTTTGGACCCAAGGTTCTCTTTCACTACCATGTTTCTTAGCAATAAAATCTTCTTTAGTGTATTTAGTATTCTTAGTGTGGTTTTCAGGTTCTTCTTCAACTTTTTCTTCATTAGGAACTTCATTTTCTTCATTACCACTTTCAGTTTCAGCATCAGAAAGAGATATATTATTAGGATCTATAGTAGGTTCAGAGGGTTCTACAATAGTTTATGTTTCTTTTTCCTTTTCTTATGAGTAGAGCCACTATTTTCAACTTGTTGAGAATCCTGCTCAATTCTTTTGGGATGCCCCTCAGGATAAAGAGGATCCAAGGTAGCAGCTCCACTTCTAGTTCTAATTTCATAAGCATGCTTTTCTTTAGCGGCATTAATAAGCAAGTCTTTTTGTACTTTAATGAGTTGATCTATTTGAGTTTGAACCATTTGAAAGTGTTTAACAATCATTTTAACATCATTAGAAGTTCTTTCCACAATATCCTTCAACTCAACAATAGCTCTAGTGTTTTCCATTAGATGATTTTTCACCCTTTTATTAAAATTATCTTGCTTAACAATAAAACTAAAATGGATAGCAATAGGAGTAAACGGAGATAATCATAGTGAAAACATTGTTTTGTTCAACGAAATCCTTTTGTTAACAAGGTTGGAATAGGCACCGGAATAGTAGGATCATGTACAATTACTTCAGGTATAGCTTGTTTAGGAGTCCAATCTTCATAATTCTTACTTATTTTAGCCATTAATTCCTCAACTTCCTTGGGAGTCCTATTCTTGAAAACACAATCAGCACAACTATCTAGGTATGTCCTAGATTCTTCGATTAGTCCATTATAAAATATATCAAGAGGCTCATTCTTAGGTAATGGACTTCCAGCCTGTGCATGAATCAAAGCACAAAACCTTGCCCAAGATTCAGGCAATACCTCTTTTTCTCCCTGTTTAAAATCAAAAAGTTCCTGCAAAAGAGCATGTCTATTACTAGGAGGAAAATATTTCTGCAGGAAAGTACTAATCAAGCAATCAGGGCTATTAATAGATCCAGGAGGTAAATTACTAAACCAAGTTTTAGCTTCTCCTTTCAGTGAAAAGGGGAAAATCTTAGCAACAAAGTAAGTACGCATCTTAATATCATCAGAAAACAAGTCACTCATGGTAGAAAGTTCATTCATATGTGCTACCGCACTTTCATTCTTAGTCCCACAAAAAGGTTCTTTCTCAACAATAGCTATGTAAGATAGATCGAGAGAGAAATCATAATCTTTATCTATAATGTTTATGGGAGAAGCAGCAAACTTAGCAATAGGAGATAATTTGGGTCCAATAGTACGCCTCTCAAGGAGACTCTTAGCAGCACTCCTATCATGGGTGTTTTTACATTCTTTAATAAATTCATCGGTCATCTCAACATAACCATCTTCAATACCATAACTTTCACTAGACTCAGGTGAACTAACAGGTGTGGTAGTGTCTTCATTAGGAGTTTCAGTATTTCCATCTATAGTTCTAGCAATTGTAGCATCTAGGAAAGGACCTAATGAACCACTCTTATCAAGCACAGTAGAAGCAGCATCATAAGCATCAGAAGTTTCAGATTCAGCAGTAGTAGCAGTGTGTGTAGCATGTGTATGTGGTGGTGTAACGAGCTTACTTATAACTGATGGTGAATCAAGGGCAACCGAGGTGTTCCGAACCGTACCTCTTCTTGTAGTGGATGGTAAAATAGGAACCTTGCCATCACGAGACTTACCCATGATGGATGGATAGCAGTGAACAATAGAGAATCCAAGTGAACTTGATAAATAAAGCTATGCTCCCCGGCAACGGTGCTAGAAAATAGTCTTGATGGCCCACAAGTATAGGGGTGTATCGCAATATTTTCGAGGGAAGTGAAACCCAATTTATTGATTTGACACAAGGGGAGCCAAAGAATATTTATAAGGCTTAACAACTGAGTTATCAATTCAGCTGCACCTGGAAACAATCTTGCTCACAACAGTTTATCAGTAGCAACAATTTTGTAGTAGAAATAGTAAAGTAGCAGCAGCAGTAAAGTAAAGACAGTAGTAACAATAGCAGTAAACAATAGGATTCGAGTGCGGTAGGCATAGGGATGGATGGACGGGCGTTGCATGGACAAGACAATACACATAGCAATTAGAACATAGGGCAATTGCAGATAAATAAGATAAAGCATCCAAGTACTAGATAATTCTAGGCATGTGTTCCATATATAGTCATACGTGCTTGCAATGAGAACTTGCACAACATCTTTTGTCCTGCCAGCCCGTTTGCAGCGGGGCCTCAAGGGAACTACTAGCAATTAAGGTGCTCCTTTTAATAGAGCACCGGAGCAAAGCATTAACACTCCGTGAAGACATGTGATCCTCACATCAAAGCCATTCCCTCCGGTTATCCCGATTCCTGTCACTTCAGGGCCATTGGTTCCGGACAACAACGTGTGTATACAACTTGCAGGTAAGACCATAAACAATACTATCATAATGAATCAATAACATGTTCAGATCTGAAATCATGGCACTCGGGCCCTAGTGACAAGCATTAAGCATAACATGTCGCAACAAAGTCATAAAGCACTAATAAAAGATACTAGGCACCATGCCCTAACAATCTGATGCCATTACATGAACGATCTCATCCAATCCCTACCATCCCCATAGCCTACAGCGGGGGATTACTCCCTCATAGATGGGGGAAACATGGATGGTCGATGTTGAAGCGATGGTGATGATGATGAAGGCGATGATGTCCTCCAATTCCCCGTCTCGGCAGGGTGCCAGAACAGAGTTTCTGGTGCTGTTTCGTGGAATCTGGTGGTGGCGGCGGAGCGGAACTCCTTCTGGAAAAACGTCAAACTCCCCTGAGTTTTTAGCTCGGAAGGAAACTTATAGGCGAAGAGGGAGACCGATGGGCAGTCTAGGGTGGCCAGACCACCCCCTGGCATGGCCTGGGCTTTCTCGCACGACCAGGTGGTGCGGCCTGGGCCCAGCCCCCCTCCGTCTCGTATTCTGGCTCCGAGAGGCTTCTGGTGAAATAGGATTTTTGGCATATTTTTCGGGATTTTTCCTGATAGTTGATTTTCTGCACAAAAAGTAGATACCAAGGCAACTCTGCTGAAAACAGTGTCAGTCCATGTTAGTTGCATCCAAATCACACAAGTTTAGAGGAGAAACAATAGCAAAAGTGTTCGGGAAAGTAGATACGTTTTGGACGTATCACGGGCCCACCCCTGGCCGCACCACCAGGTGGTGAGGCCACCCTAGACTCCGTCTCTGACCCGTTTTCTCCCAGTACCTTCCTTTTGTTATGAAACTTTGTAATATATAATCCCCCGGATCCCCCGAGGTTCGTATATTGTGTTTTCGTCGTGTTTTCGTTTCGATCTGTTTTTGCCAGGAACTATTCTTGAAAGCTTAGAAGCACAATGGTGTCCGCCAAGGATAAAGAAAAGGAGCCTATGGAGGAGGATTCTCAAGACCCCAAGCAGGGGCTGGTACCTTTAGTCTCTTGCCCTGCATCAACGGAAGCTCTACGAGTCGCTAATGAGTTCTTCAATAAGTACAAAGACTTAAGGAGGAAAGTGGACATGCTTCAATGGGAGAATAATAGGCTTCACAAGATGCTGGAAGATTTCCTCACGTCAACTAAGAAAATATTACCACCACCACCAAAAGAGTAATTCGTCATCAGGTTTGGCACCCCCTTGGTTTGTTCCAAGCTTGGGGGAGTGCCGCGGTATCACATCACTATCTTCTATCTTTTTACCTTTTTAGTAGAGTCATATCATGAATAGAGAAGTCATCATGTAGGATGGTTTGCATTATGGAAGTGTCCCCTCTCTCGTTAGATATGTATCCCTTGGTGTGAGTTGCCATTATGGAATATTAATGGGAAGTTCTATCATTTACTCTTTTGCATATCTTATATTAGTTTTCAATCCGTGGTTATATGGTTGATCTTGTTGTTATTATTGGTATCACTTTGGGATCATTGAGTTAATTTAGTTGGTTTTGGCAAACCTAGCTTGGTCAGTAGCAACACTATTTTTGAGAGTCAAATGAAAAGATAAAAGTACTCTAAAGAAAAATATAATTTCATCATCTTTCTTTCTTGATTTGCTCATAAGTCTAGTATTCTCGAGTTAAGACCTTTTGTGCTTCCAAGGAAGATTGCATGTTTGTTTTTATCACTTCTATGTTTGTTTGTTTCCTTCAACTCTTATACTTGCTACCCAGCCTTGCTAGCCAAAAACTTGTACTAAGAGGGAATACTTCTCGTGCATCCACTTCCTTCAACTCTTTAAGTTTTAGCGCTTCTTGCCAAACCCGCATAGAAACGATTCAAGGACGCCCACCAGGCACTTTCGTGCGGGTGGAAAACGAAGTAATATCATTACACGATAGTCCATGATGGAACCCACAGAACAGATATACATATATATACAACAACGACTCACTGAGTCAAGAATACAGATATACAGTACAAAGATCCAAATCACCTTGAAAACGATACAACATGCAAGTACGGATAAGAAGCAAATTGAGCTAAGAGCCCTGAAGAAATAACCAATGGCGTCCATAACCCTGCCCAGGTCAAGCCAGAAGGGTAACCCTGCTAACGACGTCGATCTCAAACCTGCTAAAACAAAATGGGTGCCGATAAAGGGCAAAGGAAAAAGAGGAGAGTTAGTACTGAGGCCAGTACACGGCGAGGCTAGAATTCAGCGGCTCTCGCCTACATAGGTACTGAAGCGGCAGCGCAACATGCACTAAACAACCTATAGAGACTCAAAACCACTGTCGGCTATTAGAGAGGGATAAGAAAGATCTATTCAGGACCAACCTAATACTAACACCAGTCATACCCGTCCTGGTATTTCCCCCCTCGAGACCAAACGAGGAAGTCAAACCAAGGAACTCACACAGTTGGCAGTTTTATTCATTCTATTATAGTTGCAACACTTACTAGTCAAATATAGATAGCGTGAGTCATCCTGATAGCATAAGTAGTTAACCATTCAGTTGTAGTTGCAGTACTTACTAGTCAAATACAATTAGCATGTGACATCCCAAATCCAGTAATTGTTGGCACTTTTATTTCATTCCATCGGAGTTGCGAATACTTACTAGGCACGTATAACATGACACGATACACCCCAGCTCCACCAGTTGTTGGCACTTTTATTATCCATTCCATTATAGTGAAGCTGATTACTAGTCACATATGAAGTCAAATTTATAGCACTACTTTAGTTATGCTTGTCTATGATCGAGATACTATGCTCCAAGTCGTCCATAACCGCGGACACGGCTTTCAGAAAGATTTACCCTGCAGGGGTGCACAAATAGGAACACACACACGATCAACCTCGGAAAAACCAAATCAAAACCCAACGAGGCTTTCACGACAAAGCAATCACAGGATTCATAAAATATTTCAGGGGGGCACCCCACTAAGCTACCCGCAACGAAGTTGGCTGGCTCTGGAATAGACCCAGGGTTTGCGAGAACGGCTGTAAACGACTGGGAACTCGAAAGTGTGACTCGGCTTGTCGATACCGTGAAATCATGCCGCGATCCAAAATAGTACAAGTATTCCACGCACAATCGTAAATAAAGCAGTAAAGCATGGCATAAGTACATGATAGTAATAAAACCCCAAACTAGTTTGTGGCCCCAAGAAATAAGAAATGAATCAAGCTCTGGCTAAGGGGGATCCATAGGGTCTCCCGGATGTGGATAGTGCGAATAGTCAAGGAACAGGTATCAATTACTCGGGGCTTACGGGACACAAGTGGACATGAAAAACCAAATAACAGATATTGCCCACCAGTGCCTCTTTCATTAGTTATCCCAGCAATTTAATAGTTGTATTTAAAGTCATGATCCTCTCCACCGTAAATCATATGACAACATTCCAACAACTGTGTGGTACTTCACGACACGGGATCACACCTGAGCAAGCGACTACGACTCGCAAGACCATCTATCTACTAAACAACAGGTAATAGGAGGTGTCCAATGCAATATAGAGGCTGCAAGGAATATAAATGGTGCAGAAACTAAAGCATCGCAATACGGGTAGCAATAGATCAACAGGAGGAAGTAAAGACTATAAATGTAAAATAGGTAGAAAAGGGGAGAATGCTCGCCTAGGAAACATAGCCGAAGATTCATTTGGAGATCGGGTCGACACTCGCATCCACTCAACGGCCTAATCCGTGAAGAAGCAAAACACTAGAAGAAACACCGGATACACTATTTAATACTACGACAGAAGATCGGACATGATGCATGCATGATGTATGACATGGCAAAGATGCGATGCGACTAGGCAATATTAAGCGGAACCGGGGTCCCGACAATTAATTAGAAGGGTCAACTTATTTTGATACCCCGCAATTTAAATGTTGTCTTAACAAGGCGAAACATGGCATCGGTTCGCTACACAAATTTAAATGGGGGCCAATATAAGACTAGAATAGCCTGCATGTAGCCTCCATGTTTAATTATTAGGTGAATCTACATAATACCCACAAACTACACAATATGTATGCGGCGTGACCAAATTAATATGCAACAATTATATACAGCATTTATAAAATAGGGATAGATATGGGTCACACATTAGGGGGTTCGGCGATCTTGGGTTCCGAGGGATCGGTCTTCGAACGCCGGGATCGGTCTTCGGATCTTCGGATCTGGGAAGGAGAACTTGGTGTCCAAGATGGAGGTCTTCGGGATCCGCCTTCACGAGCATCGACAACTCGCTTGACGGAGCCGAGGGTTCATCAGATTCGCCCGGTTCAATGTTGGTCTTGGCATGCGAAGCAGAACTTGGTGGCTACGGGATCACGGCACTAGAGTGAAGGTCTTGACAAAACACATCGGCAGGGAAGATCTTGAGGTTCGACTGTTCTTGACGAACCACCTGGTGCTTCAGCACAGACACGACACCAGATTGCGTCGGTTTCAACTTCTCCACAACAACAACACGACCACACTTCACTACAGGAGTCGAACACAACACGACCGGGCAGAGGCTGGGGAATCCCGAGGTGCTGCAAGGCCGGTAGGAGATGTCTCGTGTGGGACCCTAAGCTACAGCACGAGGACGCGTGGATGGCGGTGAACACCGGTGAGGGTGTTCATGCTCAGCGTTGTACGCCTGCGCACTATGGAGGCCGAGCCGGTGTGAGCAAAGGAGGCGAGGTCTAGGATTGAGCCCCAGGAGAGGAGCGGCGCCCGGGTCGAGGTCGAGGTGGTGGGAGACGACGAGGTCGCCAGCGGGCACAGCCACGCGCAGTGCTGGGAGTGGCGGCAATGGCGGTGCCCGAGGGAGGCAAATGGCCGCGGCTCAGTGCGAGGAGGCGGACGGTGGGACTTGCACGTGGCCGGAGGAGCTCTTAGCGGCGCGGCTGCTGCGGAACGGGGCGCCTGCGAGGCACCAACGACAGAGGGGAACCGGTGGCAGAGAGGAAGCTCGGCGGCGGACGGGGCTCGGGATCCGGCGAGAGGCGAGAGGAGCTCGGGGTCGCGAGGAAGTCGAGGCCCAGGTGAGGGCCCCCCTAGCGCTAGAGGGCGAGGCCAAGTAGAGGTAGGTGGTCGCCTGGGGCAGCCATGGCGCTGGCGGCTGGCTCGCGGGGTTGGGGCGAGGAGGAGAGGACCGTGAGGCAGCGGCGGGGTCGGGGTTGGGATCAGGGTCCGCGTGCGGTGGATGGTGGGGCCAGGAATGGGAGTGGTTCACGGGGTGGGCGAGTGTTCGGTGTGGTTAGCTATGTGCGGGACGGGTGCGGGCGACGGGGCGTGTCGAGGCTAGGGGTCACGTGCGGTGCGTGTTTTGCGCGCATGTTGCCGTGGACCACGACGCGGGGTAGGTGGCTCGTGTGCTGCACGGGGCGTGTCGGTGTTGTGCGCTGCGGGATGTGGCTGCGGCAAGGTGTGGGTCGGGTTGGGTCAGGGGGACTGGTTTGGTTGGTCTAGGGTTAGGGTTTGGTTTTGGTTGGGTTGCTAGGGTTTTGTTGGAGGTGGCCGGCCGGGCTTTTGGGCCTGGCTGGCTGCCTCCCAAAAATAAAATAAATTTTGTTTATTTATTTAAAAGGCTTTTGTAATATGTTTTTAGAAAAATAAAATATCCGGAAGAGACCGGGGTTTTAATTTGAAATAAAGACATGGGATATTTAGAAAACAAATATAGGATTTTAGAAAATAGTTTTAGACAAACATATGCATGATGATGACGATGCTCAAATGCAATGTGGCATTATGACATGAGCATATAGTCATGATGATGCACAAAATATAAACTACAAGCGATTTTATAGTAGTGGTTTTATCGGGGTGCTACAATTCGACACCACTAACAATGGATCTCGCCCTCGAGATCCGCCTCATTGTACGGGGAAGAAGGCCAATGGTCTGATTCTTCTCGCTTCGTGTAGATCCTCGCGACACCACTAACAAGGGTTCTTGATCCATCTTGAAATCGATGACACCACCAACAATGGTCGCTGCTCACGCTCGTCGAGAGAACACTCCAGAGAAACAAAGACGAAGGTAAAGGTATCGAAATAAAAGGCCACCTCTAACTTCCTAGGAAGGAGTAAAGATTGCATTGGTCCACCAGTTCAATGTACAAGAGCGAATGATAGGAGTAGTAGTATGGTCATGACTCCATTCCGCACTCAAAGCATTACTCTGTACATGAACAAAAGAATCGTGCAACCAACTCTGGGAATTCAGACTAAAGATCTTCACAAGCGATGTCCGGAGAACAAAGGAGTGATGCAGTCTCTTCATAGGATCTGTCGTAGATGATGGCGTCGCATCGGAAAACACCGGAAGGCACAAAGGAAGAGCAAAGAAAGGTACAACAGGTGAAGGATTCCTCAGATAGCATGAAGACCGAATGTAGAAGCACCATTACCAAAGGAGAAAGCGAAACCCTGAAGGTGCGACGGAAAACCAACCACGAGAAATCTTGGACTTGAAGAAAGGTAAGAGAACATATTCAAAACTCGCAAGGTAAGAGGAGAATAGCATAGGGCTAAGGAGTAAAATCAGACCTAATCAGATCTATCCAACCGATTTTGCAAAATAGTTTTGACACTATACATCGGCCGTTAGCTAGGTTATCCTACAGGCTGGACTAGTGGGATATCGCAACTGCTGAGCTCTGATACCACTTCGTAACACCCTCGAATCGGCCCTATGCAAGTTTTAGCGCTTCTCGCCAAACCCGCATAGAAACGATTCAAGGACGCCCACCAGGCACTTTCGTGCGGGTGGAAAACGAAGTAATATCATTACACAATAGTCTAGGATGGAACCCACAGAACATATATATATATACAGCAACGACTCACTGAGTCAAGAATACAGATATAGTACAAAGATCCAAATCACCTTGAAAACGATACAGCAACCAAGTACGGATAAGAAGCAAATTGAGCTAAGAGCCCTGAAGAATAACCAATGGCGTCCATAACCTTGCCTAGGTCAAGCCAAAGGGTAACCCTGCTAACGACGTCGATCTCAAACCTGCTAAAACAAAATGGATGCCGATAAAGGGCAAAGGAAAAAGAGGAGCGTCAGTACTAAGGCCAGTACACGGCGAGGCTAGAATTCGGCAGCTCTCGCCTACATAGGTTGAAGGGTTCGTAGCATGGAAAACAAAAAAATTCTACCGCAAGAACGAACAAAACCCAGATCTAATCTAGATAAAAGCCAAGATCTAATCCATTAGACATGTGCAACGAGATAGATCTGTACTAACCCTTGTAGATCCGAAAGCGTTACGAGATTGGATCTCGTGGTTGATGTAGTCGATCACTTGCCGCTCTCAAGATCGTGTGGACGATCCTTCCGGCGCCGCGTTCCGGCAGCGCTTCCGCAGTCGGTCACACGTGCGGAGTCGAAGCAGACCTTCCTCTCCTTGTTCCAGCGAGCAACGGAGGTAGTAGATCTTCTCCACGGAATCTCAACAGCACGACGGCGTGGTGGTGGTGGTGGAGTAGAGAATTCTGCAGGGCTTCGGTTAAGCCTAAGCAGAAGAAAGGAGGAGGAGAGAGGCGGCTAGGACCTAGAGTAGTGGAGGGGTGCCAGGGGGTGGCGCCCCCACCCCTTTATTTAAAGGGGGGAGGCGCCATGGGGAGGGGGAGTCCTAGTAGGACTCCCCTCCCTCCTTGGCCGGCGGATTGGGGAGGGGGGAGGAGTCCTCCTCCCCCACGACTCCTTGTCTTGCCCCACAAGGACTCCTTGATCCTTTCTTGGTTTTCAAGCAAACTCCAAGAAATCTTCCAGAACCTTCCGAAACATTCCGAAACCTTCTAGAATCCTCATACAAGTACTCCGGAACATTTCCTAACTCAGAAAATGATCCCCAATATATAAATCTTATTCTCCGGACAATTCCGGATCTCGTCGTGATGTCCCGGATCCAATCCGAGACTCTGAACAACATTAGGTCTCCAACGCATATTCCATATCTACTTAAAACAACTTCGAACCTTAAATGTGTCACCCTACGGTTTGTGAATATGTAGACATGATAGAGACACATCTCCTATCAATAACCATCAGCGGTACCTGGAGATCCATAATGGCTCCCACATACCCAACGATGACTTCGCGATCGATTGAACCACTTACATACGAAACCAATTCCCTTTGTCTCGCGATACTATACTTATCCGAGGTTTGATCGTTGGCATCTCCATACCTAGTTCTACCTCGTTACTGATAAGTACTCTTTACTCGTTCCGTGATATGTCATCCCTTGTGACCCAGTCACATGCTTGCAAGCTAACTAGATGACATTCCACCGAGAGGGCCCAAAGCATATCTATCCGTCATATGGATGGACAAATCCCAATCTTGGTTCATGCGCTTCAACACATACTTTCTGAATACCCAATGACACTTTTATAACCACCCAGTTACGAAGCGGCGTTTGATGTCATCAAAGTATCCATCCGGTGACGGTGATTAACATAACCTCATGGTCGAAGGATTAGGTTACTATGTATTTGAAAGCTTACAGCAATACGAACTTAATGACTTGATCTTATGCTACGCTTACTATGGGTGTGTGTCCATCACACCATTCTCCTAATGATATAACCTTGTTATTAATCACATCCTAATGTCCATGATCAGGAAACCATGATCATCAATTAATCAACAAGCTAGTTCAACAAGAGGCTTACTAGGGACTCTCTTATGTTTACAAAACACACAAGTATTAGTGTTTCCTAATAATACAATTATAGCATGGGATGTAAACATTCATCATAAACACAAAGATATAATAATAACCACTTTTATTATTGCCTCTTGGGCATATCTCCAACACTTCACGCCTTTCCGGAGGGTCTTCTAAGTTCAGAAAGTTGATTTCTCGTGTATGGATACTATCACGGATTCTATGACTTCTAGTCATTTTATGGAGTCAGGGCCCATCATCGCTTCTTTGCATGTAATCGGTTCATTATTGTCAAAACAATAATGACTTTCTTATCAAATCTTACTATTTGATTCTTACCGACCTACACGGTTCTATAGGAACTCTAATCTCCGAGATCACACCTTTTGTAATCACGAGAGCCATGAGCATTGTGGCCGTCACCGGGACACTTTCCGGCGCTGCGCTACTTAGCATATATAGCTAAGGTTCAACAACCTTATCAAAGTTCTATTGTCCTCCCACTTAACTTTTCACGAAAAATTCCTTCTCAAGAAACTTGACGTTCCAAGCGACAAGCTCTTTTGTCCTCGGCATTATGGAGAAATTCCCAACAAATTCTTTGGAATAACCTACAAAGACGTGCTTATCCGACTTTGGTAGTAAACATTTTACTTATGCGTAGCATACCAAAATTTAAGAAAAGACAATTCGGGTTTTATCCCAAACCATAACTCATATGGTGTCATTTCAACGGATCACGATGGTGCTCTTTTCAGTGTAAAAGCGGTAGTCACTAAAGCTTTAATCTTTAAAATATAATGGCAGTTTTATAAATGACACCTTTGATCTTACCATGTAAAACAAGGTTTCATTACATATCTCGAACACTCCATACTCCTATGGTGTTTTGGGAAATGCAAATCCATGGAACGATTCCTCAAATCTTAGGTGTTTTGCTAAACTTGTAACTCAAACATATTTCTTTATGATCCAATCATAAACTCTTTTATTTTCTTGTTACAATGATTTTCCACTTCATCTTGAAAGTCTTTGAACATTTTTCAAATGTTTCATACTTCTTCCTTATTGAGTAAGTATATACATATACTCACTCAAATCTTCGGAGAAAGCATATGAAGTTGAAATCCATCGCCCACGACTACACATAATGGACTATATACATCAATAGGTACAAATTCCAATCAGTTAGTCGTCCGTTCCTCTTTTGGCCTACGAACATAGTTTTAATTATCTCCAGGAAAGTATCACAAGCATCATTTGATCCAAATCAAAGACTCCAAAAATCCATCAACATGGAGTTTCTTCATGTATCCCTTTCAATATAATTTAAACGGCGATGTCACTTCGCAAGTGATCTTTCAATCATTTGTCTTGCGACATTTTAGCATTAGTTTTATGGTCGTTATTTCTCCTACCAGACTTGTATATTATCCATCTATTATGGAATATGGTAATTATTTGAACAACCTTTTGTCGTCATAATACCTGATCAAAATAACAATTATTGAAACAAATCTTGAAGGCAAGCTTTGATGTTAACGAGCAACACAACAACCCTTTGTTTGTTTTCGATGAACATCATCACATTTTCTCTTGCTAGTTACTTAGGCCATTGCAGTTCATGAATTGTGTTGTCCTGTATGACACTTCATACCAACCAATTCGGTATCCAATACCGGAGAACCACATTGTTTAACAAGCAAGGAATACAACCATAACATGTATATCTTCTATATGCCTAAGTTGGACATCTCCAACCTTTTATTTTCTGCCAAATATTTTATAGATTCTCTTTCAGCAATTCCTTTTCTTTTAAATGAATCTATCAACATCAATAGTGGTGTCATCAACATGACATATGGTACAAAGCGTATATAGTCAACCACTAATACCTTTGGACTTGCACTTTGAGGTGGATCACCATCATCAAATGTTCGGTGTTCTTTCAAAAATCCATTCTTTAGTAATCTTTTAGTGTAGTAAACATTTTACTTACATCTTCTATTCATCCTTATCATGACAACTTTCATGATCAAGCTGCTATAGCTTATAAAGGTGAATTGCGAGTATAATGTTTCTTTTTCAAAACCTTTGGAGGATTAGGACGACTAGCGTCTCCAACCTTCACAAATTCTCATCAAATATGAGGATGTATAATCTATCATGTTGTAACCAACACACTGTTTTAGATATCGCAATACCTTTCACATATGATGGTTTCTGAAACATTGCTTTCAGCTCTTAGATAAACTTGATATTAAAAACAATCTTTTGAGTATCAAGAATCATGGAGGCAAACATGATACATTAGATACTAACACTGGAATTGTTACTCTTGATTTAATACTATTTATTAAACTTCATGGAGTAAATAGAGTTTGCTGAAAGTTTGCAATAGGACTTATAAACTTTAAATTGACATTCAAAACAATACCAGTTCGTAAAGTAAATATCCAGAATTTCTATAGTTCCACTATCTCAACTATAACTAAGCGTAAGGTGGTGAACGGATGCCAATGACTACAACAAACTATGCAAATTCACTTTGATTGTGTTTATGATAAATTGAGTTTGACTAATCCAAATTACAAATGAACTCCCACTCAAAACAACATCCCTCGAGTCGTTTTAGTGATTACACGAACCAAATCCACTACACCAAGTCCGATCATCACGTGAGATGATGTAGCTTTAAAGGCGAACAATCAACATGTTCATCATATCATCCATATGACTCATGCTTTACCTTTCGGTAATCCGTGTTCCGAGACCATGTCTATACATGCTAGGCTCGTCAAGGTTAACCTTAGTTTCTGCATGTGCAAATCTGGCTTGCACCCGTTGTATGCACACGTAGAGTCTATCACACCCGATCATCACGAGATGCTTCGAAACGACGAGTCTTAGCAACGGTGCCAACTAAGGACGAACACTTTATTACTTTATATTTAGTGAGAGGGATCATCTTATAATGCTACCGTCGCGATCTAAGCAATACAAGATGCATAAAGGATTAACATCACAGGCAATTCATAATTAGTGTGATATGATATGGCCCTTTCATCTTGCGCCTTTGATCTCCATCTCCAAAGCACGAACATGATCTCCACATCACCAGCATGGCGTCAAGGTCAGTGGCGTCGCTTCATGGTTGTCCCTCATCACTAGCAACTATTACAACTACTTGGAACAAAGCTATTACAAGATGAATAGACACGCAGGTCTTGACAGAATTGAAGACAACCATTAGGCTCCTGCCGGTTGCCATATTACAATAAGGATCATTGCATACATCAAATATAATCACAATCACATAATGGCCATATCACATCACAAAACCCCTGCAAAAACAAGTTAGACGCCTCTAATTTTCTTTGCATGTTTTACGTGGTTTGGGGCTTTCGAACAAGAACCGATCTTACCTACGAAACTGAACCACAACGTTGATACAAGTGCTATCAAGTGCAAAGTGTAAATTAGATCTATACTATGGTGGGAGAGACAGACACCCGCAAAACCACTTGTGCAAAGCAAGTTACATGTCAAGCGTGGAGCAAGTCTCATGTGCGATGACATGTAAGGTTAGCTCGAGCCGCTTCATCCCACCATGCCGCAAGATGCAAAGTACACAAAGCAAAAGACGACACGAGCACCAACGCCCACAAAACCATTGTGTTCTACTCGTGCAACAGATCTACGCATAAACCTGGCTCTGATACCACTGAAGGGTTCGTAGAATGGAAAACAAAAAATTTCTACCGCAAGAACGAACAAAACCCAGATCTAATCTAGATAAAAGCCAAGATCTAATCTATTAGACATGTGCAACGGGATAGATCTGTACTAACCCTTGTAGATCCGAAAGCGTTACGAGATTGGATCTCGTGGTTGAAGTAGTCGATCACTTGCCGATCTCAAGATCGTGTGGACGATCCTTCCGGCACCATGTTCCGGCAGCGCTTCCGCAGTCGGTCACACGTGCGGAGTCGAAGCAGACCTTCCTCTCCTTGTTCCAGCGAGCAGCGGAGGTAGTAGATCTTCTCCACGGAATCTCAGCAGCACGACGGCGTGGTGGTGGTGGTGGAGTAGAGAATTCTGCAGGGCTTCGCCTAAGCCTGAGCAGAAGAAAGGAGGAGGAGAGAGGCGGCTAGGAGCTGGAGTAGTGGAGGGGTGCCAGGGGGTGGTGCCCCACCCCTTTATTTAAAGGGGGGAGGTGCCATGGGGATGGGGAGTCCTAGTAGGACTCCCCTCCCGCCTTGGCCGGCGGATTGGGGAGGGGGGAGGAGTCCTCCTCCCCCACGACTCCTTGTCTTGCCCCACAAGGACTCCTTGATCCCTATCTTGATTTTCAAGAAAACTCCAAGATATCTTCTAGAACCTTCCGGAACATTCCGAAACCTTCTAGAATCCTCATACAAACACTCCGGAACATTTCCTAACTCAGAAAATGATCCCCTATATATGAATCTTATTCTCCGGACCATTCCGGATCTCCTCATGATGTCCTGAATCCAATCCGAGACTCCGAACAACATTCGGTCTCCAACGCATATTCCATATCTACTTAAAACAACTTCGAACCTTAAGTGTGTCACCCTACGGTTCGTGAATATGTAGACATGACAGAGACACATCTCCTATCAATAACCATCAGCGGGACCTGGAGATCCATAATGGCTCCCACATACTCAACGATGACTTCGTGATCGATAGAACCATTTACATACGAAACCAATTCCCTTTGTCACGCGATACTATACTTATCCGAGGTTTGATCATTGGTATCTCCATACCTAGTTCTACCTTGTTACTGATAAGTACTCTTTACTCGTTCCATGTTATGTCATCCCTTGTGACCCAGTCACATGCTTGCAAGCTAATTAGATGACATTCCACCGAGAGGGCCCAGAGCATATCTATCCGTCATATGGATGGACAAATCCCAATCTTGGTCCATGCGCTTCAACACATACTTTCAGAATACCCAATGACACCTTTATGACCACCCAGTTACGAAGCGGTGTTTGATGTCATCAAAGTACCCATCCGGTGATGGTGATTAACATAACCTCATGGTCGAAGGATTAGGTTACTATGTATTTTAAAGCTTATAGCAAATGAACTTAATGGCTTGATCTTATGCTATGCTTACTACGGGTGTGTGTCCATCACATCATTCTCCTAATGATATGATCTTGTTATTAACGACATCCAATGTCCATGATCAGGAAACCATGATCATCCATTAATCAACAAGCTAGTTTAACAAGAGGCTTACTAGGGACTCTTTTATGTTTACAAAACACACAAGTATTAATGTTTCCGGTTAATACAATTATAGCATGGGATGTAAACATTTATCATAAACATAAAGATATAATAATAACCACTTTATTATTGCCTCTTGGGCATATCTCCAACATAGGTATGGTGGACTGAAGCGGCAGCGCAGCATGCACTAAACACCACTGTCGGCTATTAGAGAGGGATAAGAAAGACCTATTCGGGACCAACCTGATACTAACACCAGTCATACCCGTCCTGGTATTTCCCCCCTCGAGACCAAACGAGGAAGTCAAACCAAGGAACTCACATAGTTGGCAGTTTTATTCATTCTATTATAGTTGCAGCACTTACTAGTCAAATATAGATAGCGTGAGTCATCCTGATAGCATAAGTAGTTAACGATTCAGTTGTAGTTGCAGTACTTACTAGTCAAATACAATTAGCATGTGACATTCCAAATCCAGTAGTTGTTGGCACTTTTATTTCATTCCATTGGAGTTGCGAATACTTACTAGGCAGGTATAACATGACACGATACACCCCAGCTCCACGAGTTGTTGGCACTTTTATTATCCATTCCATTATAGTGAAGCTGATTACTAGTCACATATGAAGTCAAATTTATAGCACTACTTTAGTTATGCTTGTCTATGATCGAGATACTATGCTCCAAGTCGTCCATAACCGCGGACACGGCTTTCAGAAAGATTTACCCTGTAGGGGTGCACAAATAGCAACACACACGATCAACCTCGGGAAAACCAAATCAAAACCCAACGAGGCTTTCACGACAAAGCAATCACATGATTCATAAAATATTTCAGGGGGGCACCCCACTAAGCTACCCGCAACGAAGTTGGCTGGCTCTGGAACAGACCCAGGGTTTGCGAGAACGGCTGTAAACGACTGGGAACCCGAAAGTGTGACTGGGATTGTCGATACCGTGAAATCGTGCCGCGATCCAAAACAGTACAGGTGCTCCACGCACAATCGTAAATAAAGTAGTAAAGCATGGCATAAGTACATGATAGTAATAAAACCCCAAACTAGTTTGTGGCCCCAAGAAATAAGAAATGAATCAAGCTCTGGCTAAGGGGGATCCATAGGGTCTCCCGGATGTGGATAGTGCGAATAGTCAAGGAACAGGTATCAAGTACTCGGGGCTTACGGGGAACAAGTGGACATGAAAAACCAAATAACAGATATTGCCCACCGGTGCCTCTTTCATTGGTTATCCCAGCAATTTAATAGTTGTATTTAAATTCATGATCCTCTCCACCGTAAAGCATATGATAACATTCCAACAACTGTGTGGTACTTCACGACACGGGATCGCACCTGAGCAAGCGACTACGATTCACAAGACCATCTATCTACCAAACAACAGGTAATAGGAGGTGTCCAAGGCAATATAGAGGCTGCAAGGAATATAAATGGTGCACGGAAACTAAAGCATCGCAATACGGGTAGCAATAGATCAACAGGAGGAAGTAAAGACTATAAATGTAAAATAGGTAGAAAAGGGGAGAATGCTCACCTGGGAAACATAGCCGAAGATTCATTTGGAGATCGGGTCGACACTCGCATCCACTCAACGGCCTAATCCGTGAAGAAGCAAAACACTAGAAGAAACACCGGATAAACTATTTAATACTACGACAGAAGATCGGGCATGATGCATGCATGATGTATGACATGGCAAAAATGCGATGCGACGAGGCAATATTAAGCGGAACCGGGGTCCCGACAATTAATTAGAAGGGTCAACTTATTTTGATACCCCGCAATTTAAATGTTGTCTTAACAAGGCGAAACATGGCATCGGTTCGCTACACAAATTTAAATGGGGGCCAATATAAGACTAGAATAGCCTGCATGTAGCCTCCATGTTTAATTATTAGGTGAATCTACATAATACCCCCAAACTACACAATATGTATGCGGCGTGACCAAATTAATATGCAACAATTATATATAGTATTTATAAAATAGGGATAGATATGGGTCACACATTAGGGGGTTCGGCGATCTTGGGTTCCGAGGGATCGGTCTTCGAACGCCGGGATAGGTCCTCGGATCTTCGGATCTCGGAAGGAGAACTTGGTGTCCAAGATGGAGGTCTTCGGGATCCACCTTCACGAGCATCGACAACTCGCTTGACGGAGCCGAGGGTTCATCGGATTCACCCGGTTCAATGTTGGTCTTGGCATGCGGAGCAGAACTTGGTGGCTATGGGATCATGACACTAGAGAGAAGGTCTTGACAAAACACATCGGTAGGGAAGATCTTGAGGTTCGACTGTTCTTGATGAACCACCCGGTGCTTTAGCACAGACACGATACCAGATTGCGTCGGTTTCAACTTCTCCACAACAACAACACGACCACACTTCACTACAGGAGTCGAACACAACACGACCGGGCAGAGGCTGGGGAATCCCGAGGTGCTGCAAGGCCGGTAGGAGATGTCTCGTGTGGGACCGTAAGCTACAACACGAGGACGCGTGGATGACGGTGAACACCGGTGAGGGTGTTCATGCTCAGGGTTGGACGCATGCGCACTGTGGAGGCCGAGCCGGTGTGAGCAAAGGAGGCGGGGTCTAGGATTGAGCCCAAGGAGAGGAGCGGTGCCCGGGTTGAGGTCGGGGTGGTGGGAGACGGCGAGGTCACCAGCGGGCGCGGCCACGCACGGTGCTGGGAGTGGCGGCGATGGCGGTGCCTCAGGGAGGCAAACGGCCGCGGCTCAGTGCGAGGAGGCGGACGATGGGACATGCGCGGGGCCGGTGGAGCTCCTAGCGGTGTGGCCTCTGCAGAACGGGGGGCTTACAAGGCAGCGACGACAGAGGAGAACCGGTGGCAGAGAGGAAGTGATACGTCCATAATGTATCTATAATTTTTAATGGTTTTATGCTAATAATATGCTTTTGATACTCCTTTTTTATCTAAAGTTTATGATTTATTTGGACAAACCTATTAATAGTTGCAAAAATGCACAATGTTCTTGTTTTACACTTTGATGTGTAGGAATTACCAAGAATACAAGTTGGAACCTTGTTGGAGTCAAATTGGGATTTTTTTTCAGAAATCTGTCTCAGAACTCTTTTTGAAGATGGTCACGTTTCGGGTCGAAGACGGTGTTAAACGGAAAACTCTTCAACTACACAGTTGTTGAAAATTTTGCGACAAACGTTCTGGACATGAAATTTAGCTGATTCCGAGTCCGGGCGGATCTTTTAGGCCCGATTTACTGCAGCCCAAGATGGGGTGACGGGAATCCGAGAAGCTATATAAAGGGAGGAAACCTAATTCGCCCAAGACACCTTCACCCACGAATTTGCAGCCACCAAAGCCACGTTTATGCCTCTCCCATAGATCCCATATACATGGGAGAGGGCTTCCAATAAGTCATGAAGGAAGGGGGCTAAGGGGTGGTGCTCCCCTGTGATACCGGCAACGAGGAAGTGCCCTCGGAGCCATCTCCATCGATCTCCACCACCATATCCACCACCATCTCCATCACCATTGCTGATTCCCATGATGAGGAGGGAGTAGTTCTCTCTCGAGGCTAAAGGTTCTACCGGTAGCTATGTGTTCATCTCTCTCTCTCTATGCATGATCTTATTGAGATCATGAGCTTGTAATCTATAGATCTATTCTGCTACTCAAGTGCTTTAATAGATCTCTGCTCTCCCCGTGTGTGTGAAAGTGACAGCGTGCACACCATGGTGGCACTTAGGCTAGAGATTACAAATACTTGTTATGAGTTATATTTGGAGTTGGATGTCTTTATGAAATTATGGTGTTTGTTGGACTCATCTAGTACTCAAGGTGACAGTATGGGGTTTTCTAGATGGGAAAGGCTTACTTTGAGGAGTGATGTTATAGCCATACCAATGATTAGAGTGTTCAACCGAAGAGTAGTTAAGAGTAGTATCATAAAGAGAATATATTTATATGAGAGTGTTCACTAGTGAAAGTATGATCCCTAGGCCTTGTTTCTTAGCACTGAAACACCGTTTGCTATTAGATCCGTTACATGTTTGCTTGCTTCCATCCTTATTTCAGTTTGCCTTTAGTCTCTTCCACGCCATCAAGTTATTTTCTCGCACCATTACAACTTATAATTATCCATACCACTTGTATTTCACTTTATCTTATCCGAACTAGTGCATCTATACACCTGCCAAGTGTATTGGGTGTGTTGGGGACACAAGAGACTTGTTGTATCTTGATTGCAGCGTTGCTTGAAAGGGGATACCTTTGACCACTTCCTCCCTGAGTTTGATAAACCTTGGGTGATCCACTTAAGGGAAAACTTGTTGTTGTTCTACAAACCTCTGCACTTGGAGGCCCAACAACTGTCTACAAGAGTAGAAGTGCGTAGACATCAGAAAGCTCGACAGCGGACGGGGCTCGGGATCCGGCGAGAGGCGACAGGAGCTCGGGGTCGCAAGGAAGTTGAGGCCTAGGCGAGGGCGCCCCTAGCACTGGAGGGCGAGGCCAAGCAGAGGTAGGTGGTCGCCTGGGGCAGCCATGGCGTTGGCGGCGGGTTCGCGGGGTTGGGGCGACGAGGAGAGGATCATGAGGCAGCGGCGGGGTCGGGGTTGGGATTGGGGTCCGCGTGCGGTGGATGGTGGGGCCAGGAATGGGAGTGGTTCACGGGGTGGGCGGGTGTTCGGTGTGGTTAGCTAGGTGCGGGACGGGTGCGGGCGACGGGGCGTGTCGAGGTTGGGGGTCGCGTGCAGTGCGTGTTTTGCGCGCACGTTGCCGCGTACCACGACGCGGGGTAGGTGGGTCGTGTGCCGCACGGGGCGTGTCGGTGTTGTGCGCTGCGGGATGTGGCTGTGGCAAGGTGTGGGTCGGGTTGGGCCAGGGGGACTGGTTTGGTTGGTCTAGGGTTAGGGTTTGGTTGTGGTTGGGTAGCTAGGGTTTTGTTGGAGGTGGCCGGCTGGGCTTTTGGGCCTGGCTGGCTTCCTCCCAAAAATAATATAAATTTTATTTATTTATTTAAAAGGCTTTTGTAATCTGTTTTTAGACAAATAAAATATCCGGAAGAGACCGGGGTTTTAATTTGAAATAAAGACAGGGGATATTTAGAAAACAAATATAGGCTTTTAGAAAATAGTTTTAGAAAAACATATGCATGATGATGACGATGCTCAAATGCAATGTGGCATTATGACATGAGCATGCAGTCATGATGATGCACAAAATATAAACTACAAGCGATTTTCTAGTAGTGGTTTTATCGGGGTGCTACATAGATGATACTAGGCACCATGCCCTAATAATCCGATGCCATTACATGAACGATCTCATCCAATCCCTACCATCCCCATAGCCTACAGCAGGGGATTACTCACTCATAGATGGGGGAAACATGGATGGTAGATGGATGAGCGATGGTGATGATGATGGCGATGCTCTCCTCCAATTCCCCGTCCCGGCAGGGTGCTCGAACGGAGTTTCTGGTGCTGTTTCGTGGAATCTGGTGGTGGCGGCGGAGCGGAACTCCTTCTGGAAAAAGTCAAAACCCTCTTGAGTTTTTAGGTCAGAAGGCATCTTATAGGCGAAGAGGGAGATCGTGAGGGTTTCTAGGGCGGCCAGACCACCCCCTGGCGTGGCCAGGCCTAGCCCGCGCGGCCAGGTGGTGTGGCCTGGGCCCAACCCCCCTCCGTCTCGTATTCTGGCTCCGAGAGTCTTCTGGTGAAATAGGATTTTTGGCATATTTTCCGGGATTTTTCCTGATAGTTGATATTCTGCACAAAAACTTGACACCAAAGTAATTCTGCTAAAAATAGCGTCAGTCTGTGTTAGTTGCATCCAAATCACACAAGTTTAGAGGAGAAACAATAGCAAAAGTGTTTGGGAAAGTAGATACGTTTTGGACGTATCAACTCCCCCCAAGCTTAGCTTATTGCTTGTCCTCAAGCAATTTAGTTGAAAACTGAGTGCGATAAAAGAACTTTCACGAACACATTTGCCTCATATGATGTATATATTCTCAGCATGTTATCAACTACTTAGACAATTCATAATAAGGAGTATGCAACTAAGGTTACTTAATAGGCATTGCAAGCTATGAAGAGATTCCAACTCAAAAATAATAAGTAGCATGAAACATAAACATAAGCAACATTACAATGCTCATAACAAGGTATGATAGAGTGGTATCTCGCTTGCCTTTGATTATGAATGCCAAGGCACCTCTGAAGTTCAGGTGAAGACTAGAAGTAAATATATCAAAGATACAAGCATCAAAGTAATAACACAAACAATCAAGTTTTGAGACAAGCACATTACACTAAGAATGACAACTATGCTCTCAAGAAGGTGCTCATAGAATAAGTGGAGACTCAACAAGGAAATGAAAAGGTTTTGAATAGTTTGAAAGGCTTCCAAATGCTGAAAGTATGGTACTCATTAGCTTTGAGCTCTCATTGCCCCTATCATAAGCATCTTTAATATGGTTAAGGTGAAAGTGAGGTCCAATCTGAGTTATATGCTTGACAGACTATAAACTGGAAATCCCATGTCCCTTGAGTTATATGCTCCTCATGCTACTCAACTTTAGTTAGCGGTAAGTTCTTGTCATCGTAAATACGTGTGTATCATAGAGAACCGCCAACGGGGTACCCCTTGCCCGATGATACGGAAGAATCCCCATATCAAAATGACAAGGCAAGCAGACAATGAGTATCTCAGCAATCTTCTTATTTACCATGCGAAAATGGTGCTTTTTTCGCTCTCTTTCCTCTTTTCTCAAATCTTTTTTTCTTTTTCTCAATAGTTATCTCTCTCTTTTTTATAAGAAGAATGCTTCATAGATACTTATTATGCTTACGCTGTAGGTTTCCACCATGATAGCATGGATTAGACCGGTAACTCCACGGACTTACAAGCTCCCCTTTTATTTCACACCGACGACATCCGCAAACAAAAGAGCATGGTATCAACTAGGTATATATTTACAGGTGTTGAAAGCGTTCCCCGTGACAGCACGGTTCTGCTAATCCCCAGCCTATAATTTGCAAGCATATAACTTTCATGGACAGTCACAATGGTTCAGGTTTATTAAGTGCAGGAAATAAGGTGTGCCATCAAGTTCGTGAGAGCTTTACTAACTAACTTTCTCATAACAAGCAAACATTTTATTCGGAAGAAAACAAGGCATATTGAATGTGCACGGAAATATCAAATGATGCTAATAGGTAGGTATGGTGGACACTTTTGGCAATATTTGGTTTTAGGGAGTTGGAAACATGAGTAAAACACACTCGGTGTAAGTGAAGGCTAGCAATAGTAAGGGAGCGACAAACGAGAGAGCAATAGCTGTCATAATCATGCTTGCAACAAAACTTGACTAATCATGGCATGGAAGTGATTCAGGACCCTCAAGGCAAAATAATTCATCGAGGCTTAACTGATTATTTCAGTCATCTGCATGCGTGAGCATGTGCCAAGTCAATTCAAATGAAACATTCAGAAGAGGATACCACGGTGTCATACCAAGTTATGAATAGAGTAATGCAAGCAAACATCCATATGACATGCTACAAACTATTAGCAAGCTGGAACTAATCATATGAAAGCAAGAACTACTAAGCATCCATAAATAACATACACCCTACATGAACAGGCTAAGCATGCCCACAATGATGAGTATATGTACAAAAAATGAAAACAAATAGGGTTCGTTACCAGCCTCTTACCACATCTCAATTTGTCATTAATCCTCATTATTGCCTTTCACTTGTGTGGCTTGAATAATAATAATATGAAACCAAATCTCACTGAGGACTGCTGAACCCTGCAACAAAACTCACAAAACCAAAGAAGAACAACAAATAGTTTTGGTGTTTTCGATTTTTAAAACAAGAACCAAAAAGGGAAGAACAAGCAAAGCAAAATCTTTTTGGGTTTTTTCGAATAGTTCAAACAAAGGAAAAAGGAAAAAAGCAAACCAAAGAGAAACAACCGAAATATTTTTGGTCTTTTTGTGTTTTAGAAAGCAAAAGCAAAGAAAGAGCGAAAACTAAAAAGAGAACGAAACATGAATATAAAAGTACCGACGCAAGATGGTATGGAGATGAGTGCGATGTCGGCGTACCTCTCCCAAGCTTAGGATTTTGGCCTAAGTGGGTATCAATCCCAAGTTGGCCAAGATGAAGTGTCTCCGTGGTACGACGAGGAGGTACCCTCGTCCTGGTGCGAGCTCGAGTACGTCCCTCCGTAGTGCGCGGAGTAATCGTAGGAGGGCACATCCTCCTGGTGTTGTCCGTGGAACCCTAGCAAGCGGAGCTGCTCGTCCACCTCCTCCTTGGAGCACGACCACGGTCTCCTGTGAACACTAAACAAAGTAGATTGCGGCAAAGGGATCTCCCTCTCATCCCCGTCAGTAAACAACATCCTATATACTAGATTGTCCAAATCAGAATCAACAGTGACAAAGTGATGTGTTTTCATAGCAACAAGGTCAAGCCTTTGTGGCGCCAATATAGTATCATTGGGGTCCACTGAAAGCTCTAATGCATTAACCATATGTGAAGCAATGATGCCCCCATAGATAGGCCCCCTAGCAGCTAGGCGACGAGCAATAAGCGAGCCAAGGTTATACCAAGTATCATTGTTAAGCGCAGCAGCAAGGAAGGCTAAATGATAGTTGGAGATATTACTCGTATTCTCCCTACCAAGAACGCTAGTAGCAGGATAATATGCAAAGTATCTAAGAGCAGGGAGTTGGATGTTTCTTATCTTTCCACGCTGAGCTACGCGGTCATCATCATTGGTCACCCCTCGGAGCTCCAATAAATCAGCGGGTCGTCCTTGAATCTTCTTCACGGTCCCTGTCATGCTTACACCTACAATACTGCAAAATCTTTCCAATGACATGGTAAAAGGCAAATTATAAATTCTGAAAGAGACAATTGACTGATAGGGCGTGTTAGTAAACACGAAGCTCTCAACAAAAATCTTGGTGAGCATAGCATATTGCTCACTCTCATCTTGCATGTATGAGGTCAAACCAACCCTCTAAATCAGTAGCAAGAAATCATCAAGAATCCCTGCAGCTTGTAAGAAAGTAAAACAAGGAAAAGTAGATGGGTGAGCATCCCCATCATCTCCTTCATTACCAATCTGAGGTGCAATGAGATCTTCAATGTATGATGGCCTAAACTGAGAGGCTGATCTTGAGGGCCTTGACCTCCTAGGTGCATCCCTCTCAAATATTTCTCCAAAGGTACGGTTGTTCATGTTTGATATTCTGAAATTTAAACATCCATTAAACAAGTGATTGCAAAGTGAATATATAATGAAGGGCACTACTCATAGAGACTTGTAAGAGGCCTAAACATGCATCAAAACTATATCTCTAAGCATCAAACAAGCTTACAAGCTCACATAATCTGTCACCTACAGCAGCAAAATACTCAAGATATAAACCACTAAACACAAATCTACTTGGACAAGCGGAGAAGTCACATACTGGAGAACAAATGCTCCAAATTTCAGCAGCAAAGATGGGTTAAGCAAGGAGATCGAAAAATCGAGGGCAAGCACAGCAAGAACGCGATTTTGAGCAATGGACTGGTGTTTGCTCGGGAGAGAGAAGAAAGTGGCAAGTGAGAGAGGGAGTGGAGGGTCAGGGGTGGCCCACACCATAGCCAGGCGCGCCCTAGGGCTGGCCGCGCCACCAGGTAGTGTGCCTGCCTGGTAGGCCCCCCTTGTACCTTCCAGGCACTCCTCTGCCCCTTTTTTCACGTAAAAAATTAATATGAATTTTCTGGAATTTTTTGAGACACGGCATTTTCAGGTATAAATGAATGATTTTCTGACAGAAAGTTTTTTTGGAATGATGCAATGACAAAGCAAGGCTAGAACTACATAAGTTCTAAAACACTCTAACATGGAAGCAACTAGCAAGAAAAAAGAAAACTAAACGAAAGCAAAAAACTAAAATGGATATAATAGAAGTAAGCGGAGATAATCATGGTGAAAACATTGTTTTGTTCAATGAAATCCTTTTGTTAATAAGGTTGATCAGGTCTTGTCACCAAAACAATTTCATATGAGACAAAACTTTGTATTCCACTAGTGATTATGTTACCTCAACTTTGATAGCAATGGTCCCAATCATAATAGTTTCAAATTTTTCTCCTGGTATGGGACAATATATTTCTCCAACTTGAATGCCCTCAACATGTTCAATTGAATTCAAACCATATGTCCTATGAATCTTCTTGGGAAAATAGACAGTATGCTCCTTGTCATTAACATTAAAGGTCACCTTTCCTTGATTACAATTAATAACAGCTCCTGCAGTATTAAGAAAATGTCTCCCAAGAATAATAGACATATTATCATCTTCATGCATTTCAAGCACAACAAACTTAGTTAATATCAAGCAATTATGAGCCACTTGAACAGGTACATCATCACATATACTAACATCAATAGTGGTATTTATCAGCCATTTGCAAAGATATATCAGTTGGTATTAATTTTTCTAGTTGAAGTCTCTTATAGAGAGAGAAAGGCATAACACTAACTCCAGCTCCTAAATCACAGGAAGCAGTTCTAACATAACTATTCTTAATAGAGCAAGGGATAGTTGGAATCCCTGGGTCTCCAAGTTTCTTTGGAACCTTACCATTAAAGGAATAATTAGCAAGCAAAGTAGAAATTTCTTCATTAGGGATCTTCCTTTTATTAGAGACAATATCCTTCATATACTTTGAGTAAGGAGGCAGTTTAATAGCATCAGTCAATGGAATTTGCAATAATAAAGGTTTCATCCACTCACAAAACTTATTATAGTGTTCATCTTCCTTTGACTTGTGTTTCTTATCAGGGAAAGGCATATGTTTTTGGACCCAAGGCTCTCTTTCACTACCATGTTTCTTAGCAATAAAATATTCTTTAGTGTATTTAGTATTCTTAGTGTGCTGTTCAGGTTCGTCTTAAACTTTTTCTTTATCAGGAACATCATTTTCTTCATTACCACTTTCAGTTTCAGCATCAGAGACAAATATACTATTAGGATCTTTAGCAGGTTCAGAGGGTTCTATAATAGTTTTATGTTTCTTTTTATTTTCTTACGAGTAGTACCACTATTTTCGGCTTGTTGAGAATCCTGCTCGATTCTTTTGGGATGCCCCTCAGGATATAGAGGATCCTGGGTAGCAGCACCACATCTAGTTCTAATTTAATAAGCATGTTTTTCTTTAGCAACATTAACTAGCAAGTCTTTTTGCACTTTAATAAGTTGATCTATTTGACTTTGAACCATTTGAAAAATGTTTGACAATCATTTTAATATCATTAGAGGTTCTTTCCACAATATCTTTTAACTCAACAATAGCTCTAGTGTTTTCCATTAGATGATTTTGCACCCTTTTATTAAAATTATCTTGTTTAACAATGAAAATATCAAATTCTTCTAAGCATTGATCAGGAGGTTTAGAGTAAGGGATATCACCTTCATCAAAGTGTTGGAGAGAGTGTACCTCAATAGTGGATGAATGGTGAATTGGCTTACATAATTATTCTATAGGAGGTAAATTCTTGACATCTGCAGCTTTAATTCTCTTGTCCTTAAGACATTTCTTAGCTTCCTTCATCACTTCATCATTAAATTCAATAACTCCCCTCTTCTTAGATGATGGTATAGGTGCCGGTATAGCTGGTTCATGCATGATTACTTCAAGTATAGCTGGTTCAAGAGGAGTCCAATCTTCATAGTTCTTGCTTATTTTAGCCACTAATTCCTCAGCTTCCTTGGGAGTCCTATTCCTGAAAACATAATCAGCACAACTATCTAGGTATGTCCTAGATTCTTCGGTTATACCATTACAAAATATATCAAGAAGCTCATTCTTAGGTAATGGACTTCTAGCCTGTGCATGAATCAAAGCACAAAACCTTGCCCATGATTCAGGCAATATCTCTTTTTCTCCCTGTTTAAAATCAAAAAGTTCCTGCAAAATAGCATGTCTAGCACTAGGAGGAAAATATTTCTACAGGAAAGTACTAATCAAGCAATCAGGGCTATCAATAGATCCAGAGGTAAATTACTAAACCAAGCTTTAGCTTCTCCTTTCAGTGAAAAGGGGAAAGTCTTAGCAACAAATTAGGTACGCATCTTAATATCATCAGAAAATAAGCCACTCATGGTAGAAAGCTCGGTCATATGTGCTACCGCACTTTCATTCTTAGTCCCATAAAAAGGTTCTTTCTCAACAATAGCTATGTAAGATAGATCGAGAGAGAAATCATAATCTTTATCTTTAATGTTTATGGGAGAAGCAGCAAACTAGCATTAGGAGACAATTTGGGTCTAATAGTACGCCTCTCAAGGAGACTCTTAGCAGCGCTCCTATCATGGGTGTTTTTACATTCTTTAATAAATTCATCGGTCATCTCAACATAACCATCTTCAATCTCATAATCTCACTAGACTCAGGTGAACTAACTGGTGTAGTAGTGTCTTCATTAGGAGTTTCAGTATTTCTAGCTATAGTTCTAGCAATCGTAGCATCTAGGAAAGGACCTAATGAACCATTCTTATCAAGCACAGTAGAAGCAGCATCATAAGTATCAAACGTTTTAGATTCAGCAGTAGTAGCAGTGTGTGTAGCATGTGTATGTGGTGGTGTAACGAGCTTACTCATAAAAGTTGGTGAATCAAGAGCAACAGAGGTGTTCAGAACCGTACCTCTTCTTGTAGTGGATGGTAAAATAGGAACCTTGCCATCACGAGACTTACTCATGATGGATGGATGGTAGCAAACAATAATGAATCCAAGTGAACTTGATAAATAAAGCTATGCTCCCCGGCAACGGCGCCAGAAAATAGTCTTGATGACCCACAAGTATAGGGGGTGTATCGCAATATTTTCGAGGGAAGTGAAACCCAATTTATTGATTTGACACAAGGGGAGCCAAAGAATATTTATAAGCCTTAACAACTGAGTTGTCAATTCAGCTGCACCTGGAAACAATCTTGCTCACAGCAGTTTATCAGTAGCAACAGTTTTGTAGTAGGAATAGTAAAGTAGCAGCAGTAGTAAAGTAAAGACAGTAGTAACAACAACAGTAAACAGTAGGATTCGAGTGCGGTAGGCATAGGGATGGATGGACGGGCGTTGCATGGACAAGACAATTCACATGGTAATCAGAACATAGGGCAATTGCAGATAAATAAGATAAAGCATCCAAGTACTAAATAATCCTAGGCATGTGTCCCAAATATAGTCATACATGCTCGCAATGAGAACTTGCACAACATCTTTTGTCCTGCCAGCCCGTTTGTAGCGGGACCTCAAGGGAACTACTGGCAATTAAGGTGCTCCTTTTAATAGAGCACCGGAACGCATGTAATCCTCACATCAAAGCCATTCCCTTCGGTTATCCCGATTTCTATCACTTCAGGGCCATTGGTTCTGTACAGCAACGCCATAAATAATACTATCATAATGAATCAATAACATGTTCAGATCTGAAATCATGGCACTCGGGCCCTAGTGACAAGCATTAAGCATAACAAGTTGCAACAAAGTCAAAAATCACTAATAGAAGATACCAGGCACCATGCCCTAATAATCCGATGCCATTACATGAACGATCTCATCCAATCCCTACCATCCCCATAGCCTACAACGGGGGATTACTCACTCATAGACGGGGGAAACATGGATGGTCGATGGAGGAGCGATGGTGATGATGATGGCGATGATCTCCTCCAATTCCCCATCCCGGCATGGTGCCAGAACGGAGTTTCTGGTGCTGTTTCGTGGAATATGGTGGTGGCGGCAGAGCGGAACTCCTTCTGGAAAAACATCAAAACCCCGTGAGTTTTTAGGTCAGAAGGCATCTTATAGGCGAAAAGGGAGACCGAGGGGCTGTCTGGGGCGGCCAGACCACCCCCTGGCGTGGCCATGCCTAGCCCGCGCGGCCAGGTGGTGTGGCTTGGGCCCAACCCCCCTCCGTCTCGTATTCTGGCTCCGGGAGTCTTCTGGTGAAATAGGATTTTTGGCATATTTTCCAGGATTTTTCCTGATAGTTGATTTTCTGCACAAAAACTAGACACCAAAGTAATTCTGCTAAAAACAGCGTCAGTCCGCATTAGTTGCATCCAAATCACACAAGTTTAGAGGAGAAACAATAGCAAAAGTGTTCGGGAAAGTAGATACGTTTTGGACGTATCATGGCGGCGCAACAGAACTCTTTCTAGAAAAACATCGAACCACCCTGGTTTTTAGGTCAAGAGGCAACTTATAGGCGAAGAGGGAGGCCGAGGGGGAGCCGAGGCGGCCACACCACCCCCAGGCGCGGCCTGGCCTGGCCGGCCTCTCGTGGCCCTACTCCGTCTCGTCTTCTGGCTCCGTGAGTCTTCTGGTGAAATATGATTTTTGGCATATTTTTTGGGATTTTTACTGATAGTTGATTTTCTGCACAAAAACTAAACACCAAGGTAATTCTGCTGAAAACAGCGTTAGTCCATGTTAGTTGTATCCAAATCACACAAGTTTAGAGGAAAAACAATAGCAAAAGTGTTCGGGAAAGTAGATACGTTTTGGACGTATCAACTCCCCCAAGCTTAGCTTATTGCTTGTCCTCAAGCAATTCAATTGAAAACTGAGTGCGATAAAAGAAACTTTCCCGAACACATTTGCTTCATAAGATGTATATATTCTCAGCATATGATTAACTACTCAGGCAATTCATAATAAAGAGTATACAACTAAGTTTACTCAATAGTCATTGCAAGCTATGAAGAGATTCCAACTCAAAATAATAAATAGCATGAAACATAAACATAAGCAACATTGTAATGCTCATAACAAGGTATGATAGAACCGTATCTCGCTTGCCTTTGATTGTAGAGTAAACATAAATGCCAAGGCACCTCTGAAGTTCAAGTGAAGACTAGAAGTAAAGATATCAAAGATACAAGCATCAAGGTCATGACACAATTAATCAAGTTTCGAGACAAGCATATTACACTAAGAATGACAACTATGCTCTCAAGAAAGTGCTCATAGAATATGTGGTGACTCAACAAGGAAATGAAAAGGTTTTGAAAAGTTTGAAAGGCTTCCAGATGCTGAAAGTATGGTACTCATTAGCTTTGAGCTCTCATTTCCCCTATCATAAGCATCTTTAAATGGTTAAGGTGAAAGTGAGGTCCAATACGAGTTATATGCTTGACATACCATAAACTGGAAATCTCATGTCCCTTGAGTACGAGGGCCGCTCCTCATGCTACTCAACGTTGGTTAGGTATAGTTCATATGTATTGTGCTTCTAGAGATTAGGCAATAATAAAGCTAGATCTAAACCCCATGTCTAGTGAGGATCATATTTTGGAAGAAGATGGACTACAAAAATACCGTCTATACCCGACGGATTTTTGGGATGGCACAAGCAAAAATTATCTGCAAAATTTGGATGCGCGACGGATGGACAATCACGACACCACTTTGTTGTGGCGCCCAATAATATGACGTGGTACCACGGTAGCGGCGGATTTTGGTGTCGTGGTACATGGTCAGGGCAGGCGGCGATTTTTGCGCCCCGCTTGGCCAACAGAGGCATTCCCAATTTCCGCCGTCCATTTCAAACGCCATTAATTATTAATGCCCGCTAGATAATGGTCAATCATTGCTTGCTGACTGGTTAGGCTTGTGTAGGTGATAGGTGCGGACCACCACTACTTGCTGGAGACCGACGTATGTGCTCTATAAACCAATTCGCCCCATGTTATTTGCCGCATGTGTTATAGAACCCATAAAGAAAACACTACATCTCACCAATATTCCACCTTGTTTCATATATAATACAGGGAGTTCTTAGTTGGCACTCTCTCAACTCCTCTCTCCGTACGGCGCCACACCCACTCTCTCGGCAAGGCGAACACTAGATCTAAACATAGTTATTTTTAAAAATATCCTAAGATCTCACCAACTTCAAGGTTGGGAGAAGAAGAAAGTTAAGAATATCAAGTGTTAACCAAGGTTTCAATGAGTGATCCGGAGATTGGTCAAGTAAGAGTTGTCCTATAGCAAGTGTGTCTAGAAGAATAAAGTTGGAGTGATATCTCTTATATACCTCCAAGACACCATCATAATGAAGAAAGAAGAAATAATGTGAAACTTCAAGATGAACCATCTCGAAGAGATCATTTGCTTGAAGCTTGCCATCCTATGGTGATCATGGATATGGGAAGATGATATGCCCAAAAGAGAAGCTCTACCATAGTAGAGTACGGGGGAGAATGCAAGTATTCACCAAGCTAGCGTAATCAAGAAAGGTGTTCCATCTTGAGGTGGAGAAGATCATCATCACCAAGCTCAAGTGGAATATGCGCAAGGCAAATGTTTGGTCTTGATAGGGTTTCCTTATTACCGGTCTCGTGGTGTTACTTGGAGAGACCGGTTTATAGGATAGATAACCGTACTATTAAGAGGGGCTCTCGAGTGAGTAACTTGATCATATCCTTCGGCGAGAGCTCAAACCTTTGCATACTTGGCATCATATTTCTTGGTTGTTATTTGTATCTTATCCATGTGAGGTTCTAGAGCTTGTGGTATTCATAACAACTTCTAGTTCATCAAAAACGGATTTCCCTTTATACCTTATTGTGTTTTTTATCTTGGAGGTTTTTTCGAGTTCTCACCAAGAGAGGTATCTCACATCATAATACATGAAATCTTCTCTCTTGGTGGTATCCAATGTTGGGTAGCTCTAGTCATCCCCTTTCCAACAAAATTGGTTTCGGGTAAATCGGAGTCTGGATGCAAATGTTATGATCGTTAGAGTTTTTTGTTTCTGTCAGTTTTTCCTCTGGCAGGATTTTGGACCGGAATCTCCGGTGTGCGAAGACCGGAGTCTCCGGTGTGGTCCGGAGTTTTGCCTCAAACATCCGGAGTGGATTAAAGTTGAATCCCAGGGACGTTTTGTGTAGGGGTCCAGAGACGGACCGGAATCTCCGGTGTTCTCTATTAGACCAGAGTCTCCGGAGTGAAGACACCGGAGTCTCCGGTGTGATGGTGTGCCGCCAAGACCGGAGTTTTGGCAAATTCCTCGGAGTATGCATCTTGTTCAGGCCCTGGTCATTCTGTATGGCGATCCAGAGATGGGACGAAGTCTCCGGTGTGGAAAGTCACCAACGGGCAGAAAATAGTCAGAAATCAGTGGGCCTATAAATAGAGGACTTCATCCCCTACCTCCAGCAGCTCATTCCAAAAAAAGAAGAACACCATTTTAGAGCCACCAAATCTCCAAGATCTCCCTCTCCAACCACCCAAAGTGCCTGATCTTTGGGGAATCAAAGGAGGAGGTCTTGATCTACAGCTTCACTAAGAGAGATCTTCATTTCCTCCTCATTCACTTGAGGGCCCCTTGCTTTAATGTTTCATTGGAGACCTAGGGTTTCATTGGAAACCCTAAGCCTTGATTTGGTTCTTACAAACTTGTCTTTGATTGTTGTGACAGCTTGCTTGGATTCGAGAGCCTCCAATTCAGTTGTGGATGTGTGCCTCGAACTTGTTGTAAAGGTGTCGGCTACCACCTCGAAGGTTGCCGATATAGTATAAGTGTGGATCGATCCCGTTGGGGTGAGATTCACAAGAGAACAAGGGAGGCCTTTTGTGGTGTTGGTGGTTTGATACCACCCCCTCTCCATATGAGACATACTCCATTGTTGGGAGGAACTCGGTAAAACATCGTCGTCTCCGCGTGCATCGGTTATCTCTATACCCGAACTCTTACTTATGCACCTTACTTTGTGATAGCCTTCGTGCTTGAAGTCTATATCTTGCTATCACATAGTTGCTTGTCTTATTTAGCATAAGTTGTTGGTGCACATAGACGAACCCTAGTTGTTATAGGTTTTGAGCTTAACAAAGTAAACACTAGTTTAATTCCGCCTTTGTTGAGCGACTCTCGTAAAAGTTTTAAACCGCTTATTCACCCCCTCTAGGTGACATCCGTGATCTTTCAATCCTGTTCTTTCTCTAATCGATCCTTTGTTGGATCTTGTTCTTTTTCTAATCGATCGGTTGTTGCATCATGGTCTTCTCTAGTCCATCTGATGTTGCATCTTGTTCTTTCTCTAATCGATGTGCAGTTACATCATGTTTTTTCTCTAATCAATCAACTATCTCTTTCAGACCCACGACAACACGGTCACCATAGCTCATGCGGAGGATTATGTATTTGTAGCCATCGACGTCATCGTCGGCATGAAAGCATCCTCGTTCGAGGACGGTGGCCCTGTTGCTATGTTTCTTACAGTAGGGACGCTCAATATTTAGATCAGGTAAATTTCTCCGCTTATCTTTTAGATAAGTGGAAGAATTAGGTTAGTTGTAGATAGTTTTAGTTTTTTATTTTGATAATTTGATAGAAGATAAGTGTAAGCGGTGGTTTTAGCGTAATGTGATGTAATAAATATATTTTCAATAAAATTGATTTTTTGACTTGAATGCAATTAGCTACCTAAATTAATGATTATAAACTACTTACTTTTATTAATGGTACTATAATTAATTATCTAGATAGGTGATGTTGTACATACCACGACATTCGAAATACGTGACACAACATAAAAATTCTGGCGTCTTCAGTAATGTAACGTGACACATCCTCTGCGGCGCCGTGGTACCGCTAGTTCGGCGGATCACGTTGTGCGGCGCCAAAAAATCCGTCGTTGTTCGTGAATTCTTGACGTAGTTATCCGTGATGGATTTTTTGCTGCGCCAGCATGAGCGCGATGACTAAGACTGTGTCTTGGCGTTTATAAGCGCCAACACCCGAGCTCCGTGTTGTAGTGATGATGCTGCCACATATGGGAGGACATATGTCAATTTCTTCAATTTTAAATCTCCACATGTGAGTATGCAACATGTATGAGCTTTTTGTTTGAGAGTAACTTGCTCACTTTATTATTAGTCAAAAGGCCAAAAAAAAGAGGTATCATTACGAGACCAAAAGGTTCTAGGAGTAAACACAACTTAATCCCGGCACCATCAAATAAGTCGATGTCTATTCTCCTAGGGTTTCCGCGTACCGCTCTAGCGATAGGCGACTCCTAGGGTTTTGGGCTGATTCTGGTGCGACAGAGATCCTTCTCAACCTCGCATCTTCCTTTGCCTTTCCTCCTATCTTGTGATCTCTCTCCCCGTATTGGCGCGCCTCTGATCTTGGTTCTTCATACTCGTTCGGGGTGACTCAGGGACAAACCTGGTTTGTTTCCCACCCTTGGCGGCGTATTTTTAATCAGATCGGTTGTGTTGCTCTGATGGCGGATGATCGGATCTTGAAGGGGAAGGGTGGTTTGGCGGCTGGATGGGAGTCTATTCCGGTGTCCTCGTCAGCGGCGGGGGAAAGAGCCTCAAGGGGGGTTTCGCCTACGCAAGATCCATCCATGAGTGCTACTGATGGTGTGGCGGCCATGATGGGTCGTCTCAAGCTCACCTCAAAGGAGTCAAAAAAGTTTGTTCTTGATGATTCGGCCGAGGAGATGATCAACTGCCCGGAGTGGGCGCTAGTGGGTAAGGTTTTGGCTCCCAATACTTTGCATGTGGAAACGATCAAGGCTGTGTTGAGACCGGCCTGGGGAAACCACAAGGTATGATGGTGCATCCAATGGGGCCAAATCTTTTTCTGGCAGAATTTGAGTCGAAGAATGATATGCAGCGTGTCATCAATGGCTCGCCTTGGGTGATCAATCGGCATGCAATCCTTCTGAAAAGGTTTGACCCGAAGGTGATGCCAGCTGATATTGTTTTTGACACACTTCTGCTGTGGGTGAGGATCTATGGTTTGCCTTTTCCTCTGATGAATTCAGAGCGTGGTGGTCCGCTTGCTGGTATGATCGGCAAGGTGGATAGAATTGATGTGGATGAGAAAAGACGTGCTTGGGGCGAGTTTCTGCGTGCAAGGATTAACGTGGATGTGACTGAACCACTGACGCGGTGGGTGGCAGTGGAATCTTTGAGCCTGAAGCGTACTGTCTACTATGAGGTCAGGTATGAGAAACTGCCAGTGTTCTGCTTCTCCTGTGGTTTACTGGGGCATTCGTCAATCACATGTCCTACACCTACGGGGAGAGATGAACTGGGTAAATTGCCCTGGGATGGAGAAAGAGTATGCGTTCCTGATCCTAGATGGAAGGAGACACGTTCAATGTCGGGGCAGGGCTCTAACTCGGGACAGGGTTCTGGTACGCAGCGCTCTGGGGGTTTTAAAAAACAAGGTGAGGTTACCTCTCCTGCTAAACCGCGCAAGACGCGGGCTAAGAAGCAGGCGGCTGCAGGAGGGGTTGAGAAGCAGACTGCTGCGGGTACAGAGAAAGGGGCCGGTGATGAGAAGGCTCGGACAACTGGGACGAAAAGGAAACAAGTGTACTATCCTAAGACTCCTGTCCTAGCAATTACCAATACGTCGGCTAATGGGCCAGATGATGCTCAACATCAGTCTGAGAATGGTGTTCTGAGGAACAATGTATCCTGTAAAAAGCAGAGGAGCTCTGAATCGGTGGATCGATCGGCGGATCGGGCGGAGGCTGTCGAGCAGCCCCGCCAAGCGCAATGAGTATCCTTGCGTGGAACTGTCGCGGTCTTGGGTCGGACGCGACGGTGGGCGAGCTACGCTGGCTCGTCAAGAAGTACAGACCTAAGCTCCTTTTTCTTTTGGAAACGAAGATGAAGGAGACTCGTGCCCAGAGGTTTATGTGGTCGTTGGGCTATACTAGTAGTGTGGGCGTTAGCAGCGAGGGCCAGAGTGGAGGCCTAGTTCTGTTCTAGATGCAACCTTATTCAATTTTGTTGCGAGGATCAAACAAAAACTGCATTGATGTGATCGTAACTGCTGAATCCGGCCAATCATGGCGTGTATCCTGTGTGTATGGAGAGCCTCGGAGGGAAAAAAGGAATGAGTTCTGGCAGCTTATGCGTAACATGAGTACTCTGTGGATGGGTCCTTGGATCTGCTGCGGGGATTTCAACGAGGTTCTCTCTCAAGATGAGCACATTGGCTCTAGCAATCGGTCTGACACTCAGATGCGTATGTTCAGAGAGTGTTTGGATGATTGCGACTTGTCTGACATGGGCTACTCCGGCCCATCGTTCACATGGACTAACAAGCAGGAGAAGGATAGCAATGTTCGCGTTCGCCTTGATAGAGGGGTGGCAAATGGAGAGTTTATGCAACTCTTTGATGATCTCAGTGTGGAGAACATCATTACCACCACCTCTGACCACTTTGCTGTCTTCATTGATCTGAAGAAAAATTCGGATGAGGGATCTGTTCGACCTGTGAAGGCGGGCTTCAGGTACGAGGCGGCTTGGTTGAGGTCACCTGATTACAAACCGATGCTGGAGCGGACCTGGACGAACAATTCGGCAGAGAGTTTTTTGCTGCAGAACACTTGGACAAAGCTACAAAGGGTCGGAGTATCCCTTTCCCAGTGGAGTGTGGACTCTTTCGGCTTGGTTCGGAAGGAAATAAAGCAATTAGAAAGTCGTTTGAGATTTCTCCGGTTGTCGCCTTGGGGCCATGATGTGGATGAGATAAAGGACATTGAACGCAACTTGTGTGAGATGTTCGAAAGAGAAGAGATCTTGGCGAGACAAAGATCCCGTGTTGATTGGCTGAAGGAAGGGGATCGCAACACCTCCTTTTTTCATGCACGTGCCTCGGCTCGGAGGCGAACTAACAAAATCAAAGGGCTGATCCACGAGGATGGATCGAGATGCTCAGATAATGCTGAGATTAAGGTCAGAGTTCAGAAGTTCTATGACGACCTTTTTTCAGCTGAACCTTGTGTTGGTACTGATCTGGTGTTGGATGCGATCAAGGGTGAAGTCACAGATGATATGAACGCTGATTTGTGTAAGCCTTACACGGATGATGAGATCAGAACATCACTTTTTCAGATGGGTCCCACCAAGGCACCTGGTCCTGACGGTTTCCCAGCTCTCTTCTATCAGACTCATTGGAATCTAGTCAAAATGGAGATCTGTTTGGCGGTTAGAGGTTTTCTCAATGGGGAGGTTATTCCTGAGGGGCTTTGTGACTCTGTCGTTGTCCTCATCCCGAAGGTGAACAATCCTGAAAACCTAAAGAACTTCCGTCCTATTAGCCTATGCAACGTTCTTTACAAGCTTGCTTCTAAGGTGCTTGCTAACCGGCTCAAAGTTTTTCTCCCAAGTATCATCTCGAAACACCAGAGTGCGTTTGTTCCTGGGAGGCTTATTACGGATAATGCGCTGATTGCTCATGAATGCCTTCATACTATCCGAAAGCAACAATTGAAGAAACCTTTTTTCGCGCTGAAGATCGATATGATGAAAGCATACGATAGAGTTGAATGGAGTTATCTCCAGGGCTATCTGCGGAAGCTGGGGTTTGCATCCCCCTGGGTTGAGGCGGTAATGAGGTGTGTCACCCGAGTTCGCTATGCGGTCAAGGTAAATGGTGAACTAACACAGCCAGTGATCCCTACCAGAGGCATTAGACAAGGGGACCCCATTAGCCCCTATTTGTTCCTGTTATACACTGAGGGCTTGTCTTGCTTATTGCTCGAAAGAGAAGTGGCTGGACACCTGCAAGGCATTCACAATGGCCGCCTTGGCCCTCCGATTTCACACCTTCTCTTTGCAGATGATAGCATTTTTTTGGCCAAGAGTGATCAACGTAGTGTGGATGCTCTGGTTTCTACCCTAAAGGTTTATTGTGATGGGTCGGGGCAAAAGATTAATCATGCTAAATCCACTATTTTCTTTGGAAACAGCTGCGAGCAGCTTCTGAAGAAGTGTGTCATGGACCAGCTTGGGGTTCACAATGAGGCCCTACAGGATTCATATCTTGGGCTGCCGACTGATGTGGGGCGGTCTCCGATCGGGTGTTTCCAATTTCTTCCTGAGAGAGCTTGGAAGCGCATTAAGTCCTGCTCAGATAGACCACTCTCTCGAGTTGGTAAAGAAGTGTTCATCAAAGCTGTTGTGCAAGCCATAACCACTTATGTTATGAGCTGTTTCATTCTTCCAGTGGCCATCTGTACATCATTTCGGAGATCGATGGTTGACTTCTGGTGGGGAGTCGAAGATGGACATAAAAAAGTGCATTGGAGATCGTGGGAATGGCTCTCCACTCCAAAATCTTTGGGGGGGGGGGGGGGGGGATGGGCTTTCGCGACCTTCTCTTGTTCAACAAGGCTATGCTGGGTCGTCAGTGTTGGAGGTTACTGACAGAGCCGGATTCCCTTTGCGCCCGAGTACTGAAGGGACGTTATTATCCTGATGGTAGCTTCTGGACTGTGTCTCGCCCTCGCTCGTCATCTTACACTTGGCGGAGCATTCTGGTTGGGAGGGAGCTGCTACAACAAGGGATAAGGTGGGGCATTGGCAATGGTGAGACTACTCATATTCTCAGAGATAACTGGATTCCGGGCTTGCCACCAGAGAGAATCCAGCCCTTGCATGCTCTTCCCCAGGATGCATGTGCTAGTATATTGATTGCAGATACTGGTTGCTGGGATGACGAAGTGATCAGACATTTCTTTGACGAGGCTACTACATCCAAAATTCTCCAGATTCCCCTTAGTAGACATGGAGGTGCAGATTTTCCCTCCTGGCCTCTCGAGAAACATGGTACGTATTCTGTTAAGTCTGCGTATAATTTTGCAAGAATGCAAGAGTTTGTTGTGCGCCGTAGCCTGTCTAATCGAGGCATGCAGTCTGATATGCACAAGGAGACGAGAGGGTGGAAGAAGCTGTGGAATATTAAAGCCCCGGGGAAGATGAGAATTACATTATGGAGATTTGCTCATGACTGTCTACCAAGTGGTACCCAGCTTCACCTCCGCAATATACCAGCCGCGGATGACTGCAACTTCTGTCAGAGGGAGGAACAGGCGGCGCACGTTATCCTCTTCTGTTCTTATGCACTGGAGGTGTGGAGAGCTGTGAAGAAGACCTTCCCTGTTCGTCTCAAACGAAAGTGTTTCACTGATCCAAAATCCTGGGTTCTGAACTTCCTTGAGAAGGCTACCGATCGCGAGGCGATCTCTATGACTGTTACGGTGTGGCATCTCTAGGAGGCGCGGAATGGCGTCAGACATGGAGAAGAGAGGAAACACCCTAACAACCTTGCTGAGCAGATAAAGGCATACATTGAGCTGATTCTATTGCATCTACTGCAACCACCGTCCGCCCAAAGGCGTGAGATCTCTCCTCCTCGACAATGGTCTCCGCTGCCAATTAGAACGGCTGTCGTTAATGTTGATGCAGCTTTGTTCGCGTCTTCGTCCAGAATAGGGATAGGCATCGTGATCAGGAGCCACAATGGTGATTTTCTTGCTGCACGCAGTGAGTTAGCTGATCAGGTCACGGAGCCGGAAATTGCTGAAGCACTTGCTATTAGAAGTGCAGTCATCCTCGCTCGGGAAGAAAACTTGGACAACTTCATCTTGGTTTTAGATTGCCTTTCTGTCCTTCAGCGCATTGGCTCCTCCTCACGGGATAGATCGCTGGTTGGGATCGTCATTGAGGATATTAAGTCCATTGCGGCTTCAGTGTCTTCGGTGACTTTTCGTCACGTTAATCGTCTCTGTAATAATTCAGCCCATTGCTTGGCTCGTCGAGTTGAACGTTTTGGTAGTTGCTGCTTTCGTGTTGATGCTCCGGATTTTATCCAGGACAAACTTTGTATTAACTATATTTGATCAATAAAGTGGCTGAATTCTCAAAAAAAAAAAGGTTCTAGGAGTATTTTTTAGTAGATGAGTCTATTTTGCATTTATTTTTTTGAGATCTGATTTTTGGTTGATGATACAATGTAGCCCATGTACCCGTCCGACAAAAAGCTCAGCCCATCCCCATGCAATGATCATGGGCCGACACAGCCCGTCCATAGCATACATTCGTCGCTCCCTCCCGTTTCCCACGTGCGACTTTGCGTGTCCAGTGTCCAGTCGCCGCCGCCGAGGGAGAACGAAGACAGGCAGGCACGACTAGCAGCAGCCGAGTGCCCAACCACTCCCTCTTCCTCTCCCCTTCGCACCACCGTCCACCGGCATCCTCTCCCTCTCATCCGAGCTCCGACAGGATCCCGCACCCGGACAATACCGCGAGCTCCTTCCCATGGCAGCAGCGGCGGCCCAGCTCCGCGGATCGGCGGCGGCAAGGAGGTGGCCGGCCCCTTCCGGAGCCGTCCTCCTCCGCTCCGCGCCGCTCGCCACGCCCGGGCTCCCGGTGGCGTCGCTCCTTCGCCGAGGAGCCTCCAGCGGCCTTTCCGCTAGCTTCGCCACGAAGGTGAGTCCTCGCTCTTCATGCCCTTGTCGCTGCCTGGATCTACGTCTGCCGGTGCCTCAACGTCCGTGATGCTAAATGCATCTCTGAAAATTTGTAGAGAGGAGGGATGCTCTGTGCGGATTTGCAGAGCTTATCGTCTGTTTTGGGCTTAGGGGATCGTGTGGGGATCGTTCGCGTACAGGAGTGGTTTAGCGGGTAGAAGGGAGACATCAGACATGCCCCTTACCAGCGAATGGCATGGTGAAAATCGGCACTGAAAAAAGAGAAGATTGCACTATGCCGAACTGCCGTTTATTTTGACATGAATTCAGAAATTCACAAATGCGAGCGTTTCTGGATTGATGGATGGATGGACACGCTGGTGATCTGTTGTAATTGTTCATTTGCATATACTCAAGTGGATAAGCGAGATTAGATGCTGGCCAACTAGATCAGGGTAGATGCTTCAGATGGACTTGCCTTTAGAAAGCAGTACCAAGGGATTGAGTTTTCAGCATAACTTAATGAAACGGTTGGGCGGTGGGATTTGTACCTGTTATTTGGGATCATGGGGGACAAGAGCGGTACAGGATAATGTTTAGCCACAAGGCATTAATTCGTAAGATTTAGTTCTAAAAGGGATGTAGTTATGGAACATCAAACTATGTATCTGACGTATAAACCAAGTGATGATCTTAAGTTGCTGCATCTTGCTGGATTCCTACAATGATTGTCTTGTTCCACCTTGGGAAATACTATCATCTTAGTTGAGGTCAAAACTTAAAGAAAATGTCAGCTCTCAGCTCCCGCCATGCTAAGATACTTGTGAAAAGTATTCTATATGGCATTGCCAAGTCTTTGGAGGGGCATATTTATATATATATATTTTTTTCGGACCAAACAATTTTTAGTTGCGCACCATGAATTCTATTCATTTATTGTATTTCAGTTCTCCTATTTAAGTTACTCCCTCCGTCCAGAAATAAGTGACTTGGATTTGTCTAGGTTCGCATGTATCTAGACATGTTTTAGTGTATAGATACATGCGAATCTAGACAAATGGAAGTCACTTATTTCTAGATGGAGGGAGTACTTAAGATTCATCCTTTGTAGACATTTTCTGGCATATTTTCCAACTAGTCTTTATCTCTGTGGTGAACTTTTCCTCCTTTGACGGTGTAGCTTATGGTTTTGCAGCCACTGACAGCAATGTGCATGAAGTCAAAATGTACCAGTTCTCCTGTTGATCATGCCACTGCTCCGGAGCATACAGAAGACGAAGTTCCCGCGCCAACCACTGTGGTGGCTGCTACTGAAGAAATAGATATAAACCAAGGAGTTGCTCCACAACAGAAGAGTGCAATAATACATGACTTCTGCCTAGGGATCCCTTTTGGTAATAATGTCAACTTCCTTTTTTTTAGCAAAGTTTAATCTGAATTGCAGCTTGGATGACAAGCTAGTCATTACTTGAGTATTGAAGTAACTTCGTTATTTTGACCTGGCCCTTCCATTCGCGGAGTAGAATTTCTGCAACTTTGTTGCAGTATACTAATATATCGTGCTTTTTGAAAGCCATTAAATGCTCTTATATTATGTTATCCTTATCTGATGCCTCATTTACCTGATCTTCGCACATTTAGATTAGCTTGCGTACTGATTACAGTTTCCCTAATTCAGGTGGATTATTATTTTCCATGGGCCTTGTTGGATTCCTGTTCTGGAGGAGTCCTGTAAGTCTTACTTTCGGTGTTGCACCTGGGATTGCTATATTGGCACTTGCTGTGCTTAGTCTTAAGGGCTGGAGGAGTGGAAAGTCCAGCTTGCCATTTATACTGGCACAAGCAGGTATTTTAATTTCCTTACTTAATAACATCCTATAAGTTCCGATTAATAGTTATAATTAATAGAAATATTTGATCCTGGAGCCCTGTTATATGCTACTGTCAGCCAAATTGAAGCGCCAATCATTGTGAAAAAAAATGCTTATTAACCTGCTCTGCTCATTATTTACAGCCGTTGCTGCTGCGGTAGCATGGAAGCACTGTCAGGCATACACCACAGTAAGTGAACACTACCGCTTTGCTGTGAAAGAACTGCTGAATCTTAATCTAAACCTATTTAATTGACTCTGTTTTGGCAGACGAAGAAGCTGCTCCCCTGGGGCTTCTATGCTGCACTCAGGTTAGTTCCCAAGTGTCTCTTGCTAGTACCATGTTTCAGCTGCTCATTATACACTTTCTGTCCCCCTCACAACTCCTCTTGTCACCAGCGCCGCGATGATCTGCTTCTACTCATACGTGCTGCTTGCCGGGGGCAATCCACCGCCAAAGAAGAAGGCAGCAGTTGCACTATAAGTCGAGCCTTTAGTTGTATGATATGATGCGGTCGAACCTGTGCTCTAGTAAATGTGCTGATGATAGGGGAGTGTTTTGTTTCTTTTAACTTGTAGAACCCTGGAAATACCAGGTTATGTTCTAGCATAATTCATCTGGGTGTCTTTTTTACTTGGCGGAGGAGCCAGAGCAGATTAGATCTTCCCTGGTTCTGCATGGAGTTTTGTTTCTGGACATTGTGCTTATTATACCCGAATAAAATTTTGCTTTTCTGATCTTGAAAAGATACTGATTGGGTTGCATGTGCAGAGGCTGCTTTGTTGGTGGCAGCTGTGAACAAAACCAAAAAAAAGAAAAAATGGTTTACTTCCAAAATTTTGTGATTTTGTAGCAGCCAAATTTGTCCCAAGTTGAGTTACCAAAAGTTTGGCTTGTTTCAAGACAAAATGCTACTTTTGGATAGAATTTAGGAAGTGCACATATTGGACATCACCAATGTTTGATCAGGTTTATCTGGGGCCTCAAACTGAAATTCTTATTTGACTATTTGTAGCATCAAACCGAACTCATCTCTGGGCTATTTGAGAGTGGATGTGCTATTCTACAACAAATCATCTCCCGCATTGCAAAAAAAAGAAGAAGCTAGAATCATGTTCAATTTTTGACATATTTCACCTCTTTTGAGCAAATAGTGGCATCTTTTTTGAATCCTGATGAATATGTAGGTTCCTCTTTGGTTTGTACTCCTGGAAAGTGTAGAATTGGATAAAGCACACAAATCGTTTACCAAAGCAAAAAATAGAGGAACATGAGAACAAGAAAAAAAATGTCTCGGTCCTACATGATTGAATTTAAAAAAAAGGCTGTAGTGGATTTTTTTTGAATTTTACAAGAATGCAATGTGGCACTTCTCTTTTTTTAATACTCCCTCCGACCCATATTAGTTGATTTGTATTTGTCTAGATTCAGACGTATCTAGACATGTTTTAATACTAGATACATCCGAATCTAGGCAAATCCAAGTCAACTAATATGGGTCGGAGGGGGTATATGAATGTGGCCCTTCTCTCTAGCTGGATGAACCCGTTATCTTTTTTTTTTCCCAAAAAAGCAACCTTGTGTCGACCCGTCCAAAGATGCCACGTTTTCTACACACGTGGAGGCTGTTCATTGGCAGGTGATACGACACCACCCTCCACCCTGGCACGACCACTCAAAGTCCATCGGCCGGCGCATCCCCCACCCTCGCCGCCGCTGTACTCTGCAGACCTCTCCGACTCCGGCCGTACGCCATCTTCTTCTTTTTCATTCTGCACTCACATGTGGAATACCCTGATGCTGTCTCCTATGGCGTGCCGTTTTACCTAGAGTCTCTTCAAATTCAATCCAACAAACCACGGTCGAAACGAGGAGGGGATATCCGGGATTTCCTTCGCCGCCGCCGCCGCCGCCGCCTGTCCCATCCGTCCTTGAGCTTCGTCCCAGTGACGCGAGTGAGGGGAGCGGGGACCCTCCCGTCGCAGAATCGCCGGCAACCACAGCAGCCCATTGAATCAAAATCTCCCGTCGTGTCCCCGCCCAATCTCTCCCGGAATTCTCCTAACGGTAAGCGACTACTCTCCTTGATCCGATGCAACCTCATTACCTAGGGGTACGATTCGCCTCCCAATTCTGTGCAACATGTCTCTTCAATCCACTTCCCAATTTATGCGAATCTGTTGTGGATTGTGCTGCTGATTTTCGCCTTTCTGTTCTAGGTGAGTTTTGTGGTGGAACTGGTGTGAGGGGATTCGTGGCGGGTGGCAGCGAAGATGATCCGGCTGCAGACATACGCGGCGTTCAGCCTGCTGGCGACGACGTCGGCGGTGTACTACGCGTTCAGCAGCCGGGAGCAGTTCTATCCGGCGATGGTCTACCTCTCCGCCTCCAAGGTATGCTTCGTGCTGCTCCTCAACACGGGCCTCGTTGCAATGTGCGCCGCCTGGCAGCTCGTCAAGCGCATCTTCCTGGGCCCGCTCCGGGAGGCCGAGGCCGAGCGGCTCAACGAGCAGTCATGGCGGGAGGCTGTGGAGATCCTCTTCGCCGTCACCATCTTCAGGCAGGACTTCTCCGTCACATTTCTCGCCATGGTCGCCGCCCTGCTCCTCATCAAGGCGCTGCACTGGCTCGCGCAGAAGCGGGTCGAGTACATCGAGACCACGCCATCAGTGCCGATGCTGTCGCATGTCAGGATCGTGTCCTTCATGGCGTTCCTTCTCGTCGTCGACTGCCTCTTCCTGTGGAACTCGCTCGGGTCGCTGATTCAGAAGCGGGAGGCGTCCGTTGCAATCTTCTTTTCCTTTGAGTAAGTTCTAAACATTCATGTAGTTCAACTTTCAAACTTCACAGAGCTGGATCTCCCGGGCTTGCTCCAGGCAAGGATACGACTAGGTCTGACATCTGATTCTCCTGATAAAAACTGCACCGGCATGCAGAAATTGATCCAGTCTTCAGAGATTAGCGAACTTTTAAGGAATGCCAATATATTATGCTAGAACAAAATGTTTCGATGCCCCCAACTTCAAAGATATTATGGAAATTCTCTTACATAATCTCTGAACACAGGATCAAGTTCTGCATGCCAGTGCGTTTTTTATCAGGAGAATCAGATGCGAGACTGCCAGTTGTATCCTTGTCTGAAGCAAGCCCACGAGATCCAGTTATGTCAAGTTCTGAAAGTTCTAAGCGGGAGGCGTCTGCTATGTCACCTTCCAAACAGTACCTGTCACGTCAAATTCAAACATAACATAAATGCTTGGATTTTAAAATGTGGAAGTCATGATTTGGTTAGACACCTATTAGTTGAAAGGGTGGAAATTTGTGAAAATGCTATGCATCGTTCCATGAAAAGGTTCCCGTAAATGGAAAGACATATTAGTGTATCACCCCTTGAAATGTAAAACTGGAATTTCTTGTTATATATGCTCGAAGATGCATTAATGCGATGACAGTTACTAGATATTTAGTCAATTTCTCCCTGATTCTTAAGTATTGTTTGCCATTGATTCTGTTTAGCAACTTCTGGATTGGCCTAATGCTTTGGTAGTGAGCATTTAATCATTTCATTTGATGCATCCAATAGGCCATGTATAGTTTTTCTCGTATTATTTGCCTCATCAAGCTCATTATCCCTTCTATTTATATGTTATGGCTGTCATATGTTAAGATCTGTTCCCATGAACTTGTTAACCAGTTAAATTATCTTATTAAGTCTAAACAATACTCTTAAGTGAAAGCGGTGTAAATTATTTGGTATGAATTGCTTAAACTGCAGTAAAATTTCTTTGCTGATTATTTCTCTTAAAGCATGAGACATGCCTTTTCAGATAAAGGTAACAACCATATTATGTTATTGACTAATCTTGCATTTACCTCTGGTTGAACTTTTATTGTTCTGAATATTTTCAGATGATTCTTGATGTATTATTTATAGACATTGAGATTTATAGTAGCTCAAACATGTGTAAATCATGTTTCAGGTATATGATACTAGCAACATCAACAATATCGACATTCGTAAAGTATGTATTCTATGTCAGCGACATGCTAATGGAAGGTCAATGGGAGAAAAAGGCAGTGTATACATTTTATTTGGAGCTTATCAGTGACCTTGTTCACTTGTCTTTATATATGCTCTTCTTCATAGCAATCTTCTTGTAAGTTGTTTGAAGATCTTCATAACCCTTAGCATACTGTAGTTTTAACTTCAGTTGCTGATCTGTTATACTAAATCAGGAACTACGGAGTCCCACTGCACTTGATTCGTGAGCTCTATGAGACCTTCCGCAACTTCAGAATCCGCATTTCAGATTATGTACGCTACAGAAAGATAACTTCCAACATGAATGAACGCTTCCCAGATGCTACATCAGATGAACTTAATGCGTGAGTCATTTAATTCCATTGACACTCTTTCAGTTGTTTCAGCGATGGGACTTGTTTATGAGTTAGGCTTTTTATAACTTTTAGGAGCGATGCCACATGTATTATTTGCCGTGAAGAGATGACCACAGCAAAGAAGCTACTTTGTGGGCACTTGTTTCATGTACATTGTCTGAGGTCATGGCTAGAGCGACAGCATACTTGTCCCACATGTAGAGCTCCAATTATTCCCCCGGATAATGCACGTGCAGCATCAGCACCACAACATGGAGCTCAACCTGGAGGTCAGCCTGGTGAGCTTCTCTTCGTTGGTCTGATATTTTGAATTTCACACTCAACCATTTTTATCAGTCAATACTACATGATGAAAGCAGTTTTGTGTGCCAATTCCTGATCCCATGTAAGGAAAGCAGCTGCATTTGCAGGCACTGGTACTTCAACTTCAGGAGGAGAACCCAGCGAGAATGTGAACATGCGCCAAGCAAAACTTGAGGCTGCCGCTTCAGCTGCTTCCTTATATGGGAGATCGTTTGCTTATCCTCCAGCGAGCACTTTGAATAGGTATTTTTTCTTGAGTAGTTTAAAAGGCAAATCTCTTCATGATCCTGCTAGAGGTCCACCAGTTATGATAGTAAAAGATATTTTTTGTTTTGTCTATTACATTTGGAACTTCGTAGTTTTTTGACATCTCAATTGGAAGCTGAGACATTGCTAACAACATATCTGCAAACTTTGCCAGTTCGGTTACGAATTATTTTGTATACCTATTATATGTTGATGGTGGTTCAGTATGCTGGATGAATATGGAGAACTTGGTTTTTTCCTTAATCTGCTCTTAGTATTTTCTTTGGGATGATTTTATTTTTGCTACTAAGCCTTGCATTTGTCTTGGTTGTGCTATTTTTATTTTTTCTGCACCAATTCATTGGTGTGCTGACCCAAGCACTGCAACATGGCAAAAACGAACAGAACACATTTACTGTGAAACAACAATATTTACTTTGTATGCAAATAACACAACTCTTATTCAATCATCAGGCATTCAGGACCTCTGCATGCTACACCAAGTACTTCACAATCAGGAGAAGCAAGTACTTCCGATGACCATCCTTTAAAACCTCAGCCTTTTTATTCACATGGTCCAGTTGGTTCAGTAACAAACAACAAGGATGCTGAAAACGCACTACAAAAGGCATATGAAAAGGCTATCAGGAGCCAGATAGAGGTAAGGAGCATCATTTCTTAAAGCAATATGCTTTTACCTTTGTATTTGTATAGCTAGTGCTGCATATGAAATTGCTGTATACTCCCTCCGTCCCAAAATAAGTGGCTTCACTTTCTCTAGATTCGTATGTATCTAGTCACAAAACAAGTCTAGATACATATGAATCTAGACAAAGTGAAGTCACTTATTTTGGGACGGAGGGAGTATTATTTTCTTAGTAACACATGAAAAATCTATCGTCCCTTCTCCAATTTATCTTAGAATCCCAGTACAAACTGAATTTGAATTTCGAATTTTATATGGAGGTCTATCATCTTAAGCAGTGCCTTCACATTTCTTTGGCGACTTTCCATATTTATATGATATTCAAACCCAATTAGTTTGCATACTTGCATATAGTAAAAGATTTGCACTTGTTATATCCCAATGTTTATGTTATCTATTGCTCACTGCCCATATTTGTGTTAGTTAATAGCAGTTGTAATTGTCTGCATATAATGGTGTGAGATTTGATAGGCATACCAATAAGTCAAGTTCTTTTGATTTTATAGTTACTCAGTTTCATTACTATTTTGAGATATTTCATAAAGAATGCAGCATCCCATTATATCTTATAACATTTTTGATGAGCAACTATAGATCTATAATAATCATCAAATAGCTTTAGAGAGTAAACATAATTCATCAACTTCAAAGGATAGTCTTCAAATAGCTTTAGAGAGTAATCATAGTTCATCGACTTCAAAGGATAGTCTTCTTCTTTGCTGCATGATTATAATCTGCAATAATGCTCAAGATATAAATGTTCGTCTAGTTGTAAGCACCAGCAGATGCAATGAAAAAGTAGATCATATTGCATGCTTGCTGGAATAAAATGGCACCGTGTGATATTTATCTTTTCGTCAATGCTCTCTGTACTAGCCAACCTAATCCCTGCCATTTCTTCTCCCAGGTGTTGCAAATCCAATTGCAAATGGTGCAGCAAGGGGTTACCACATCGGTAGCTAGCAAAGACAGTGTTGAGCATGCCGGGAAATAAGTGAACTGATAAATAGGTAAAAATGGGGTCTGGATAAATAGATGATATAGATGGAGGTTGTGCAATACCTGAGGTCGTACTCTGACTTGTTGTCTTGTTCATTTTGGTTTGCCTTGTCTGGTTATTTGTAAATCAGCAGCCTCTGTCGGCATCAGATGCTTGTTTGTTTTATCTGGTAATTTATCTTGTCGTCGTATCCAGATTATACGTTAGGTAGAAATGCATCATATCGTAAGAGTAACGAAATCCACAACACCTGTTAGACTAAGCAAATAAATCTCTTTTGGGAGGAAGAGAGGATTCTTCCATGTACCATTAGAAATTCATAATAGTACTCTGGTTGCCTTGTTTATGCTACTGTATTGAAATTGAAAATGACATTTGGACTGGTCAAGTTATTTGCCTGAGTTCATAAAATTGCGCTAGTAAAATATTCCGAAAATATTGCATTAAGAAAATATTAGTTTTCATCATGAGGGCCATGAGGGCCTGATTGACATCCAGAACTTGGTAAAGAAATCTTAAGTGAAAGGCTTCACAAAGGTCTCTAGCCCGGGCTCAACATCAACAGTCTAACTGGGCCATTCTCTGCTGCTTCGAACATATCTGTCTGAATAAGAAATTCATTAGCTGCATCCCAAAGCGGTTTTGGTCAAAGTTTGTGATCTTTATACCACCTAAAGGTTCGGAGACCCCTATTCAAACTAACCAACTAGCTTCCTGTAGCAGACTGTTTCGGAGGTTCCTTCACGACATGTTTGGTAGGCCAGAGTTATTTACAAACTTTCAAAATCCAGCTACCTTATCAAACAGTGTTTGCTCAGGTGGAGAACGTCTTGCTACTTGTTGAAATCTGATGTGAGGCTCTAGCTCAAGCGGGAGAACATGTTTATTCCGCAATGTCTGCCATTCCTACTGCAGTTGACCCAGTTCTGTGAATTTGTCATCTTTGTTCTCGTGTATTCATTATTTCCCTCCATTCCTACTTCGCTCTCCTAACGACAGAAACAAGGCCTAATTTTGGATGAAACTAATAACAAATTTGTCCGCTCTCGCTCTCCCGACAACAGAAACAAGGCGTAGTTTTGGATGGAACTGCGAACAAATTTGTCTGCTCATATATAAAGCGTCGAGTGATCGGTAGAGCTAGGTTGGTTGGAGCCATTTGTTGTTCAATAAATACGTCACACCAGCCTGGATGAATGAATCTTGTACTAAAGGTTTCAGTGCTTGTTTGTGGCGAATGGTGAATTACTTCTATTGTTCATGAGTCATGATTCCAGCACATGTGCACTTATGAACCAGTATGTTTGCAGAGAGTGAGGACTACTTATAAACTATCTTTTATAATCTTAACCAACCTGCCTGTCCTGAGCCTGGTCCCTGGTGGATTGTGTTATAAAGGGTTTGGTGTTTCACATTGTGCTATATATATTGTTACATGAATATATGCATGATGGTATTTGGCAAGTTAAAAAAATGAAAAGTAAGCCTTTGTTCCGAAATTATGTGTGAGTTCGTGATATCCCTTTGCAATTATGACTTAGTTCCTTGTTTTGGGCAGTTGGGCTGATGTTTAGCCAATTGTTGAAGGAAATTAAGACTTCTTATCACATTCATGAAACATTTAATTGTCATCCCGTAGAACAGTTTTCTTGTCTGATGAATCTGACAGGGTCAAATAGACCATGGAAGCTAATTGGGAGAACTCTTCCAAATCCTTTACATAAGGCCATGTATAATGCAAGTGCTAAGTAAGGTGCTTAAAGAAATAAACCAAGTTTTTCCATAAGCATCCATGCCTATTCCAAGAGAGGAGGTTCATAGGAATCTGTCTAGTATAAATAAGCAGTAGTGCTTGCTAGTTCATTTTTCTAAACACTTCATAAGCATCTTGCATTGTACATGCCCTAAGTGGTTGTCTTATTTAGGGGTTGTCTGACCGGCATGCAGTTACAAAAGATGGCAAGTGGTATATGATAGATTTGCCAACTACAGAGAAAATTTTGACGAGATAATTTTTTTGAAAGCTAGACACTCCTACTATATAGGAGAAGGTGAGTCTCGGACTCAGGCTGCCAGAAGACCCCTGAGTCTTCTCGACGAGACAGAGGACTAAGGATAGTTGTTGCACCCTACACAATCTTGATAAAATCCTAGGCCCATTTTTCTTTTTTGCTGCCCTCTTGCTAGTTTCATAGGGAGTCAATTCGGTTCTAGAATGTTTTTACCTGGTCTCACTATATCAACGTGGATTAATTTCACCTATTTTGGTGTAGGGTTGCTGACCTGCTGTTGTGTGCTGATCTTTATGGACCATGTAAGGATAGAAGTGGGTAACCTTTAGGGTACCCTCTACCCTCTTTAGTACAAAGAAATAAACTAAATTTTTGTAAATCACCACTTTTTTTTAGAAATCTAGTTTATTTGTGTACTAGACTAAAAAAGAGGGTACCTAAAGGTTCCATCCAAACTCCCACCTCTAGGACCATGCACAAGAAGCTCATTTTTTAACATAGATTTTGAAGCACCTTGTCGAGTACGTCGTTTTCCAAATGCTTTTCTTCTCGCATTAGTGGAGACTCCTTTGGGTTTGGGATCCAAGAATGCAACAGGTTTCCGATTGGGTGACCCGGAGATGCAAACACAAGATCAGAAGTGTGGGGAAAAGTACTGCTCATGCCTGAATGAGGTTCTGTTGCTCTTATGTTCTAGGGAGAGATGTGAATGAACCAAGGTGCAACTACAGCCACCATCTAGCCATCCATTTCTGCATTTTTTTTTCTCTTTTTCGTTTCTTGTAAAGGAAATAACATTTGGTCTTAAAACTTGTCAGGTCAACAAAACTTTAGAACAACAATTTGTGAGAAAAAAGCGAATTTTTTCGTCCACAATAAATACTTAAAATAATACTATAGCTTGATAAAAAAATCAAGCAGCCTCATATGCCCTCTTCATCGCCCCCGAGTGAAATCTCTATGGCACCGAGAGAACACATCAATGTAACGATAATATATAAATACTACTTCCTCTGCTCCATAATATAAGCCCTTTTAGCGAGCTGTTTGTGAGTAATAAATAAATGGATATCCATGCATGCCGGTCGTGGTTGCAGGGATAATTTATCTCGCATATGTTTTTGTGAGATATTTTTGCTCCAAAAGTCTATAATTAATGGCCAATGGCCGTCTCCAATGGTATACCATATAAAGCGAGATAATGGACTTGTGGGTATTGCTCCTTTCAAATTCGGTGTATAAAATCGCTCATTTGGAACTAAAGTTAATAAGCTTACATGTCCATATGAAAATAGCACACAATAACTAACATCGTACCAGAACCGAAAGACATGTTGTACTTCCCTAAAAAAAAGACATGTTGTTAATGAAAAAAATAGCGCGCTATTTAACGCTATTAGTGCCGCTATAGTGGTTTCAGGAGCTTGACGCTATGCTATGCATTCGAGGGGCGCTATGGCGCTACGCGCGTTAAATACGGCACTATTCGCGCTATTTGACGTTACGTCGTAGCGGCGCTATTTTTTTCGTTAATTTCTAGTAGCCCATTCCCATTTTGGCCCGGTGGCCTACCCTAATCCATCTAACCCTAACAGGATAACACCCAGAATGTCAGTTGATTATCTAGAGATATGGTATTTCGGCTATGTGATATAAAATTATGGACTATGTGAACTATCTCTAGTTAATGTTTGGCTGCATAATGCTATATCTATGATTTTATAGCTGCTAAAATCCTGATTTTTCATACCTTTTAGTGAAACGCTATTTTGAAAAATAGCGCGCTATTACCACGCTATAGCGTTCGTAGCTTTTTTGAATCCCACGCTATTTAAGTTAGCGCGCTATTTTGAGACGGAGGGAGTAGTGTTTGTTATATCTATTTTGAGACGGAGGGAGTAGTGTTTTATCATCTTTGCCACTAGCTTTTCAATACTCCAGGCAGTTGATGATATGACGTTGCAACCTAGAGGGACACTCACTTAGATGGCTGGTCGACATCCAAAACTCGGCAAAGCCGTCTTAGAGGATAAGGCTTCACAAAGATTTCTGGTCGCCGCGCGACATCAATACTCCAGCCGGGCCATTCTCCGTGGCTTTGTACCTGTCGAGACAAACTACCACCAGTTCATAGATGGTGTGCTAAGCTTCCTAAACAAGAAACTCATTAGCTGCATCTCAAAGTGGTTTCGGTCGGAGTTCATGTTTTTTACAACCTTAAGGTTGGAGGCCAATAGCTATAGTATCATATTCTCTCCGTTGAACCAACTTCAATGTTTTCTTCATTACTGACACATTTGGTAGAAACACTAATGTTTGTTTGAACAAGTTTTTTTTAATGGATGAAGAGCTTCATTCATATATATCAACAGATGTTTGGTTACAATCACTAGCCAAAGCCTTAGCAACTCGATCTGGGAAGAAATTGTTCCAGATTGACCCGACGTCTACCAGCCGCACGTAGGCAGCACCCTCATGAGAAGCATAATTTTGAGCCCTTTTAGCAAAAACACACTTCCACTTCTGGAGTAGCGAACAAGTTGTAGGTCATGGAGCTATGTTTTTCCGAAAGAGGGCATCACCCCGGCCTCTACATCGATAGATGCGCATGGCCTTTATTAACTTATTAAAAATTTATTGCAACAAGTTCATACAAAGAGTCCAGCTCATTGATCACATAAGATGGATTGTCATGGGACTGTACGGACGTTCTGCACCAAGCTGCCTTGGCAAAAGAAACTTGCTCTATCAGATGGAGTGCTGCTACTTATTTCCAGGGTATGAGTGTTGCTACTTCATGAGGTCTTGCAAGAAACTCAACTTGCGGAACATGCTTATTCCGCAATGCCTCCCATTCCAAGAGCACTTAACTCAGTTTTGTGGATTTCTCCTCTCTGTTCCGACATACTCATTATTTCTCTCTATTTCTACTTTGCTTTCCTAAGGGATATATAAACAAGGCGTTCTTGAAATGGATCGTATGGGCACCTAGAGAGGGGGGGAGGGGGGGGGTGAATAGGTGCTACACCAATTTTTAATTCTTAGCACAAAGATAAATTCTCTAGATAAACTAATGTGTGGAATTTCCCTATATGCAAACCTATCTACTAGCGAGTAAAGAGCGAGTGGAAGAGGAACAAGTGAACCGAAGTGAAGCACGCGGAGACACAGGATTTGTTTGACCGCAGTTCCTTCCTTGTTAAGGGAAGTACGTCTGCGTTGGAGGGGTGTGCGGTACTAAGACCACCACGCCACAAAAGGCCTCACCCTGTTCTCCGATGGATCTCGCCACAACAGGCCCGATCCACCTTCCACTATAGGTACCCTTCGAGGCGGGCACCAGCGCCTTTACACAACTAGCGGGGCAACAACTCCACAACAACTTGGAGGCTCCCGAAATGACAACAAGCTGTCACAAGAACAAAGTTGTCAAATACAATAACAAGATCTAGGTATTAACAAGAATACTAGATCAGGGATTTCTCCAAGTGAATGGAGAGGAGTTGAAGCGCTTGATTCTTGATGTTGATGATGAACTTCTCCTCCTTCAATTCCACCAAAGATCAAGACCTTCGGGTGGTTGAAGTGGGAAATCGAGATTTAGAGCTCTTGCACAAGGTCTGGTCAAATTCGAGTGAATCAAGAGTTCTGGACGTTGGGGAAGAAGGGGTACTTATACCCCCTTCCAAAAACCAGCCGTTGCACACTTTGGGGGCCGGATTATCCGGCCCAAGTGGGGGCTGGATTATCCGGTCTAGGGAAACTCCGCCCCAGACTCAGAATCTCCGGCAGAAAATCCGCCCCCTCACAGTGAGACGCACCGAGCTTGCCCTTGATCATCTTCTGGGGGCCGGATTATCCGGTCCTATGCGAAGGCCGGATTATCCGGCATGGGGAAGAAAAACCGCCCCAGTTCGGATTTTCCGGGAGAAAATCCGACCGGATACCGAGCGACGCGCCTTGGCTCCTTTTGCTCAAAAACTGGGGGTCGGATTATCCGGCCCTTGCGAAACCCGGATTATCCGGCCTGGGGAGGAAAAACCGCCCCAGTTCGGATTTTCTGGGAGAAAATCCGACTGGACACAGAGCGCCGCGCCTTGGCTTCCTTGAGAGATGAGGTAGGCCGGATTATCCGACCCATGGAGGGGCGGATTATCCGGCCCCCCTCAAAACTTCCTGCACACTTAGCACACATGAAAAGTCTCCATTGTATTGTTATCTAACACGCAAAACAAAGGAAAACATGAAATGTTCTTTCAATCTCCCACTTTTTGGTGTTAGATGACAATACCAGGATTTGCAGGAGAAAGGCACAAGACAAACAATGATAACTATGAAAGGGACTCCCCCTCAATGTGTGCATAATAGAGTTTTGCATTGGAATACAAATGCACACAAATAGGTGAATCTATTCCATAGACATAAGGGCAGAAGCACATACCACCGAAGTAGAGAATAGGCATCCTTGACAAAAATCACAATTATTATTGGATAACTATTATGAGCGCGTGCCTTCCGTGACAAACCTCCAGCAATAGGATATGAATAGATATAGCCAAGAGCATAATCCATGATATGAAGTCCATAGGTATCATCCAGACAACCACATAAAGTCTCAACCACAAAACACAAACCACGAATTTAAAAGTTCACGCTAAATGGGCATAAGCAAGAAATAACGAATAAAAAGTGCAAGTGCTTATGCCCGACCCATGCAAATCCATGGACAACCTAATAGAACTACTTCTCCCCCTTTGGCATCGAGACACCAAAAAGGGAGAAGAGCGATGCTAACGCCCCATAGGATCACTCATCATAGTCCTCGTCCTCGTCCTCTTCTGCATGCTCTTCCTTATCCTCTTCCTCAAGTTCCTCGGTGTCACCTTCCTCATCATCAGCATCAGCAGCAGGCGCAGAGGGGAACAAGTGATGCTCTAGCTCACCATAGTTCAGCCCGGAGGAAGAGTTCCACCGAGCATACGGAGTGGGAGGTGTAGGAGCCGGAGGAGCACCCGAAGCGCCAGGCACGTGGTGGAGAATGAGCTGCTGGGAGTGAGCCAACTCATGGCGCTGCCTGTATGCCTCGTACTGACCCTTGCGCGTGTCCACGCCCATGCAAAGAATGTGACGCTGGAACCAGTTCAGCTGCTTGATCTCACGGGCCACAGGAGGCACTGGGGGCCGGCGAGCATCCCTCATGAGGCCCTCAGGAGCAGACGAGGGGTGAGCAGTCTTCCGAACCTTGTTGTATATCTTCTTGGCCTTGTGTACCGAGTCAATGTGGAACTCCACGGCAGGAAGCAGGTGGCGGATGAGCATCAGAATGTAGGGCGCATAGGGAATGGGCAGACGGTTGAACATAGCATCACACAGCTCATGGTAGATGAAGTCCATGACATCCAGCCTATACTGCACTGACTCGTCCTCGCAGGAGGTAACCTCATGAGAAAATTGAAATAGCTGAACAAGGTGACCACGGATGCTGTCATTGTTGCCCCCACTCGGTGTAATAGAGTCACGGAAGAGACCCACCAAGGCAGCATAGATGGGGGCAAGACCAGCCACAGTACCAACAATTCCATTGTCCACAGTGCATGGAGAGAGAGCTGCATCCTTGTTGGGCTTCAACTGAGTGATGATGCGGTGGCCACTGGCTCTATCCCTGCTGCGGAAGGAGTACCCCAGAACCTCAGCAAACACGTGAAAATCAGCAGTCATTGGCCTATCATGAGTCATCCACTTCATAGTGCAACGCTCATCCCCACAAATCACCAAAGTGGAGAAGAACTGCTTCACCACCTCAGAGTCAAAGGAGCACTGGAGAGACATGAGATGGTGCAGCCCCATCCTCTCAGCCACATACATCGCATCCACAAGATGCGCCTTCTCCAAGGCATCAACAAGTACCAGAGGGTGCATAGGCCCAATGTTCAGCCTGGCATAGATGTCTTCATAAATCCCCTTCTGTTCGGCACACCAAAAGCGGGTATCCCCCAGCTCATCATCACGAGGCAGCTCAGCAAACAAGTCACGATGACGGATGGCAGAGAAGGAGACTGCATCCAAAGCCCTGTAGTTGATCTTGGGCTCCTTGCCCTTCCTCTTGGACACCCCCTTCCTAGTCCTCTTGGATTGTTCAGCCATTTGCCTCTCTTCGTTCTTCCTTCTCCTCACTTCAACTTCGTCCACTAGGTTACCTTGACCGTCGTCCCGAAAGTACTTGGCGCGAGGACGGCACTTGAAGGTCTTGGAAACACCGGAACCACCTGTGAGGAGAATAAGGGCGATAGCAAGGGGATAAGCATACACACAAGTCCAGGAGAGAGCATGGAAAAAGTAGTCAAAAAGTTCATAGGACAAAACTACTCAATGCATACACATAGTGAAACTGAAGCATAATTGAATCTGTCAGCCAGATTATCTGGCCTGGCCAGGGGCGGATAATCCGGCCCTGGCAGAAATTTTTGATTTCACCAAGAATGCATGCAAAAAAAGTAGATCGGGCCTAGAAACTGTAAGACTACGAGTTCTATGCGAAAACACATCCTTCTAGACAACGTTCCACCCAACAAGATACACATCTAGCCAAACATGGGGAGAGAGGGAGTTACCCTCACTCATTGGAGGAAGAACGCGGAGGAGAAGGTACCCGAAGGCGCGGAGAAGAAGATCCGGGGAGGCCTAGAAAATCCGGTGGCCGGAGAGGCTCCGGGGAGGGTGAGGGGCGGCAGGCGGTGGCTGGGGAGAAGGAGAGGGCTAGGGGAGAAGTGCTGCTCGATATGAGCCCTCCCCCCCTGAGTCCTGCCCTTTAAGATCGAATCCGCTAGGGCCGGATTATCCGGCCAACACTTGGGCTGGATTATCCGGCCTAAATTATGGGATTCTGTTGTACACAGAACCAGGCCCGTGTGTCCCCAAACAACACCCCCACAAGGTGTACAAGGGACTTGTGTGCAAGAATAGATGGCTTAGGGGTAGGGAAGGCTTAGGATTGAGAAAGTCAAACTGAGATGGTACTAGACATTCAAAATTGCAAAATCCAAATCAAATAAAAGCCAAGATTGAGTGTGATTCCCATAAGAACATGAGAGAGCAAATAACATCCAAAAAGATCCAATTCTCCACAAGGGAGAGGGCGGTGGCCGAAGCCACCTTGTTGGAGTGTATGGTGTGACACCGCGAAGATATATCTTGGGTTCACGACCAATACTCATCAATAAGCTCACATATCACAACATGATATTAAGAGAAATGATATAACTTGCTATTGGCATTATGGGGGGAGGGTTAGCCCAATAAGTTAGGACCACACTCCCCCTATATCCATGCCCACACCTAGACCAAACAAGGATTGAGACGTACGAGTGAGTGCATGGGTAATCAAGACAAACTCCCGGAATCAATGATATTTAGCTCATTCCTCAAATAGCAGAATCTTGCTTCATCAAGTGGCTTTGTAAAGATATCCACCGGTTGGTTCTTCATGCTCACAAAAGATAGATCAATATCGCCTCGAGTAACATGGTCACGAATAAAATGATTCCGAATCTCAATATGCTTCATCCTTGTGTGTTGAACTGGATTGTACGCAATTTTGATAGCACTTTCATTATCACATAAAAGAGGAACTTTGTCACAATTGACACCGTATTCCTTTAAAGTTTGCCTCCACAAATAATTGAGTACAAGCGCTGGCAGCAGCAACATATTCAGCTTCTGCGGTGGAGAGAGATATACAATTCTGCTTTTTGGAGGACCAACATACAAGAGATCTTCCCAAGAATTGACAAGCTCTAGAAGTGGATTTCCGATCATCCTTATCACCAGCCCAATCTGAGTCAGTATAACCACATAAAGAGAAATTGGAGCCCTTGGGATAGCAGAGACCAAAGTTGGGGGAATGAACCAAATATCGAAAGATCCTCTTGACCGCCACTAAGTGGCTTTCTTTAGGAGCTGCTTGATACCTTGCACACACTCCCACACTCAACACAATATCGGGTCTAGATGTGCAGAGGTAAAGAAGAGAGCCGATCATGGACCGGTATACCTTTTGGTCCACATCTTTACTGTGAGGGTTGAGTTCGAGATGACACTTTGTTTGCATCGGAGTAGCGACACCATTTAGATCCGTCATCTTGAATCTCTTGAGCATGTCTTGGATGTACTTTGCTTGATTAATAAAGGTTCCTTCTCTAAGTTGCTTGATCTCGAATCCAAGAAAGAACCGTAATTCCCCCATCATAGACATCTCAAACCTGTCAGTCATAAGCTTTGAAAATTCATCGTTAAAAGCTTTGTTAGTAGAACCAAGAATGATATCGTCTACATATAGTTGGCATATGAAGAGCTCCCCCTTAACCTTCTTAGTAAAAAGAGTGGGGTCGATTTGCCCAACTTCGAAGCCACGATCTAACAAAAGCTCTTTAAGGTGCTCATACCACGCACGTGGGGCTTGTTTAAGGCCGTAGAGTGCCTTATCGAGTTTGTAGACATGGTTCGGGAAGTTAGGATCCTCAAACCCCCGGGGGTTGCTTTACGTATACCAAATCATGTAGAGGACCGTTAAGGAAGGCACTCTTGACGTCCATTTGCTACAACTTGAAATTGTTATGAGCAACATAAGCAAGTAGGATACGCATGGACTCAAGGCGAGCCACAGGAGCATAGGTCTCGCCGAAGTCGATGCCCTCAACTTGGGAGTAACCTTGTGCCACAAGTCTTTCCTTGTTCCTCACAACAATGCCATTCTCATCTTGCTTGTTCTTGAAAATCCACTTGGTGCCGATAACATTGCGGCACTCTTTGGGTTTCTCCACTAGTTTCCAGACTTTGTTGTGCTCGAAATTATTCAATTCTTCATGCATAGCAACAACCCAGTCTGGGTCTTCAAGAGCTTCAAAGACCTTCTTAGGTTCCACCATGGAGATATGAGCTTGATGCTCACCAAAACTGGCCAATTCTCTTCTTGTAGACACCCTTCGTCGAAGATCACCAACAACCTTGTCGAGAGTGTGACCCCGCAACTCAAGGTTACGATCAGCCCGAGCCTTGCGACAAAGTTCAATAAGTTTGTTGTCTCTTGGTGGAGGAGATTCATCACTTGAGTCTTCATTGGAAGCATTTTCTCCGCCTTTATCAGTAGCTGGAACATCAGTAGCAGGTGGTGGAGATGCATGCCCTTGAGGTGAATCCGAAGCCATAACAGGAGGCTGCAAAACTGGAGAGTCAGGGCCGGATAATCCAGCCGATGAAGAGGCCGGATAATCCGGCCGATGAAGAGGCCGGATAATCCGGCCTGGGAGAACTTGCAGCAGCTTCATCAGGAAGCCTGGGACTTGCTTGAACAGGCGAGGAGCCGGATAATCCGGGGTCAGCCGGAAAATCCGGCCTGGAGCTTGTATTGATATCTTCACCACTAGGAGCTGCATGGTCAGCTGGAGCGGGGTGGCCGGATAATCCGGTATCCACCGGAAAATCCGGCCTGGAGCTTTCTGGAGCATCTTGACCTTCAGCAGTTGATGGATATGGTGTAGAAGTTGCCCCCGTGGTTGGAGCATGTTGCGTATGTGTAGATGAGGGCTTTATATGAGTAGATCATTCTCCTTCCCGGTCCGCCACAAGGGGTTCCTCAATGGGGTGGAAGAATCCCACACCCATTCTTCTTATGGCATCTTGGGGTATTTCAACATCTGCATCACAAACACCAACTTGCTCCGCACGGGAACCGTCATTTTCCTCGAACACCACACTACAAGATTCTACAACAGTTCCGGAGAGCTTATTGTAGACTCTATAAGTGTGGGATTCGGCACCATAACCAACAAAAATACCTTCTAGAGCCTTAGATTCAAACTTAGATAACCGAACTCCTTTAATAAGAAAGAAACACTTACACCCGAATACCCGAAAGTATGAGATGTTTGTCTTGTTACCGATAAGTATTTCATACGGAGTCTTGTCCAAAATCTTGCGGAGGTATAAACGGTTGGATGAATGACAAGCAGTAGAGATTGCTTCAGCCCAGAAATTATATGGAGATTTGAATTCGGCCAACATTGATCTTGCCATGTCCATTAGAGTTCGATTCTTCCTCTCGGCTACACCATTTTATTGAGGGGTGTACGCAGCGGAATATTGATGTCTTATCCCCTCTTCACTTAGGAACTCATTTTAGGTGTAGTTCTTGAACTCCTAGCCGTTATCACTCCTTATAGCCAGAATGGGGACGTTGTGTTGATGTTGAACCTCGTTGGCGAAGTCGATGACAGTTTGTTGAGTTTCACTCTTCAACTTGAAGAAATAAACCCAAGTGTATCTTGAGTAATCATCAACAATCACAAGACAATACTTGTTTCCACCGAGGCTTGCATGAGATGGAGGTCCGAAAAGATCCACATGAAGGAGCTCCAAAATCCTTTTTGAAGAGATAATAGTTTTCCTTCGATGAGGAGAATCATGCATTTTCCCTTCAACACACGCCCTGCAAACACGATCTTTGGCAAAAGAGACATTTTCTTTTAGTCCAAGAATGTGGCCACCCTTGTGGAGACTTTGCAAAGTTCTCATATTGACGTGGGCTAGTCAGCGATGCCATAGCCAACCCGCGTCAACCTTTCCAAAAAGACACATCGGACCTGTAGTGGTTTTCCCCGAAAATTCCACCACGTACATGTCGTTTTCGACATATCCCACGAAAGCGACTTTTAGAGACTTGCTCCACAAGAGTACCACTAAATCAGCATCAATGTAAACTGCAAAGTCCATCTTACCAAGGGCACGAACTGAAAGTAAGTTATACCCGAGGGTCTCAACAAGCATGACGTCCACAAGAGAGATATCGTGAGCCACCACAACTTTGCCGAGACCCAATACCTCAGATTTTGACTTGTCACCATAGGAGATGGTAATGTGATCAAGGTTTGGCCGCATCTCCGTGATGATCTCCTTGCTTCCGGTCATATGACTCGTACAACCGCTATCGAGTACCCATTTAGACCCACCAGAAGCATAGCCCTGCAAGAAAATTACTTCTTGGTTTTAGGTACCCATTTTTCAATGGGTCCTCTCATGTTAGTAACAAGGGTCTTGTGAACCTAAATAGACCAAGGAATGTAACAATCATAAGGCCCTACATAACTAGCATAAACATCACCATAAGAGTCACAATATAGTTCGAAGTTAGGATTGTTGATCCCTGCAAAACCATCATAATTAGTCTTGTCATTGGTAATGTTGCTAGTCTTTGATTGAGTAGTCTTGTTCTTCTCCTTCTTGTTGTTTTTCTTGCTCTTTATCTTGGGTATGTAACCAAGACCTTCTTTACTGTTGTTTGTCCTTTGCGTGCTCAGTATCTCATCAATAACCCCTTTACCTTTGTGTTGAGAACTCCTTGCAAGATCTTCTTTTCCAAAGGATGAAGAGGAGGTACTTGGCACATCATACCGTTTCAATTGAGTTTGGAGCTGGTCATGAGACTCATTTAGAGTAGAATGATCACTCTTCAATGCCTTGTGAGCACTTTCAAGATCATCAAACTTCTCCAAAAGTCTAGCATGAACAGGCCCAAAATCAATCTTTTCTTTCTTTAGTTTCTTTACCTTGGCAAGAGCATGGTCACGTTCTTTAATGAGCTGAGCTACAGCTTCTTCTTGTGACTCCTCTAGGGATTCGAGTCTTTCTTCCAAAAAAACTCGAGTTTCCTCTTCCTCTTCCAAGGCATTCTTCAAAGAGGCTATCTCCAAGGCATCTTATCTTTCAATTCTACCCTTTTCTTCAAGGAGATCTTCGGCTTGAGCAAGTTGACTCATACGAGCATCAAAATGGAGTTTGTGCTCACCTTGTAGGTTAGTGAAAAAAGTATCCAAGGCAATAACTTCTTCTTTCATTTCAAGACTATCATGATCATCCATATCCAAAATTATGTTAGTCTTAGGAAATGAGGAGTTAGAAGTTGATACCTCGGATCCTCTTGCCATTAGACAAGTGGCGTTGTTGTTGATGGAGTTCTCGTTCGGCGTGTCGAAGAGAGAGGAGGGAGTCGATGTGGTGGCTATAGCAGCCACTTCGCGGGAACTATCATCATCCTCTTCATCGTCACTTGCGGAGGAGTATTCCTCTTGAGCTACAAGGACCATCTTGGGTTGCTTATTGAAAGGGCCATTCTTCTTAGCAAACGGCTTCTTCTTCGGAGCTTTGGATTTCTCTTTGAGGATGAGCCTGCCACCATTGTCTTCTCTATTTTGATAAGGACACTCGGCTACAAAGTGCAGTCTATCTCCATAGTTGAAGCAAGTTCTCAATCTTGGGCCACTTTCTCTTCTTCCATTTGACCCATTCTTGCGCTCAAGTTCAGACTTGGCTTTGGCAGGGTCCTTCCAAAAGTTCCTTGCATAGAATGCCATGTACTCACCATGAGCACGTTTGACCTCATCGGGGCAGTCCATGGATACCCTCTCAAAAACTCCTTCATCGTCCTCTTGCTCAACAACATTGGCTTTGAGAGCCACATTGACACCCTTTTGCATTCCAATGGCCCGAGCACGGGCATCTTCAGCATTCTTTGCCGCCACTTTGAATGACGCCATTTCTTGCATGACTTCATTGGATATCATTTGATAATAGTTGTGTCTACCTTGCAAGCTCTTCAAATCCGTCGGTTAGAAAGGCATTAAGGCACTCACATACTTTCTTTTTATCCATGCATCATCAATGTGAGTGGCCCCATGCTTCCAAAATGTTGTTGCGATGCCCTTGAGTCTTCTATACATGTCCTCATGGTTTTCACCATCCAACATGTAGAATCCCTCAGCTTCGTTACTAAGGGCATCATACCGGTTTCTTCTCATGCTTTCATTTCCAACAAAAAGGTCCATAAGAGCATCCCACGCCTCTTTAGCTGTGTTGAGATGTTCAATGTGTGGCATGTCCTTGGGACCCACACCCAGCTGTATCATGTGGAGAGCAGTGGCATTCAACTGGCTATCCACAACTTCCCTTCTTGTTGGATTGGTTTGATCTCCAATATGAAGACCTTCTTCAATAATCCTCCACAATTCAATAGAGGAGATGCAAACATGAGATTTCATTAGAAATTGCCATTGGTTAAAAGAAGATGCAGTGAGCTTGGGTGGATCACCCCTATTGTTTATATGAGGATGAGGGATAGGTGGGTCGGGGGAATATACGTGGCGAACCTCACTATATTCCTCCTTACCATTTCCCTTTTTAGAGGTGGAGCCATTTAGTTTTTCACCTTCCACATCATCATCCTTGGATCCGGTGTTACCCTTTTCCTTAGATGATGGTGTGGGAGCCTCAGAGGAGGATGGAGATGGGGCTATGGATGATGTAAGGCGAGCAATCATTTGATTCCTCTCCTCCATCTTGGCCTCAAAGGATTTCAACAAGGTTGTTTCCAACGACTTGAGATCATCCATTGTGACCTTATCCACAGCCTCATTTCCATCATCCCTGGTACCCATACTACTCTTAGGCGGTTAAGCCCGAATTAAGAGCCGGGGCTCTGATACCAATTGAAATGGATCGTATGGGCACCTAGAGGGGGGGGGGTGAATAGGTGCTACACCAATTTTTAATTCTTTTTCAATTTTAGGCTTAGCACAAAGGTAAATTCTCTAGATAAACTAATGTGTGGAATTTCCCTATATGCAAACCTATCTACTAGCGAGTAAAGAGCGAGTGGAAGATGAACGAGTGAACCGAAGTGAAGCACGTGGAGACACAAGATTTGTTTGACCGCAGTTCCTTCCTTGTTAAGGGAAGTACGTCTGCGTTGGAGGGGTGTGCGGTACTAAGACCACCACGCCACAAAAGGCCTCACCCTGTTCTCCGATGGATCTCGCCACAACAGGCCCGATCCACCTTCCACTATAGGTACCCTTCGAGGCGGGCACCAGCGCCTTTACACAACTAGCGGGGCAACAACTCCACAACAACTTGGAGGCTCCCGAAATGACAACAAGCTGTCACAAGAACAAAGTTGTCAAATACAATAACAAGATCTAGGTATTAACAAGAATACTAGATCAGGGATTTCTCCAAGTGAATGGAGAGGAGTTGAAGCGCTTGATTCTTGATGTTGATGATGAACTTCTCCTCCTTCAATTCCACCAAAGATCAAGACCTTCGGGTGGTTGAAGTGGGAAATCGAGATTTAGAGCTCTTGCACAAGGTCTGGTCAAATTCGAGTGAATCAAGAGTTCTGGATGTTGGGGAAGAAGGGGTACTTATACCCCCTTCCAAAAACCAGCCGTTGCACACTTTGGGGGCCGGATTATCCGGCCCAAGTGGGGGCCGGATTATCCGATCTGGGGAAACTCTGCCCCAGACTCGGAATCTCCGGCAGAAAATCCGCCCCCTCATAGTGAGACGCGCCGAGCTTGCCCTTGATCATCTTCTAGGGGCCGGATTATGCGAAGGTCGGATTATCCAGCCTGGGGAAAAAAACCGCCCCAGTTCGGATTTTCCAGGAGAAAATCCGACCGGATACCGAGTGACGCGCCTTGGCTCCTTTTGCTCGAAAACTGGGGGCCGGATTATCCGGCCCTTGCGAAACCCGGATTATCCGGCCTGGGGAGGAAAAACCACCCCAGTTCGGATTTTCCGGGAGAAAATCCGACTGGACACAAAGCGATGCGCCTTGGCTTCCTTGAGAGATGAGGTAGGCCGGATTATCCGGCCCATGGAGGGGCGGATTATCCGGCCCCCCTCAAAACTTCCTGCACACTTAGCACACATGAAAAGTTTCCATATTATTGTTATCTAACACGCAAAACAAAGGAAAACATGAAATGTTCTTTCGGTTCTGTTGGATGATCCTTGAACAATCGTGTCTGCTCATATATGAAACGATAAGGGATCGTTCGGCCTAGGTTGGTGGAGGATTTGTTGTTCAAAAAATATGATAGGCTAGCCTGGATGAATACATATTGTACTCCCCCCCGCCCGAAAAAGAATGTACCATATTTGTCTACATGTGAATCTGAACATATATGCGATATCCTTTTTTGGACGGATTCCAAAGCTTAAGGCTTTTTTTTTCAAAAGTCAAATTATATAAAGTTTGATCAAGTTTTTAGAAGAAAATATTAATATTTATAATATGAAATCCATACCTTTTGATACAACATTGTGAAACATATTTCACATGCTATCTATATAATATCATAGTTCTTAATAGTTTTTTCTAAAAGCTTGGTCAAACTTTTCTTAGCTTGACTTTTAAAAAAAAGCTTTAAGCTTTGGGACGGAGGTAGTATGTATTAATCCATCTCTGGTGAGCCTATTTTCTAAGATTAAATAAACAGTAAAATGCACCCCATGCAAATCCCTCAAGAAAAATCATGTTACAAGTTTGGGACAGACTTCAAGACATCATGCTAACCCCTCACCAGTCAGACTCCATCACCCGGACCCTGACTGCAGATGGATCTTACGGTGCCAGATCTGCATACCACACACAGTTCTTTGACTGTTTCCCTAGGTTCAAGGCTCAGAAAATCTGGAATGCGCACGCTGACAGAAGTGCAAACTTTTGTTCTGGCTAGCCTTCCATGGGAAATTATTAAATGCACATATGCTCGCCATCAGTGGCTAGCAAGGCACTAGCTTCACAAAATCATTGTTGTCTTTTTCTGAGGCCTCCTATTCCCTAGATGCATTTTACACTCATTATTTCCTTTTTATACCTCCGTATAGCCCACTATTTGTGTAGTTTTAGTCACTTATGAGATATTTTCTAGCTAAAGTAGAATGTATGTCGACCAGTGGTATATCCACATAGCATTAGTTTTCTAGTTGAATGGGTAGGTGAAAAATCAGTATGATTTTGCATTGATTTGGAGTAGAACTTGGTAACAATATAGTTTCACTGTATAGACGCAACCCAAATTTGTGATTTTACCACGGGTGCTAGGTTTGGGCATCCACTCTTCCAATCTTGTTTAAGTACCCATCGATATGAATTAATTAATGGTCTTTATTGATGTTGTAGAGGCATCTACCACAGTTTTTATTCAAACAAAATGGTAGAGTAATATCGATCGGCCTATCATGACTCTTCTTGAATGATTAGCAATCGGATAGCACTGGCTCCTTTGCATCAAAATGATGCACACAATAGTTTTTTATTAAATCATTCAACAAAGCCTTACAAGATAATACATCGATCAACCCAAAGCCACATGCTTGGTGACAAGCATCGCTATACCTACAAGCTTGATGGTGGGGCTGGCCATGATCAGAGTTTGTTTCGTGACCATCACACCTGCACACATCATCTAAAACCGGAGCACTGGTCTAATAGACCCTCAACACACACCATATGTGCACGCTACAGAAGTCGATGCCACAGTCTTTATGAGGGATCAACAAATTGTACTTGTCAGGTCTGTTGTCGTCGCCACCATGACGCCAGACAATGCCACCATCTTGCGCGCATCAATCATCACACATCCTACCCGAGACCCATTGCGCCATGCTGCCGAGACTCGCCATATTTGGCATGGAAGAAACCACACAGCTCCATATCAGGACCCCTCCGACCAACATCTGCTCTAGATTAATGCCCCTAGGAGGGAGAGCGGCACCACATGCCACCATCAACAGATCCGCGCGATCCAGATCTAGGATTTTCCTTAGAGCAACCTGTTGTGATGAATCTAGGCTCAAGATCATGTGATCCTCCACCCCCAGGCACCGCCATAGGGAGCCACCTCCCAGCTAGTCATCCTCAGTGAAGGGGACACAATATCTGCAGCCGCTGCTCAGGTGTCCTACGTCGTAGATCGGTCGGTGACCCTTGCCAAGACCGTCGTCCCTACGAAGCCGTCGGAGATATGGCACGATGTTGGGAGAAGTAGCTGCAAGAGATCCAACCACCGCTCCATGACGTTGCAAGTGTTGCCACTCCATCTGTGCCACCCGTGCTCCGCCTTTGGGGACAACGAAGGGAGAGGGGAAGGAGGAGCGGCTGGTGGCTGGGGGATCTAGGGTTTCTCCCCCGGTCACCCTAGAGGGAGGCGACACGAGGGCCAATATTTAAGGAGGTAGACGGTGTGCTCGGCTAGCACTGGCCATAGACCAAAAACTAAGCATTTAGATGACGAAAATGTTTTCCGCATATCTTAAATAAATCCGATGGTTTGCGCCTTTGGATCATAACACACTAGGCAACTTAGGGTGCTTTGGACAGCTGATGATACTTGTTAGGCATATCCATGAATGGTGTATAGCATTTCCAGACCTCACAAATAGCAATACTTTGCATCACATGGGACAATCCCGGCAGTTTTGATTAATCAAACATAGTGCAAGAAGATCAATCAATGCCAATTGGTTATGTCACAAGTATGTCGCTTATGAGTATCTGGTCAATCCTGTTGCAAATATTTTAGTTGCATGCTTCAAAAAAAAGATCATGTGATACGAGTAGTTGCAGTATCAACAGCCGAAATAATACTTAACAGAGTGTTATTCCATTAGTTGCCATTCGAGATGACGGGGGAAGTTTCATTGCAGCTAGTAACAACAATGTTGATTATGCACTTGATGCCGCTACTTGTGAGGCGCTTGCGGTACGATATGGTCTTTATTATTTGGCTGACCAAGTTGTTTGTAAAAGGATAATCGTGCAATCAGACTTGTTTGGAAATAACCAATTTTGTGAACAGGGGAGGCTTCACGGGAACATAAGCTGCACCTATTCTCCAAGACATACGCATTCAGGCGACAGCGTTCTCCAAAATAGAGTTTGTTCATGTCCCTAGAAATGCTAATAGTGATGTTTTAGTAAAAGAATGTGGTGCTCAACCAACCATCTAGTTTATTATCCCTTTGTTAATTGACGATGTAAGTGTGGTTTGATTGTAAAAATTGCAGCAAAGTACTGCTATTTCTCTATAAAAAGGAGTGCTCGTTCCATTTGCTAATCAGACATAAGTTTCATAATCATCAGCATAATGCACCGACTGGCTTTCATACTCGTCCCAAAGCATCTCACGCATCTAGACATCATTTTTAGGATGGAGAGAGTACATGTTTATACCACATAGGATGTCTCCCATACCCATTGCACTCTTCGCGGTTCACATGATACGTTATTTATTTCCCCTTGAATCATCCTTCTCCATTTCATCTTTTAACTTTCTCCGTGGGGTAAAAAAGTAAGAACAAGTTTGATTTCTCATATATAATGCATCAAGGATACATGTTGCTTGGGGCGTTTGTTGTTTAACAGTAGTTCATGCCAGACGGGATAACATCTCTTGTACTGAAGATTTTACTGCTTGTCTATGGCGTCAAGGATAATTTTTTAAATTAACGACCCTAGTATATGTGCTGAAAACATGGGCCCAAAATTTCCGTGTTCCATATTGAAACGTAGCAGAAACTTTTCACATTCATTTGAGAGAGGAAATTTGGAGAATAAAACACATCCTACACTGTAGTTAGAGCAGACACATTAGGTGCATCACAGCCATCCGCATCGGAAGAATAAAGCGACTGGCCGGACAAGTTTAAGTAATGGGTGCATACAGGTTAAAATTATATTGTTTATTTACTTTTCTTCTAAAGTATGTACTACAAGGTATGTGTGCAGTACGAAAATCTTCAACAACCATGTACACAATCGACTATTGTAATGGGGTGACTTCGGAACAAATCCCAGCAATAGACCCTCTTGACTGAAAAGATGATATACAATTCTTGCAATGAATGCTGTGCTTGGTAGCTCACCCATCCCTTCGATCGGCTTTCTCGGCCTTTTTATAGAAGACTTTCCCGGCCTTGCCTAGGACCCTAGGTAGATACTTTGTTATTTTCTTTTAATGGTAAGAATCCACGGCCGGTGTATATATAAGTATTTATCCAGGAATTTGATCAACTGAGAGATCGTAACATATACACAATGTATGAATTCACTAAATCGATGTGAAGATAATGCTCACTGTTATATGTTGATCCAAATTCTACAAAGTAAAGGCCAACTTCTGACGGAGCGGAGCGAGGCCCGTCGCCGAAGGCTTGGGCCGATATAGTGAAGTTCTGTGAAATCTAGATTACCACCACTATATATACCTCTTGTAAGTCGCCGGCTGGGATAAGTTGTATCTGTAAAATCCCCAGCGTTGTGTAAACACTCCCCGTATAGTGAAGTTCTGCTGGCTGGCGTCCGTGTTTTTTTCCCTCTCTTTGTTTGAGAGGGTTTTCCACGTTAAATCTGTGTCCCCTTTGCTGCGATTTTATTTTCGTTCTTCGTTATTTGATTGTCACAAAGCTAACACTCACAACACAGTTTTAGAGATAATTAAACCGAGACGACACCTATCAAAGATGAAGTGGATATCTAATTATCGAAGGCCACCAGATCAGATAAGATTCAACAGTTTGTCGTATTGTTTAGAGAATTCTGCCAAGAAAAAAAATGGTTTAATGGGTCACTTAACCTAAAAGACTTTGAATTTGAGCCAAGCGTACGAACATGTTTAAGTTGTGATGTCTTTTGACTTTTCCCCTCTACCCATCCTTATGCGCTTCCACTTTACTTGCTTAATGGCGAATACAAAAGGTTCTACTATTGAATGAACCTGATAATAAACATTACTTTTCTGTTTATGTTAATTATTCAGTAATATTTCGTGCCGCCTGAGATCAATATATCGGTTTTATGATAATTTTACATAACAGGTCGGAAAGGTGAAGTTCTGTGTCTATCAAGTAAAGTCGATAATGCTAATCCAGTTTACGTGTCTGCCAGAAGTATTGCTGAGGCTTACCATATGACTGAAGAGGGAACACGACAAGGTTCTCTAAAGCAGCCAAAGCAGCGAACTATGAGACAATATAGGAGGGTGCAAGATTCACAAGGTAATTGTTGTTTTTTCCTGAGGTCTCCTATTCCCTTGTTCTTCTTCTGAAAAGGTCTTGTTCCCTCGTGCATTTCACACTCATCTGTTTCTTCTTCTCACGTCCCTCTAGCCAAGTACTAGTTGTTTTTCCTTCCTCATTTGTTAGATATTTGGTAGCAGTCGAAGTGCTTATGTCAACTAGTGGTAGGTCGTCAAGCGGCTGCTACATGTATGAAGATAGGGCATTATATATCCACACAACATTTATCTTCATGGTTGAGAGTTTGGTGAACCTTTACTATTTTTTATATCTTGGCACAACTACTAGTAGTAGTCTTGTACATACTGGTTGAAATGCAAAGCCAGTCATCTTGTACATACTTGCATTCAAGCATATATGAAGGAGGCTGGTTAGGAATTTCCATGATTATTGAATTTCCAAAACTCACAAACACTATTGTATTAGGCTGTCGTAGGTCTATAGCAGCAGTTTTGTCGCGACAGATTTGACTAATACGCGGAAAGTACTATTCCCTACTGTCTCCTTTTTTAATGAGGAGTCCCAACCATATATATTATTAATTATTGAACAATGCCAAACAAATCTAGGTATCACGATGAACAAATTTTCCCAAAGGAGAGGTAGCCCAACCCAAAAGCCTTATGCGGAGACTCCCATTCGTGCCAAAGCCGACGAAGTTGAATGTCTCTAGAGAAATTTTTGTGTAAAAAATGCCCTATCCCGCCTAACTGCTTTGGCAGACACACTACTTGAACCAACTAAAATAAACCGTTTCATGGGTCTCGCAAGGGTTGAACCAATTTCATGCTAATTAAGTTGGAGCACACTTTGTGCAGCTTTTCATGAATAATGTCCCCAAATATATTTATTGAAGACATGGTTTAATTTAAATGTTAGATCCATTTCATGGGGATCAAAGGAGATTCCCTAATATATATACATGCGCGAGGGAGACCCCTTTAGCAACCTTATCTTCTACTAACAACTAATAAAAACTTATTTATTGTTGGAGTCTTCACGAAAAGAACAATTCATGTCAAAGTTGTACTCTTTCACCATGCAAGATTCTGTTCAAGAATTTTGAGAAAACCTCGTTGAAAAGGTGAGACATCGAGAAGAGCTTGTGGCTAATGTAGAGTGGACTAACTCCAGCAGAAGATGACTGTCTCATGGAACAGATAACATAACAAGATTATCTAAGGCTCACGAAGAACCTAATTTTCAGACAAGTTGGCAGGTATCTAGGTTCACAAATCAATTGATTGTTTTTTCTGACGTCTCATATTCCCTCGCGCATCTCAAGTTTTCTTCTTCTCCCATCCTTCTAGCCCACTAGCCATGCAGTTTTTTTCAACTGTGAGTATGTGGTATAGCAGGAGAAGAATGTATGTCAACTAGCTGCTAGCTATTATTCACACAAAAAAACTAGCTGCTAGCTACTTGGGTGAAGATAGGGCAACATATATCCACACAACATTATCTATGTTTTTAAACCCACGACACTATCTTGGTGGGTTGAATGGTTGGTGAACAACTACCATCTTGCATTTGTTAGGTTAATCTTGATTAGTCGAGTCTAGATAATTTGCTAGTCAAGTAATATAAGTTTTTCCATTTACTGGGGTTGGACATGCAATGTGATCTTGTCCAAGTTGATTCCATGCAAGAGTAAGTTGCGTGAGTCTAGTCCGGCTTGGACTATTTTTTTTTTGCGAATGGGAATTTATATTAATTAAACACCCACGGTACAATCCTCAGCATAGAGTTCAGATATATCTAGTGGACCATAGCCAAACAGCAGTTCTAGTTCGGCCAATGTTGGCCAGAGGATGACTCACCGAGTTTTGCTCACGCCTAATATGTTCTACCTTAAACTCTACCACACCTAGCATATGGTGCTTGATTTCTTTCAGGAGAAAGGTAACTGCTGACCTCTCGTCAGCTCCAGACTTGATCATCGACATAGCCTCCAAACAGTCCATCTCAACAATGCATGGCAAGGAACTCCATTGTAGCTTTAGAGCGCATCCTTCCATACATGCAGCTAGCTCCGCCTCAAGGGGAGACCAGCATGACCTCAAATAACGACATGATGAAAAAAAAATCTCTCCTCTATCATCATGTAGGATCATACCAGCACCACCGGTCTTTGTTTCGGGATAGTAAGATCCATCCACATTTAGCTTGACCCAGCCAGCCAGGGGTGGTGACCATCGTGAGACACCCCTATCTTGCCCATTACTCCTTTTCTCCTTCACGTAAGAATTCATTTGGATAGCTGGTGCTTTTCCCTTGATACAGTCCCCTTGAGGGTGGTATTTAATGGTGAAGCGCGACTCGACATAGCTGCAGAGGAAGCGACGTGATGCCTCTATAGGCGGCGCCGGCTTGCCGTGGACCACCTCATTCCTCACATACCAGATTCTACAGAGAAGCATGATGATCCTCGCCCTGTCCATCTCCGACATCCCATGTAGAAGATGTAGGAGCCACTCCTTCCCGCTATTGACGACCATCGAGAGGCCTGGGATAGGCCAGACCTCCTCCATTGTGTGCCATAAGTGCATCGCCAGCGGGCATCTACAGAAGGCGTGGAAGTTGTCCTCGTGTTCAACACCACATAATACACTATGTTAGTTAATAAGGAAGGTTTGGAGTTTGCTAGTTAATTAAGCAATGTATAGTAGTAGTGTCCGTGTCCATGTTAGACTAGAAGATGGTCTGTCCGCCAGCTTCCTCTGGCGGTGGCGCGAGATGAGGGTGGGAAGAGGGAGGGGGCGTCAGCTAGGGTTTCGCTCGATCCACGCCCTAGGAGGGGCACATGCGTTTTGTTTCCTAGCTCCTTAGAAATTGGGGGAGAATTTCACTTCCCAAGCATCTGCGCCATTTAAGGATGCACACAATCATTAAACATGAGTACCATGATTTTTAATAAAACATCAAGCATGGTTCTCACAAGCCAAGAGAGTCTGTTCCTCAACTATAAATAGGAAACCTAAATTCGTATTTATCAGGATTTGAACACTGGGGTTAGGTTTGTAGACATGATGCTTGATGCCCTGGGTGCTACTAGTGATGTTTGCTAAGTACCAGCCTTCAACAATGGTTATTGCGATATCGGATATGTACACATATACTCACAACCCAGCTACCGTACGGAAAATATGTTTTTTTTAAGGAGGAAAATATGTTTGAGTTTCGCTACTTCGTTACGTGTTGCGTGAGACTCCACCTCAAGCTGTAGAACATGATTATTCCATCGAGCCTCCCATTCCCACCGAGTTTCACGCAGTTTTGTGAATTTATCGTCTCCATTCTCACGCACTCATTATTTCCCTCCATTCCATTTTCTCTCCCAAGGGATAAAAACAGGGTGTGTAATGTTGAATGAACCTCAGAAACAAAACTGTCTGCTCATATATAAAACGTCAAGGGATCTCGGTAGAGCTACGTTGGTTGGGGCATTGTTGTTCAATAAAATATATCATGCCAACCTAGATGAATGAATCGCTAAAGTACTAATGATTTTAGTGCATGTTTTTGGCCGACGATGAATTACTTCTAACTGTTCATGAATCGTGATTCCTCACATGTGCACTCAATCTAGAACTGGGCATGTTCACACCTCTCCCCCAAAGTATGTACAGGAGAGTGAGAACTATTCTGCATATGTTGTCAACTTAGTTGGTAAACTAACTTTTCTCTCGAAATAGAGACGTAGCTCCGGCCTCTTCATTAAAAGATGCGCAGTCCTTTTATTGCTTAATTATCGTCCAGTCCGTTCAAAGGACTACATCACAGGTGTTGCGTGACACAACCATTTTAATACATTTTTTATCAACCATCAGAAGAAAAGAGACAACATAAAGCGATGTTGCAATAATACTATAATTAAAATGCCAGCTGAATCGGCTATACAAATCCCGTGCAAACATTTCTAATTGATTGCACCTAATATACATGGTCTGACTCCTAAGTCAGCCTCGCTCACCTAACCTCCCGTTTCGCCTCGCGGCGACTCAAGAGGCACCGCGCCGTCTCCACACAAGCCTAGTAGCCCAATTACCACGCCGCTGCTGAAGGATGCCATCTCCGACGGTGGCGGCATGGCGTCCATGCCCATCCTTTCTCTGCCATAGCCATTGTGCCTCCTCAATCTCGATCTGGTTTTCTATCTAGCACACGGCATTGAGGTAGTTCTCTAGCGATCCAGTTGCAGGCACCCCGGAGGCAGATCTACCCGTTCGAGTAGAACTGTTGGATTATTAGACATAATTTTCACAATTAATTCTAAAATATAAATCATGACTATAGCAGCTACGATCACGTGAAACTCTAACATACTAGATGTGTTAATCAATATGAACAGGAACAATGCATACGTAATAACAGCCATAGTATAGTAATAGATCGGATCACGGTATACGTACTGATCGGTTGCCGATGAATTCGCCGTTGGTGCAGCGGAAGCAGCGACACCTCTAAGGAGACGACGTTGAAGATGAGTCGCCCGTAGACCAGGAGATCGTCCAGAAAGACGCGTCGTAATGACGAAATTGAGCAGTCGCACGTAGCGCTTTCCAAAAACCTTATTTGCACTCTTCCGTACATGATCACAAAGACAAGTGGTTCCGAAAACCTGCTCTCCCGTCCACCGGTGCACGCCGGTGCGCGGGATGAAATAGACTATAATGACGACGCAAGCAGAGAGGAGAAAAAACCCTTGATTGGTTTTTTGGTGTGTTTTGGTGTGTTTTGGTGAAAGCCGCAGAGACGCTTATATAGAGCAGCTGGGGAAAAACCCACACAAGACACAACATGGACCAAGCCCATGACGCACACGTTTAGATCGGTTACAGATAGTCCACGATCTGGGAGTAACCCCAACCCACTAATTGTTGACACGTCTGTCAAAACCGCACTAGTTTTCTCAAGTAGCAAAATAAAGATCGGCTCGGGGATATTCCCGCAACCCCCGCGCGCGTGTCGTGACGAGCGGGCAGATAGGCGGGCGTCATCGGAGGAGGAGCATGCGTGTAGCACTTATATTCTCACTCACTTACAAAGTGGTGAGACATTCCACCTTATAAGATGGTGCAACTCTCCTGCAACTTTTTATGTGGGACTAAACTTTAGCTTCCACTCCACTCACATGTGAGCTGCCACCAAATTGGGCAATATCACATATGGGCTTCCACACACATGGGCTTTGAGATTTAGGGAAAATATGAAATCTAGCATGAGCCTAAAGTATTGGTCCACTATTTCTAACAATTCCCCACCAGATCTCAAATGCCCATTTGAAGATTTGCTAATCCTCTCTACTTGTTTATATACCAGTGTTTCAGCAGAGACATTTAAGTTGAACTTCCGCCTAGAATCTTGAGCTGCGTCTATCACAAACTTGAACAATGGACGAACCTTGAATTGCAAGTTTGGTGCCTATAGATTTCACTCAAAATCATAACTAGTACCTTTCTTCCAGTAGCCTACCCCGCGGGTTGGATCATATGCATCATACTCTCTGGTCTCTTCATGAGTTTACTAGAGATCACCTAAACCTCATATACTACGAAATTTACATTCGTGCTCATATATGTGTGTTCTTTCAAAAATGTCCTATAGAACAACATCTTTACTAGTTATAACCAATAGAAACACATTGAGTCATGTTACCAATCTGCCTTACAGATTTTGAGAGTTATGCATCTTCACTTAGAGAGGGTTACAAAATACTCTCCTCAATTAAACCACTAGCTTGTTCTTTCCAGATCCTAATTCATGGGATCTCTGATCACATAGATTGGGCTACCACTATGGTGTGACATCCATGAGTCTCAATCCCATCTCCCTCGATGCACTTTCTATCACATTTCGTGATAGTTCCTTTGTAAAGAGATCTGCCAGCTTTTTGTCTGCTTGAATATACATAACAATTATTACTCCGGAATTTTCCAATTTCCTGACAAATTTCAAATGTCTCTTTACGTGTCTTGATGACTTCGCACTATCCTTAGAATTGTTCACTTTGAAAATAACTGTTTGGTTATCACAATTCAAAAGGATTGTCGGCATAGGTTTTTAAACCACGGACAAGTCCATCAAGAGCTCACACAGCCATTCTGATTCAACAACGATCGTGTCTAAAGAAGTAAGTTATGCTTCCATAGTTGACCCTATCAATATGGGTTATCTACGAGATCTCCATGACACCGCATCACCTCCAAGGGTAAACACATACCCGCTTCTAGCGTAGAGTTTATCAACATTAGAGATCCAGTTCGAATCACTATATCCTTCAAGCACAACTAGGTGTCCTGGACAGTGAATCCTATAGCTCATTGTACCACATAGATAACGCATGACCCTTTCAAGTGCCTACCAATGATCAATAACCGAGTTAGACATGAACCTACTCAACTTGCTCACTGTTGTCTCGTGGTTGATAACGAGCTCGTTGGGGAACCCCAAGAGGAAGGTATGATGAGCACAGTAGTAAGTTTCCCTCAGTTATGAAACCAAGGTTATTGAACCAGTAAGAGCAAGGAAACACCTCCAAGGTGTTGTTTCCAACTTGGAATCCTGCACAACACAACCACAGAACTTTGCCCCCAACTTACAGTGAGGTTGTCAATCTCACCGGTTTTGTTGAAAACAAAGGATTAAACATATTGTGTAGAAGAAAGTAATAGCTTGCAGAAAGTAAACAGAAAACAGTAAACAGTTGTAGATTGATGGTAAAAGAAAGGACGGGGTCCATAGTTCACTAGTGGTGATTCTCCTTAAGATATATGACATGTTGGGTGAACAAATTACAGCGGGGCAATTGACAAATATCGAGAAAGCATACATGCATATACTAATCATCTTGACTCCTATGAGATTTGATTGGGCATTACAACATTATACATAGACCATAATACAACTGCATCTATGACTAATAATCCACCTTCAGGTTATCATCCGAACCCGCTCCAGTATTAAGTTGCAAGCAACAGATAATTGCATTACGCATTGCATGTAAAGTAAACAATACGATTGTGGTATGAACAAAGAATTGCTGTTTTCTCCCTAGTAGCAACAACACATCTAGTATCTTAGAGATTTCTGTCACTTTCCCAGATTACTAGAGGCATGAACCCACTATCGAGCATAAATAATCCCTCTTGGAGTTGCTAGCATCTACTCGGCCAAGATATCTACTAAAAATGGAGAGCATGCAAGATCACAAATAACAAAGACATGATATAATCAATAATCAATCTGAAATAGCATCTCAATATCCATCGAATCTCCACAAACACAACATATAGGATTACAAATAAATGATCTTGATCATGAACGGAGCTCACAAGATCTAAACATGATAGCACAAAGGAGGAGAGCCAACCATCTAGCTACTACATGGACCCGTAATCCAAGGATGAACTATTCACGCATCACACCGAAGGCTTGCATGGTGATGAAGAAGGCCTCCAGGGTGAATTCTCCCCTTCGGCAGGGTGTCGGGAAGAGCTTCAGATCCCTCCCGATCTAGGGATGGAGATGATGGCGGCTACATACTCTTTCGTGGAATTTTTGATCGGGTCCTTAGGGTTTCTGTATCGGAGGCATCTTATAGGTGAAAGGGGAGGCCGAGGAGGTGCCCTAGGCGGCCACACCACCCCCTGGCATGGGCTAGGCCTAGCCACGCGGCCAGGTGGTGTGGGCGGCCCCTGGCCCCTCTCCGTCTCGTATTCTAGCTCCGTGTCCCCCTCGGTGAAATATTGACTTTGGGTTTTGTCCCGTACAATTCCAGGAATATTCATTTTCTGACTTCCCTAGAACCAAAAATAGCAGAAAACAGGCAGCTGGCACTGTGGCATCTTGTTAATAGGTTAGTCCAAGAAAGTGTATAAAAAGTACTCCAAAGTGTGGATAAAACATAAGAAAGTAGATAAAAACCAAGCATGGAACATCAAAAATTATAGATACGTTAGCAACGTATTACTCACTGCAAAAGAGATATCGGGCCTAGTAGCGCTTGCTAAGTACATGAGAGAACCAACAATTTGTGAATATTTCAACTGATATGTTGGTTCCTTCTTATTCTTTCATAATGTCAAAATGGGATCATAAGGCGTTGGAGAAATCTTTCCATCAATAAAGCCAAGTAGAGTTTTGTGAAACTTCTCATGCCACTGCTTAGGTGCTTGTTATAGCCCATATAAAGATTTGAACAACTTACACACCTTTGTCTCTTCACCTTTTACTACAAACCCATCCAGCTGATCCATATAGATTTCCTCTTCCAATTCTCCATTAAGGAAAGTTGTATTCACGTCCATTTGATGAACAAGAAGACCATAAGAGGCAGCTAGATAAAGTAGTACTCGAATGGTGGTTAGTCTAGTGACAAATGAATAGGTGTCAAAGTAATCTTTGCCTTCTTTCTATGTGTATCCCTTTGCTACATGTTGTGCCTTGTACTTCTCAATAGTACCATCAGGCCTTAGCTTCTTCTTGAACACCCACTTACAGCCCATGGGTTTATAGCCATAGGACAGTTCTGATAATTACCAAGTTCCACTAGAAAGAATTGAGTCCATCTCATTTTGGGAAGCTTGTTTCCAATCAACTGCATTAGGAGATGCATATGCCTCAGCAATGGATCTGAAAGTATCATCCACAAGGGACACGATGAAATCATTACCAAAGGATTTTGCAATCCTTTGTCTCTTACTCCTCGTGGGAGGTTCATCATCATTCTTCTGAAGGACTTCCTCATGCAGTTGTTCAAAATTCTCAATAGATGCACTAGATTTAAGAAGTATTTCAGAAGAAATTATAGAAGTGTTTTGTATATCTTTCATAGGAAACATATTTTCAAAGAATGTTGCATCACAAGATTGCATTATAGTATCAACATGCATATCAAGAACCTCATATTTAACCACTAAAAATCTATAGCCTACACTCCGCGATGCATATCCTAGAAAGATATAATCCACTATCTTAGGTCCTAGTTTGTGTTTCTTGGGAATCGGTACGTTGAACTTTGCCAAACACCTCGAAGTGCATAAGTAAGAAAGTGATGGTTTTATCCCAACTGACTCCTTATAAAGCCTCCCCCACCATGACATGAAGTCAACAAAGCCTTCCCCACAATTCCTTTGATAAACCAACAGTGCCTAACACGGAATTCACCAAGTCAGTCAGCCCCGTTTGATTGGGGAGAGTAGGGAGGCGTCCTCTCATGAATAACACCATGTTCCTCACAAAATTGATCAAATATTTTGGGAAAATACTCACCACCACGATCCTACCTATGGGACTTGATCTTTCTATCTAGTTGATTTCCATCTTCGGCCTTATAAATTTTAAAGCAGTCTAAAGCCTCATCTTTAGTTTGCAACAAGTAGACATAGTAGAATTTAGTAGCATCATCAATCAACATCATGATATATCTCTTTCCACTTGTTGTCAACACACCATTCATCTCGCATAGATCAGAATGGATGAGTTCTAGAGGCTCCAAGTTTCTCTCCTCGGTAGCCTTGCTTTCAAGGTTGCTTTGATTGCACACAACTATGACATTTAAACCTTTGGCAATAGTGAAATTCATAATTAAACTCATACTGGGCATCCGAGACATCAAACCAAAATTAATGTGACATAAACGAGAGCACCGAACACTGGTATCATCATTAACACCACCGCAAATATGATTCAAGGATTTATTACAAAACTATGAAAGTGGAAATTGGGACAAGTTTTCGAACTCATAACCTTTACCAATAAATTTCCATGTTTAGAAACTTCTACTTTATTGGACTCTAAGACAACCTTAAACCCATCTCTGCATAGAAGGGAGGAGTTGATACGTCCATTTTGCATCACTATTCTATGTCTTAATTCACTATTATTCATTGATATATTTCGTATTGAGAGGTGATACTTATGTTATTTCATCTGTTTTTGCATGGTTGATGACTTTTGGAGCATGGACCGCTGCAGTCAGGATTCTGATGGAAAAGGTGTTGTTTTGAGGCAAAATTCGCGAAGATCAGAAAATCCGAGAAAATATACGGAAAATCCTATTTTTCCAGAAGATTAAGGATGCCAGAAGATGGAGTGGAGATGGGCCACAGGGGGCCCACACCACCCCATGGCGCGGGCAGGCCTAGGCCGCGCAGGGAGTGGTGTGGCCACCCTGGCCCACTCCAGCCTCTCCCCTCTGGCATATATCTTCCTCCCGAAACCCTAAGACTCGGGGAGTGACCACAGAAAGATTACGCCGCCTCTACAGGGCGGAAAACACCGAGAGAGAAAGATCTCTCCGGCAGACCGATTTCTGCCGGGGGAATTCCTTCCCGGAGAGGGGAGATCGTCGCCATCAACACCACCATCAAGCTGGACTTCATCGGGATCATCATCATCACCATCATCATCACCACCATCATCACCATCAGCACCCTCATCACCATCTCCATATTGCTGTAACAATTGCGTTGAATCTTGCTATAGTTCATAGGGGAAACTTTCTCGGTGTTGATTACTCTTTGTAGTTGATGCTATTGAGTGAACCATTGAATTATTGTTTATGTTCAGATTGTTATACATCATTATTCCATCTCAGATCATGATCCATATGATGTCTTGTGAGTAGTTTGTTTTGTTCTTGAGGACATGGGAGAAGTCTTGTTGTTAGTAGTGGAGTTGCATTGAGAAAGATTCAATAGATTGTTATTTAAGTTGTGGTGTACTTCTTCTAGTGGTGTCATGTGAACGTCGACTACATGACACTTCACCTATATGGGCCTAGGGGAATGCATTGTGTATTTGGCTACTAATCGTAGGGGTTGCCGGAGTGACAGAAACCTGAACCCCCGTTAGGAAACCATTGCACAAGGGACGTAAGGGTCTTAGAGTTTAAAGCTGTGGTTAGGTTTCTACCTTAATTACTTTCTTGTACTTACGGATGTTTGCAAGGGGGTTTAATCACAAGTATGTATTAAGTCTTGGATGGGACGGTACATTAGCACAGGTTCACCCACACAACACTTAGCAAGCTAGAGAATATTAATCGACTATATGAAGCGAACGCACTTGACAGTCTTCCATGTGTCCTCGAGAACGTTTAGTCATCTATAGAAATACAACCGGCTTGTCCTTTGCTGCATAAAGGATTGGGCCACTTGCTGCATTTATTCCTACTGTCTTTTATTTACTCGTACTTTGTTTACTTGCTTTATCGAAAACCCCTAAAAATCCGTTTGCTAAGTATTTGTAGAGAATTCCTAATCCATACCACTAGCCAGCACCTTCTTCTCCTCGTTGGGTTCGACACTCTTACTTATCAAAAATACTGCGATACACCCCCTATACTTGTGGGTCATCAACCGCTAACGAGATTCTTGTTCATAGTAGAGACATGTTGCATGTTCCTTAGCTGCACGATCTTTCCTGAAGTGAACTTTAGATCCACCGTGCCAACACCACGAACAGAAGCATGCAATCCATTCCCTTTTAGGATGGAGGAATCCCGAGCGACCTGATAAGAAGTGAACATAGAGATGTCAGCACACACATGAACATTAGCACCTGTATCAATACACCAACATGGTGATTGAAATACTGAAAGAACATTAAATAAATTACCATATCCAGCAACATTGCTAGTGGTCATGACTTTAACAGCTTTCCCCTTTTCCCCTCTGCAATCTGCACATTCTGGGCAGTTCTTGGAAAAGTGTCCAAGCTCTCCATAAGTATAGCTACCTAGCTTGGCCTTGTTCGTCTTCTTATTCTTCTTGAAGGTTGGAGTCTTTTCAGGCTTGTTGAAGGAGGGATTATAGTTTCCTTTGTTCTTTCTAAAGATTTTCTTCTACACCATATTGGCGCTAGACTGACCCTCGCCTCCTTTCTCAGTAGTGTTCTTGGCTCGAGATTTCTCCTCAACATCAACCGATGTATTTTGCCTCTTATGCTTGATATTTGTGGCAAAGTTCCTCCATGAAGAAAGGCCACTTTGCAATAATGCACCCGGCCACAAACTTATCGGATAAGATACACTTAAGGATTTCAAGCTCCTTGGAAAATCATTGTATCTCATGAGCTCGTTCGACTATAGAACAGTTATTAACCATCATATAATCACGGAAACTTTCCATGATATACAGTTCACTGCCGACATCTGCTACACTAAACGTAGCATCTAGTGCCTCCTAGAGCTCTTTTTCATTTTTGATGTGCATATACAAGTCAAAGAAATGTTGTCGAGAACACTCATAATGCATCCCACAAAGACAAGGTTGGTTTCCTTGAACTTGTTCTGAACCTCGTCAGATATAGTTCCTTTAGGTAAACCCTCAGCAGTCTCGAATACTTTCAGAGCTTGCATCCACATAGTAGTCTTATATTTCCACCTCTTAAAATGAACACCGGTAAACTTACCCAGCTTCATTGCATCAACGAAGTGTCTCATGTTTAACTAAGAAAATTTCCTATAATAAGGTTTTTGGATTGTTGGATTATTAGGCATAATTTTCACAATTAATTCCAGAATATAAATCATGATTGTAGTAGCCACGATCACGTGAAACTCTAGCATAGTAGATGTGTTAATCAACATGAACAGTAACAGTGCATACACAATAATAGCCATAGTATAACAATAGATCGGATCACGGTATACGTACTGATTGGTTGCCTATGAAGTCGACGTTGGTGCAGTGGTAGCAGCACCTTCTTTAAGGAGACGATGTTGAAGATGAGTCGCACGTGGACCAGGAGATTGCCTTGAGCAGTCACGCGAGGCGCTTCCCAAAAATCTTTTTTGCCCTCTCCCATACAAGATCACAAAGGAGAGTGGTTCCAGAGACCTTCTCTCCCATCCGCCAGTGCATGCTGGCGCGCGGGATGGAATAGACTATGGTGGCGGTGCAATCAGAGAGGAGGAAAAACCCTAGATTGGTTTTCAGTGTGTTTTGGTGGAAGCCGCACATGCTTGGAGAAATTCCCACGGCACGCGCGTCGCGTTGTGACGGATCGGCGGGCGGGCTGGCGTTGGAGGAACACGCGTGTAGCACTTCTCTTCTCACTCACTTACAAAGTGGTGAGACATTCCATCTTATAAGGTAGTGCAACTCTCCTCCAACTTTTCATGTGGGACTAAACATTAGCTCCCACTCCACTCACATGTGAATTGCTACCAAATTGTGCTAAATCACATATGGGTTTTCACACACATGGACTTCAAGATTTAGGGAAAATCTAAAATCTAGCTTGGGCCCAAAGTATTGGTCCATTATTTCTAACAAGAACATGGGCATCATCAAGTTTCAGCAATCTTTTAGTCATCCATATTGTACTAGGCCAAGGCTGCATATGACTTGCAGCGATCGCCCTTCTTGACCGATCGTCCATAGGTCACAGTTGTGCCATGGCCGGTACGCTCACCTAGTGTCGTGCAACGTGTGTCTTAACTCGAGATGGTTGACACCTATACCACATTGGGCAGTGGGAGCACATTTTGAGAGCCTCTCATATGTGGTTTGGCTCCTTGATTGGTGTCCAAGTAGGCCTAAGGCAGGGCGACACCAAAGGTTGTGAGCTGGGTGACTCAAACCTCACTTTTCATCAACGCTATTGGGTACGTAGGGCATGACGAAGTCTAGAGGATTTGAACAACTCATATCAAGTTTGAGATATTGGAGTGATGGCAGGGATAAGGATCTTGGAGGGAGAGAAGATGATGCCTCACAACATGTTGCTATGTGAGTACAGTTTAGTTTGTGTGGTTAATCCATGTACAAAATGTATATGTGGCGATAGTGAGCCTGACAATCGCTGCTTTGCTGTAGTATATTTTCTGAAAGTGGGGGTGGCAACATAGGGTGACTTTATTTGTGGTGGTGCTCTTCGAGTACCGACTCTTAATTTCCAAGATGGAAATCTTAGGTCAGGTCTTCATTGGTTGTACCTAGCATTTCCTTGTTGAATGCATTAGCCAGATACTATTTAGACTTCTCCGGAGTGAAAACTCATGATTTGAATTTGCTGGTTAGATCAGGCGACGATGATGCTTGTTCACTTCCTGGAGGCATCGCTGTTGGAGAACCTTATTCACAGTCTATATGTTGCCAATGGTGGTGGTTGTTTTTACTGTTGCAAGTCGATGCTCATTATGGCGAGGACTTTTTTCTTATACTTTTTGGGTGTATGATGTCATAGTAGCTTTTGATATTACTTTGTTGCAAAGACTGGGTGTAATTGGTATCTTCTGATATTACTGATAGCTCCAAATATTGACACTTTTTATCGAGGATTTTCATTGGGTTTAACCGGGTTCCGTTGATTTTGATCTTTCAACCAATGCTAATACTACAAGTTAGCAAAACCTTGTTCTCTTGTGTTGGTTTTCAGGTATTGGACACTTTTGGAAGATCTGAGACATTTATAGGCTAACCACTACTAGGGAAAACCCTACCCGAGGAACACCAAAAACCCTATCCGAGGCGCATATATGCGCCTCTAGCGTCGCGCTTCTAGTATTTTTTATGCGAGGCGCATATCATACGCGCCTCCCATACTCAGAATATGCGAGGCGCATATTGATCCGACCGCGCCTCCTATATTCTGCATATGCGAGGCGTATATTGATCCAAATGCGCCTCGGATATTATTTTTGAATTTAAAAAAAATGGTGGCCAGATCAAGATCTGGCCAGAATTTTGTTGGAGCGCGTCGGAGGCCGTGCCCGTGGCCACAACCTACCACCGCAGGCAAGTGCGGGAGGCCATGGCCATGGGGGTCGCCGGAGATGGTGGAGGAGGATGAGGCCACCGAAGGTGGTCATCGGAGGTGGTCGGTGTGGTTATGGAGGCCATGGCCGAAGTGATCGCCGGAGGAGGAGGAGGTCGCCGGAGGAAGAGGAGGGGGATGCCACCAGAGGTGGAGGAGAAGGAGAGTGGAGGAGGAGGAGAAGGGGAGAAGGAGGAGAGGTGGAGGAGAAGGAGGAGAGGTGGAGGAGAAGGAGAAGGAGGAGAGGTGGAGGAGAAAGAGAAGGAGAGGTGGAGAAGGAGAAGGAGAAGGATGACATGTGGAGGAGAAGGAGAAGGAGAGGTGGAGGTGAAGGAGAAGGAGAAGGAGGAGAGGTGGTAGGTGTGGTAGGTGGCTGTTTCGAATTTGAATCCGGCTCTACTTATGCGAGACGCATATCATATGCGCCTCGAATAGTTTTTTATTTTTTTGCAGGAAAAAATCTTCTTTCGGCCATAACTTTTTACTGTTTTCGAATTTGCGGATTCTATAAAATCCAGAACAATTATAGGTCATTGAATTCGAGTAGGAAATTTTGAGACGATAATTTTGATAGGTTAAAGATTTTTTTCTGACATCGTATGCAAAAGTTATAGCCGTTTTACCGTGCCATGACCTATTTTTGCAAAATACATCGAAATTTATGTTTTTCAATTTTTTCTAGATCTATACCCTAAAATCTAACTACAACTCAAAGGAATTATTATTTTTGAAGTTTCTATCATTTTTGTTTATTTTTTACAAAACTTAAAAGGCGTTCCCGGGGGGATGGGAATCTGCCAGGTTATAGGAGGCGCATATGGTATATTATCAAGTATAGGAGGCGCATATTGCCATATGCGCAATATGCGCCTCGCATATTCGACCACAGATCTCCTCCCGTGACCACGCAACTTATGCGAGGCGCATTCTGTAACACCCCAGTTTTAGCTAATGTCTATTTAGGGTTGTTTGTGCATTCATGAGCATCATATTAATAAAATGCATGCAAAAGAAATAATGCAAAATCCTAAACCCTAGTTTTTCCCCTCTTTGAAAACCTATTCAAAATGGTTTTGAATTTTAAAAACCCAAAAATGTGTGGAGCCCAATTTAAATAAAAGGGCCCCTACAATATTTTCTCTAGTTTACAAAAGCCTCTAGAATTTTTGAAATGATTGAAATCAGAAAAGAATTTTAAAATACAAAAAGAAAACAGGAAATAGAAAAAGGAAAATGTTTTAACAGGAAAAAAATAAACCAGAGCCAGCAGCCCAGGCCGACCCAGCTCGCCCTCTTTTCTCCCTCCCTCTTTCTGCCACTCGCGCATCACCCACGCGGCCCAACACGGCCCATCCCCTCCCCTGTTTGTCTTCTTCAACAGGGAGGCACACACATGCGTGTCTCTCCGACGGACGTCGTGTGCCACCTCCTCCTTCTTCCCTTCGACGGAAGAGAACGAAGCCAAGACGTCGCCTCAAACTCCTTCCTATCCTCTCCCTTGCAGGCCCTCTACTCTTTCTCTTCTTGGCCTTGTTTTTCTTCTCTGCAAGACAGAAACCCCAGCTCGGACCTCGTCGGTGCCCTACCGTTTCGGGCCACCTCTCGCCCAACCCAGCACACCACCGGAACCACCGTGGTCTCCTTTGTCTCCGTGCAAGAGGAATCGACCGTGGGAGCTCGCAATCGGCCGCCCCGACCGCGTCTTCCTCGCCTCCGACCGTGCTCCGCCGTGGCCATGTCGTCGATGTAGCCCTCCTCTGGCCTCCCCACTACGTCCGTCAGCTCCAAGGTGAGCACACGGTCCTCCTGGACCCTTTCCTTCCTCCCCTTCCTCTCTGGTTCGAGCTCGCGTCGTGGGCCGCCGTTTGCCTCCGCTGCTCGTCATCATGGCCGATGCTCCAGTGACCAATAGCTAGAGGCGCCGCCCTAGTTAGGTTCGCCTCGGCTGCCTCTTCCGTTCGCGATCATCCGCGCGTGCTGGCTCGCCCTGTGTCGCCGCCGGCGACCACCGTCCGCTGGTCAACAGCCAAATGACGTGGCGTCGACCAGGCTCTGCCACCGTGGATGATAACTTGGCCCACATGCCAGCCTCTATGGCTAGCCTCTTCCCTAGTGAGAAAAGATTAGGGTTAGGGCATGGTGACGTCAGCCCCTGACGTGATGACGCAGTAAATCTTTTAAAATTGTTTAATAATTTTAGAAAAATGATAAATCTCATAAAATCAATAACTTAATATTTATAAGTTAGAAAAATATGTGTAATATATCAAAATGTTCAAGGAAACAAGATCTACACTTTAGCATAAAAATCATGCATTGTTAACCAACTTTAATGGCAAGTTTAATTAGAAGAATCAATTGAACCCAATAGATGATTCCGAGGTCTCTCCTGTTTTAGGGTTTGTACCCCTTGGACGCCGCTTAAATTGCCAAGCATGCTTTAGGGTTTCATTACAATACTAATTAACTTGTAATATTATCATCCTTTCTTGAGCATTGCATCGATGCCATGTGTTGATTGTTGTTTCCCCTTTCTTTCCGGTGTTTGGTTCTTTCCGGTAGAATATGCTATCGAGATCAAGATTGAAGACCGAGGTCAACACCATCGAAGATCGACAAAAAATACTTGAATAACTATAATCAAGTCAAGTACAAGGCTTCTGAAGATCTTTATCTGGGTATCAACAAACAAGGCAAGCATAGCCCCACCATTATACAATCCTACGATTTCGAAAGTATTTCATTCTTGCCATGATGCATACAATTCTACTGTGGTCTTTTATCGATAGATAGAGTATCCTATCTATTGCATTACTCCCTTTGAGCTTATATTACCTGATCCACTGCTCCTAGCATAACTAAGTTTGGCTTGTGTGCTCTGCTAGAGCTTTGATCTGTGTCTTGCTTAGCCATGCATAGCTGTCAGTGCTGGTTCATCCAGAAGATGTACCAAACGCAGAGAATCTAGTATGATAGGAGAACGAGGTATACTAATGAGGTAAGATCAGTGGTAATGGTTAAACATGCTAAGGCTTGTATGGGAGGCCACGGTGGGATGTGGTTTTTGTAGTCCCATGCTCGCCACTACTAGGAACCGAGTTCTTGTCTTTGGAACCGAGACGAGCATACAGCCACACGGGGCCTGGAAAACCTCACGAGTAACAAACTTGCCTAGTAGATTCCACGAGTCACATAGTTCGGGCGTTCCATTCGACATATGCATTCTAGATCTTCTCGAAGTCGGTGAAGGAGGTGCATTCATATAGGTAGGTAAGCGTGGACGAGGTTGGGGAGGCAGTTCCTCTAGGTAAACTAACGTCGCCTCACATCTCTAGGGATCGGCTTCAGGATTTGACCCGTTACGACGGAACCATCCTTAGGGCGTGACTCATGGTCTTGGTGAAATCAAGGTAAAGGTCGTGGCCAACCACTCTCTGCCGGCCTTCCAAGGAAGAGGGCTTATCTAGTGGCATTAAGAGTCGGTTGGTACCTGTGGGTAAGTTGTATACCCCTGCATGGTTAAATCTTTTCGAAAAGCCGTGTTCACAGTTATGAACGGTTGGTGACCGAATTATAAGATCATAGAGAAATTTAACCTAATCGTAAAACTTGGCAACTATTGTTTGTTAAGGATGGTTCCTCATGGGTACGAGGGGGTGATCCTAGTGGTAAGATGAGGATTAATTTGGTGGATATCAAGATGATGATCAATTTGTCGGAGATGTCGCTCTCTTATCCCCTCTTAAAATATTCTAATTAGACGAGCTTCTTCTCCCTCTTGTTTTATAAACAAAGATGGCTTTATGCAAAATAACCCCACCAGCCATAAGTCTTGTGGAGTACACCCCGTACTCACCCTTGCTTTGTTGATACTTTCAGAGTAAGTGTTCCCTTGAAGATGAGTTCTGTACGACATCGACACCGTCGAGTAGCTTGGGGTTCCCGGCTGGCAGCCTGGAATCTATGGGCTAGGACGTCATCGTTATGCTTCAGGCCTGTTAGGCCATTTGTTAAGTTTGCTATACTTAATAGCATAATTTGCCTTCCGTTGTTTGATGTTTGTGGTCAGTAACCTCTGCTTGTAATATTTTGGTTCTTCGCTCAGTTATGAGCTTGCTATAATAATTTTTGTGTCGCAGGGTTACTGTTGTGTTACCGATTTCCCACTGGATATCCTCGAGGTCTAGGTTAAGCTTATGTCAGGCTAAGGTCTGGATTTGTTTAACCCTGATCCTGGCGGTGTTACAGGTTTTGGTATCAGAGCAGTATCGACTGTAGGAAAACCTTGCTATTGGTCGATGTTGAGTCTAGCGCTTGTGAAGACTATTTCAAAGATGAAAATTATTTGCGAAAACTCTAGTATGCTTCTTTTTCTCCTTATCTAGTTTCACTCTAACTCTAGGTCATCTTATCTTGTGTTGGCTTTGAAAAGTTTTGATATCGCTTCTAGTCTTTCGGAACTTAGGCGCCTTTTTGGCAAGCGTTTCTCAGCTAGTTGACCTAGTATTGAGTTCTCTAGAGTTGTGTTTGTTGTGAATTCCTTGTTTCCCCTTGCTCTGCTTCAGTCGAGAGATTCCTTTCATCATGATCTCTCCGTCTTATGGGCCCACAATATTACATTGTAGGATCCATGGTGTTCTGCTCTAGGCTTCGAGGTTTCCTTTCTCCTCGTACGCCTCCTTTTTATTTGTTGGGTACTTTAAAAGTCGTTTCTTCTCTTGGAAGCTACCTCGTGATTACTACCTTGCAGTGTACGCCGTGTCACTCAAGTAGTAGTTACTTCTTTCTCGGGTTTTAACCCTTGGACTTGAACCGAAGATCCTAGATTGTGGTGGATTCCAGTGTTGTGAATCTTATACATGAAGCCGATCTTTAACCCAAGATCCATTTTGTTGATCCCTATCGTAAATGTTCACACATTACCTTAGGATGGCCGGTACTACAATTCTAGCCTTCAAGCTTGTGGTTATTGTCAGGATTACATTTCGACAATTAAGGACTTCCCCTACCACTACTTATGGCAGATGTTCTTTAATGGAACCAAATAAATCACGACAAGAGTACTCCTAGTGAGTCTCAAATCTATATTCGTGACTATGCCACACCCTCCCTTCTATGCATTGGTTTTTTGAAGATTGATAATCTATGCATCCACATCTTGGGATTCCCTCATGCGCATGTTCTTTCCCCCTTGTTGTTTTCCGACCTTTGTCTGTCATTTGGTAGCCATGTACTAATGTGAATTGGTGTATTCCGATGCAAATTACTCTTGTGGTCCATCAAGACAAACCATTTCAGGATGTCAGGAGAAACAAACTCCAGTACCTTGTCATATCTAGGACCAGGTCAAAGTGTTGTAATCCGCATATATCAAGAGGCATTGATTAGCTTCTATCTGTTCTACCTTAGAGTGTCACACCCTTGTATATTAAGAGGTCATGCTAAGTTTCATGAGCCCTTAATGAAGTGATGCTCTTACATATTTTACCACCCTTCCTCTGAGCCCTTCTGCTCGTGAATGATGCGTGTGCATAATAATGTGGCCATCTAAGATTCCTAGCAACTTTTATTGCTTTGAACTCCAAGGACATTTGAGTCATTTTTAGCGTGCTGGTTAACCCTATCACTAAGCAAAGAATGATTGTGTTACCAAGTCCGTTACTCTGGTACACTCTCGTTGGTCAAAGAGCTAGGCTTGTGCCGAATCTCTGAGACTAAGTCTTCTTGCCTTACCAAGAAAGTTTCCTCTCAAACTAAGTGACATATCGGTGGTTCGTAATATTCTAGATGTCTACTAGAAGTATCGCCATGTTGCCGCATGACCGGGTTGTCAAGTTCTTGAGCAAGTCAGTTCTCTGAACTGCTTCTTTCTCCAAGGATCCGTACTGGATAACCTTGAACTAGTTGGTTGAGACTAAACAACAACTTGGAGAGTTGTAAGACAAAAGTTCTACCCGAGTTAGTTTATCTTAAAGGGATGTCTAGTTATGTTGTGCTGAAGAAAGATAGTATCTCCTCCGTGGATATGTTATCGTCCCTTCTTTTGATTTGATTTGGGTTATCGTCAAATCAAAATCAGTTCGAAGGATTACCTTGATGATGTCGCTACTCGTGATGTTTCACTTGAGTACATTCTCATGTCATTTGGTCTGACCAATACCCTGCCTCGTTCATACCACATATGAGTCCATCTCCCTGGAGTATCTAGATAAGTTTGTTGTTGAGCCCATCAACAATATCCTTATTCTCTCCCTGTCAGACTAGATCCATATGGAACATTTGGCATTAATGTTGGAAAACTTTCTAAGAGCCGTCTTCGGGTCATCTCGAAGTATGCGTTCTGGATGTTAGAAGTGACCTTCTCTGGTTCACGTGCAATTGTAGAAATATGTCGCCGTGGATTTGAGTAGAATTATCTTTAATTTGTACCTCAAGGACATAGTTGTTTTTCGTTGCAAGTACTCGACATATGAGAAATTGTCCTTTTACAAGTTGTTAATACATGGGTCTAGCAATCTAGCTCAGTCTTTTGGAGCTTGACACTATTGTCCATGTCTTGAGAATCTAGTAACTCTACCTTGTGATAAATGTTGCACACTTTCTATTCGGACACGCTGAGTCTGAAGTATCATTACACCTAACCAAATATGAATCTCAACCAGATACGATGGTTGGTGTTTCTCAAGGTTTTGACATAGGCCTATTTGGAAATCTGGCAAAATGGATGTAATGGTTGACACAATTAGTACGAATGCCTATCGTCAAATTCTCTTGAATCAGCAAATAGCAACCACTCTTCATGAGGCTCCTTCTATGATTTATTATAGAAGTTGTGCTCATGGTTTCCGTTGTCTCCGAAGTCTGGCCTTTACTTGATGTTTTGTGTCTCGAACATCAAGGACAACATTTAAAGTAGTGTTGCTAAATGTCTCTCGGTCGATCCTCCAGACCCTTTTATGTTGGCAAGCGTCTTGCTGTGCCAAGTAATTAAAGTCTAAGAATGAAGTTTCTTTTTCCTCGTGTCATCAGGAATCTTCTTATCTATTCATCTGGTGGAGTAAAGTGATATCACGATCTTTGGAGAAGATTTTGATAATCCTGGATGAATAAAGAGTTTCCTTCGATTTTTAAACATGTTCGAAGAGCAACTATGATTTTGGTAATCAGAAGTTTCTATTCTTACATGTTCCTTGTGACTCTTACGAGTCCTCGCCACAAAACACCTTTCTGTCTTGGCCTTCTGTTGAACGAAGAGTGATCCTTCTGTATCAAAAGTAATTCAACAACTTGGTTCTCCGTATCTATGTTACCCTGGAAGCTCTACTTAAGCCATTTAGTAGAGTTTCATCTCTCGAAGTCTGTGGTCATGCTTTTTCTGTTGGAAACTTTCCTTTTCAGAAGCTTAAACCCTTATGAAGCTCCATGGTCTCAATCCTTATGAAGACCAGTTATCTATCAACTTGAAAACCTATCTCCTCTTGTTTCCTCCTTTACCTTGGTGTGTTTCATGTTTGTCGTCTCAGAGTTGTTCCCGAACACTCCTTTCACGAGTTGACCATGAGATACTATGTGAGTTGTTTAGTGTGTTTCCCTCTTATCTTTAGAGTGACCATGTTTCTTTCTCCCTCTGTCTCTCTTTCTACCTTTGGAATCTCGGTTCAAGATTCTCGTAAGGGGGATAGAGCTGTAACACCCCAGTTTTAGCTAATGTCTATTTAGGGTTGTTTGTGCATTCATGAGCATCATATTAAAAAAATGCATGCAAAAGAAATAATGCAAAATCCTAAACCCTAGTTTTTCCCCTCTCTGAAAACCTATTCAAAATGGTTTTGAATTTTGAAAACCCAAAAATGTGTGGAGCCCAATTTGAATAAAAGGGCCCCTACAATATTTTCTCTAGTTTCCAAAAGCCTCTAGTATTTTTGAAATGATTGAAATTAGAAAAGAATTTGAAAATACAAAAAGAAAATAGGAAATAGAAAAAATAAACCAGAGCCAGTAGCCCAGGCCGGCCCAACTGGCCCTCTTTTCTCCCTCCCTCTCTCTGCCGCCCGCGCAGCACCCTCGCGGACAAACATGGCCCAGCCCCCTCCCCTGTTTGTCTTCTTCAACAAGGAGGCACACACCTGTGTGTCTCTCCGACGGACGTCGCGTGCCACCTCCTCCTGCTTCCCTTCGACGGATGAGAACGAAGCCAAGACGTCGCCTCGACCTCCTTCCTATCCTCTCCTTCACAGGCCCTCTACTATTTCTCTTCTTGGCCTCGTTTTTCTTCTCTATAAGATAGAAACCCTAGCTCGGACCTCGCCGGTGCCCCGCCGTTTCCGGCCACCTCTCGCCCAACCCAGCACACCACCGGAACCGCTGTGGTCTCCTTCGTCTCCGTGCAAGAGGAATCGACCGCGGGAGCTCACAATCAGCCGCCCCGACCGCGTCTTCCTCGCCTCCGACCGTGCTCCGCCGTGGCCATGTCGTCGATGCAGCCCTCCTCCGGCCTCCCCACCGCGTCCGTCAGCTCCAGGGTGAGCACACGGTCCACCTGGACCCTTTCCTTCCTCTCCTTCCTCTCTGGTTTGAGCTCGCGGCGCGCGCTGCCGTTTGCCTCCGCCGCTCGTCGTCATGCCGATGCTCCGGTGACCAATAGCTAGCGGCGCTGCCCTAGTTAGGTTCGCCTTGGCTACCTCTTCCGTTCGCGATCATCCGCGCGTGCTGGCTCGCCCTGTGTCGCCGCCGGCGACCACTGTCCGCCGGTCAACAGCCAAATGACGTGGCGTCGACCAGGCTCTGCCACCATGGCTGATGACGTGGCCCTTAGCCCACATGCCAGCCTCTGTGGCTAGCCTCTTCCCCAGTGAGAAAAGATTAGGGTTAGGGCATGGTGCCGTCAGCCCCTGACGTGATGACGCAGTAAATCTTTTAAAATTGTTTAATAATTTTAGAAAAAGGATAAATCTAATAAAATCAGTAACTTAATATTTATAAGTCAGAAAAATATGTGTAATATATCAAAATGTTCAGAAAAACAAGATCTACACATTAGCATCAAAATCATGCATTGTTAACCAACTGTAATGGCATGTTTAATTAGAAGAATCAATTGAACCCCGTAGGTGATTCCGGGGTCTCTCCTGTTTTAGGGTTTGTACCCCTTGGACGCCGCTTAAATTTCCAAGCATGCTTTAGGGTTTCATTAAAATTCTAACTAAATTCTCATATCATCATCCTTGCTTGAGCATTGCGTCGATTCCATGTGTTGATTGTTGTTTCCCTTTCTTTCAGGTGTTTGGTTCTTTCTGGTAGAATACGATATCGAGATCAAGATTGAATACCGAGATCAACACCATCAAAGATCGACGAACAATACTTGACCAACTATAATCAAGTCAAGTACAAGGCTTTTGAAGATCTTTATCTCGGTATCAACAAACAAGGCAAGCATAGCCCCACCATTATACAATCCTACGATTACGAAAGTATTTCATTCTTGCCATGATGCATACGATTCTACTGTGGTCTTTTATCGATAGATAGAGTATCCTATCTGTTGCATTACTCCCTTTGAGCTTATATTACCCGATCCACTGATCTTAGCATAACTAGGTTTGGCTTGTGTGCTCTGCTAGAGCTTTGATCTATGTCTTGCTTAGCCATGCATAGCTGTTAGTGCTGGTTCATCCAGAAGATGTACCAAATGCAGAGAATCTAGTATGACATGAGAACGAGGTATACTAATGAGGTAAGATAAGTGGTAATGGTTAAACATGATAAGGCTTGTATGGGAGGAAACGGTGGGATGTGGTTTTTGTAGTCCCATGCTCTCCACTACTAGGAACCGAGTTCTTGTCTTTGGAACTGAGACGAGCGTACAGCCACACGGGGCCTGGAAAACCTCACGAGTAACTAACTTGCCTAGTAGATTCCATGAGTCACATAGTTCGGGCGTTCCATTCGACATATGCATTCTGGATCTTCTCGAAGGCGGTGAAGGAGGTGCATTCATACAGGTAGGTAAGCATGGACGAGGTTGGGGAGGCGGTTCCTCTGGGTAAACTAACCTCACCTCACATCTCTAGGGACCGGCTTCGGGATTTGACCCATTACGGCGGAACCATCCTTAGGGCGTGACTCATGGTCTCGGCGAAAGCAAGGTAAAGGTCGTGGCCAACCACCCTTTGCCGGCCTTCCAAGGAAGAGGGCTTATCTAGTGTCATTAAGAGTCGGTTGGTACGTGTGGGTAAGTTGTACACCCCTGCAGGGTTAAATATTTTTGAAAATCCGTGTTCACGGTTATGAACGCTTGGTGAACGAATTCTAAGATCATAGAGAACTTTAACCTAATTGTAAAACTTGGCAACTAATGTTTGTTAAGGATGCTTCCTCATGGGTACGAGGGGGTGATCCTAGTGGTAAGATGAGGATTAATTTGGTGGATATCAAGATGATGATCAATTCTTCGGAGATGTTGCTCTCTTATCCCCTTTGAAAATATTCTAATTAGACGAGCTTCTTCTCCCTCTAGTTTTATAAACAAAGATGGCTTTATGCAAAATAACCCTACCAACCATAAGTCTTGTGGAGTACATCCTGTACTCACCCTTGCTTTGTTGATACTTTCAGAGTAAGTGTTCCCTTGAAGATGAGTTTTGTACGACATCAACATCGACGAGTAGCTTGGGGTTCCTGGCTGGCAGCCTGGAATCTATGGGCTGGGACGTCATCGTTATGCTTCAGGCCTCTTAGGCCATTTTTAAGTTTGCTATACTTAATAGCATAATTTGCCTTCCGTTGTTTGATGTTTGTGGTCAATGACCTCTACTTGTAATATTTTGGTTCTTCGCTCAGTTATGAGCTTGGTGTAATAATTTTTGTGTCGCAAGGTTACTGTTGTGTTACCGATTTCCCACTAGATATCCTTGAGGTCTAGGTTAAGCTTATGTCAGGCTAAGGTCTGGATTTGTTTAACCCTGATCCCGTGGGTGTTACACATTCTTCCCATATGCGCCTCGCCTATCTAATATATTAGAGGCACATATTATCAAAACGTGCCTCGCATAAGTTGCGGGTGCCAGATTTCTTCCGTACAAATACTAGTGGAGGCGCATCCTACAAATATGCCCCTCGCCTATTTAAGTACTAGAGGCGCATGTCAGGCTGGTGCGCCTCGCCTATTTTATCAGAGGCACATATAGTATAAATGCGCCTCAAATGCGCATGTCTCCTATAGCCTTTTCTCTAGTAGTGAATACACTTAATTGAGTAAATCCCCAATTGAAGACTATTCCTTACAAAGGCTCTAGAGCCTTTAAAGACCTGCGGTACGGTCAGAGGCCGCCCATTTGGTCCGCCCTTACTACCTCCCGTCGCCTCTGTTATATCAATACAAGCAACTTTCGTGAAGAAAGGGGAGGAAATACGAACACAACTACGACAAGCAGTCCCAAAAGAGAGAAGATCATATCTAAAGAAGGAGAAAACACCACCTCATCCTTTGAAGATCCCTAGCCTCTTGATCATAAAGTCCACCATAATTCCCCATTCATATTGAGAGAGAGAGAGGTTCACACTTGTAAGATTATGACATGAACCTCTATTCCTACTTTGGTTTGTATTTGATTGATCTCCAAAGATATTGTGGTTTGCTACGGTAAAGTTGAGATGATTTCCATTTGCAGTATGATTTTATCTTTGATCTATTCTTCTCTCATGTCTGAGTAAATCCCATAGGCGTGCGAGATGTCGGGGATTGATGAGATGTGTTGTGCCTTCTTTATTTCCATCAATTTGTGATTATTGTCATGATTATTATATTGCGAGAATGACTATCTATGTTTGCCTAATGCTTGTTATCTAGTTTAAGGGCCCGAGTAATATGATCCTGAGATCTTATAGATATGAACTTGTTTACTAGCGAATCGGCGACCCCCGGCTGACACGGCCGATATCAAAGAGGAGATAGTATAACTCTAGGATAACAAGGAACCATCAAGTTTAAAGCCTTGATCTGGTCGAAGCACCTTAATTGATGTGCTGACCATGACGTTGGTAACAGGCAGAAGGATCATTGGGATCGAGAAGAATCTACTAAGAGAACTGCCGATCGGTATACAGTTTGCTTGCCTACTGACATATGAATAAGAAGTATCATAATCACTTATTACATTTCACTCACCTAGCACATTCACTATCACCATGAACCGTTTATTTCTGCCCCTAACTTCTCATCTACAAAAATCTCGAACAACCTCTTTACTTTAACTTTTATGTTATTTACTTCTAGTGCCGTTCATTACTTAAATCTACTTCCTTTTCATTGATACATCTCCACTCTCAACACTTGCAGTCAATTCACTCAAGACAAAGTAACACCTTGAGCGTGACAGAAATGCCTCAGATAAACACTTTCCTAAGCTCCATATTGGAATCGATATAAAAACTGGAATTAATAATTCCATAAAAACGTGCTTTGATGAACATGTGCTCTTGCAGCCATCAATCACTTTATTTTCATTGTCAAAAATACATGGTCTGACGCTTGTCACTATAGGTAAGACCAAATAAGGATCGTAGCCTTAATTAGCATAAATAAAGATGATTTTTTACATGGTTAAATATATAGTTACTTATGTTCCACTTGGCCCAAAGAACAGCGCAAACTCCTACTATGATCACACTTTATCTTTCTTCAGAACCCTCTTAACTAATTACTTTAAAATATATATTTGCTACATTATTTGGGGGAGATAAGTTGAAAGCCATATGAACATCATGTCTCCTCTTGATCACAAAAACAACATTTTGTACTAGCATTTTAATTTATTTCAGATACATTTTTCTTTCTGAGCAATACTTTTCAATAACGCAACCACATAAAGATACTAATATTGAGTGGTACCTTAATCTTCCACATCTATCTACGCATGAGAATAGTGTGATCATTCATGTAATCTAGATACATTGATTTAACAGTAAAAGAGACGAATATTGTTAACTTCCAAACAAAATCATCCGTTTGATTTGATAGCTGAACATCAACTAGCGTATGCACTAGATGTAGCAAAATCGTCCATTTATTACACATTAGTGCCATTCCAAAATATATTTAGAAGAATCTAGGACATTACTTGAGCCACGATGACTTCTTTTCTTTGGACAATATTATACAAAGAAGGGTTTGTAGAGACAAAGACATATGTCCTAGCCATGTGTCCTCCCAAAGATGTGTTTGCTCACTATTACAAATGCGAAGTAAATCTCTACAGAATAAGTCATTCTTCACTCTCATGAGGTCTTTCTATAATAGCGAGTTCATCAAATTTGATTTTGTTGGGAATATGCCCTAGAGGCAATCATGTATGATGATATTCCTGTGTATTCATAAGGTTATGGTCCATGTATGAACTGCTGATATGTATCACCGAATATGTGATTTGATTGTAGAACTACATATTCATGTTGTTCATACTAATTTTCCTTGGTCATTGAGGTTGTGCCGGACACACAACTTAGACCAATGTGAAAGTCGGCAGATGACTAGGTTCCACTTGTCATGGGCATGGAGATGCTATTCTGACTTACACGGATTCGGCTAAAGATTTTAGCGAGTCGGACTGCACATATTGAGATGCAACGAAAAAGTCGTCATTTGCATGTCTCAATCAATGTAATCCTTAGACCTGAGGTTATTGCACAATCCGAGTTGAGGATCTCCGACTTAGGTTATGTCAAACGTTGTTCCGTCACTGGGCAGTTATAAAGGCGGAGTTCGGGTCGACTAAGAATCAAGCTGCGTGATGTGAATAACCAAGACGGGATTTTGCCCCTCCATCTGGAGAGATATTCTTTGGGCCCTCTCGGAAGATATGATTTGGAAAGCATGGCCATGCGCATCACGGTTAAGTGTTAACCGAGGCAGTCGACTAAGAGTTAGTCGGATGAATCACTTATCTCGGATCGAGAAAGAGAGTCGGACTATTTAAGGGATGACGATCATTTGCATATAGTCTGACAAGGTATATCGTGAGGCAAAAGGGACTGAGACGAAAGTCGCATTGGAAAGGTATGTCTTTATGACTTATTGGTACTTGGGAGTTGGCACGTTCTGCTAGGAGCTGCTACCAACTGATCGATCACGAGTGAGACTCGGAATTGTGTCCGGGTTACCATGAGCCTGTCGGGTCACACGCTTAAGAGCGGGAGCTAGTTTGGGTTAGACCCAAACATGAAACCTATTTGGGTTGGACCCAAATAGAGACATGGACTTAGTCAGCAAGTGAGACTTGCAGAGGCTAATATAGGCCTTTTAGTGAATGGGCCACAAGTGAGTGGATCCCACTTTCACTCCCTGGGGCGCAGGTGCTTAGAGCACAAGGTTAGGTCACTCCATGTGTTGGAAACCCTAGCCCCGGTTCGTCCTGTCGCCGCCATACCGGACCTACCAGTCCATTGCCGGCGCTCCTCCTCATACGTGTGGATACCAACGGAGGTGCTATATGTTCAGCACTTCGACGATCGTGAAGAAAGAATGGATCGTGGATCGTGGAACTGGAACAGATCGCGAGGACTGCACTGCATCAAGCGACGTGCTTCATCAATTGCGCAACTGCGCGTCTAGTGGTAATCCTCGTGGCCTTCTACCTGAGCTGGATCTTGGATCACCGCGTAGGGAAAAAGTTTTGTTTATCTCTACGTGGCCCAGTAGTGGTATCAGAGCGCTAGCTTCTGGTTTTAGGCTCGAGATCACGCATATGTGATATGCGGTTGGCGTTAGATTGGATCTAATTGCAGTTTTGGTGGTCGATCTATGAGATAGATCGGTTTTGTACAAAGTTGATTGGATCAACTGTACTCGGGGGAATGGATGATCTGGTTTCCCTGATCTAACTGCTAAGGTCGTGGAACGACATACCCCTACCGATCGGTTTCCACCATCGGGGTAGACTATGACACGTAAACCCGGATGCGGTGATCGAAGATCAAAGGGTTTGATCAAATCGGAGTCCGGATCGGATTTGGGTAAAATTTTTTTATCCGATGATGAAATCCATGTCCGGAATGCAGATGAGATCTGCGTTTTTGGAAAAATCCATGCCCGGGACCGCCGGCTTCGCCCTGTCGTAGAGCCTTAGATGTCGTTGTGAGTTTCACAACGCCGGTAGATATCGTATCTATGCATAACTTGTTTTTGCAGGATGATGTTGTGAATGGTATGGCTTATGTGCATGTGATGTGTGTAATCCATACGTGATCTGCGTATCACGGTTTTTGTCAGCTGGCTGGAGCCTAGGTGCTGTCATCTTATTGTATAACAGCCTGCGTGTCGGATTCTCTGTAATTTGCATTACAAGCTAGTGTAGCTGTTTGGAGAATCCGGAAGGCATGCAAGTCGGTGTACAAGTCGGCTACATGGTGTAAGATGGCACGTGACAAGAGTTAACACGAGTCGGATTACATGCTTTATGGAGATGGAGATCACCATGAAGAGAGCCATACCATTTCACATTATAATTGCGTTATTGTTATGGAGATGGAGATCACCATGCTTTATGGATTACATTGTGTTATTGTTATGTCTCTGTTTTATCTCTATTAGATAGTTGGTAGAAAATAATCCCTCAAAGAAGGTCTAGTCGGTTTCCCCGCCAAGTGCTGCACCATCACAAGTCGGACATTTTTGGTAGTGGGCTCATAAAATTGAGGTGCTATCAATTCTTTCCGAATAGGTGGGTTCGAGTCGGACACTTACAACGGAAGCACTTGGTAATCTAGACAGGTCTATCACAACGGTTGTGGGACTTGGGGAAAGGTCGGATGGGAGCCGGGGCATGTGATGCCATCCATCCAACAGGAGTCGTATGAGATACGATTGACAAGGAGTTGTCTACCTGGATCACTTGATGGCTAGCGGTGATGCTAAAGCTCACTATTCGACTTGATTATTTAGGGTCCTGAATCACTAAGTAACCATCGGAGGGGTGTTGGTTCTAGTGGGAGCATAAATATTAAAGTGTTTAATATGCTTGCTCTTTATGGATACATGTCTTAAGTGTTTTGCATATTTTCTGTTGTAGATCAATGGCACCTAGCAGTCTTCCTTAGATTTCCGGTTTTGCTTTGAGAACCATCTTAGAGAAAGATAAGCTGAATGGAACTAATTTCACCAACTGGTATCGTAATCCGCGAATTATTCTCAAACAAGAAAAAAGGGATCATGTCCTAGACAACCCACTTCCAGCTGAGCCCGATGAGAATGCGACTGTCGTAGCCACCAATGCCTACCGTCGGATTTGTGATGAATCCACGGAGATTAGCTGTCTTATGCTTGCTCACATGGAACCGGACTTGCAGCAGCAGTTCGAGAATGTTGAGGCCTACAATATGATCGAAAGCCTCAAAAGTATGTTCCAGGCTCAGGCAAAGACTGATAGGTATCAAGTCTCTCAGGCTTTGTTGAGCTGCAAGCTTAAGGATGGCGATCCACTGAGTCCGCATGTGATCAAGATGGTTGGTTACGAGCAGTCTCTGGAAAGGCTTGGCTACCCCATAAGCGAAGAGTTCGCTACAGACATAATTCTGAACTCTCTTCCTAGTGCGTATGGTCAGTTCATATCGAACTACCACATGCATGGTATGGATAAGAAGCTCACTGAATTACATGGGATGCTCAAGCAGGCTGAGGCGGATCTCAAGAAAGGTGCCAGTCAAGTATTGATGGTACAAAACAAGGCTAAGTTCAAGAAGAGTTCTTGGACTAAGAAGAAGAAGGCAAAGTCAGGAGGTAAGGCAGAGGACCTAGTGCAAAGCGCTTCCTCAGGGTCTAAGCCATCTCCTACAGCCAGATCCACTTGCTTCTACTACAAGTCGGATGGCCATTGGAAGAGGAATTGCAGCAAGTATATGGCTGATAAAGCCAAGAGCGGAGGTGTGACTTCCGGCTCAGGTACGCTTGTTTGCAATGTTATAGACATTTATCTTGCTGATGCACCTGGTAGTTTTTGGGTATATGATACCGGATCAGTCATTCACATCTGCAACTCGTTGCAGGGACTGGTAAGAACTAGGAGCGTGGCAAGAGGCGAGGTTGACACTAGAGTCGGAAACAAAGCGAGAGTCGTTGCGTTGGAAGTCGGCACAATGCAACTTCATTTACCTTCTGGATTCTTAATGGAACTAAATAATTGTTATTATGTTCCAGTGCTTAGTCGAAACATCATTTGTGCCTCATGTTTGATGAGACAGGGCTATGAGTCGAATATTAAGAATAATGGTTGTTCTTTATATTTGAATGATATGTTTCATGGCTTTGCGCCCGTCTGGGACGGGTTATTTATTTTGAATCCTGATAGTGAACCTGTCTATAACATAAATGTGCAAAGGTTAAAACCAAATGATCTGAATATGACTTACTTTTGGCATTGTCGGCTTGGTCATATAAGTTGGAAACGCATGAAGAAGCTCCATGATGATGGACTCCTAACTTCATTCGACTTAGAGTCGTTTGAGACATGCGAAACCTGCCTTCTCGGCAAGATGACCAAGACACCTTTTGCAAAGATTTGTGAAAGGGCTTCCGACTTATTGGGACTAGTACATAGTGATGTATGTGGCCCAATGAGCACGACAGCCAGAGGTGGTTATGAGTACTTCATTACCTTCACTGATGATTTGAGTAGGTATGGATATATCTACTTGATGAAACATAAGTCGGAAGCCTTTGAAAAGTTCAAGGAATTCCAGAATGAGGTACAAAATCAACTTGGCAAGAAAATAAAGTTTCTTCGGTCGGACCGAGGAGGCGAGTACATGAGCCATGAGTTTGATGACCATCTGAAGAGTTGTGGAATAGTTCCCCAGCTCACTCCTCCAGGAACGCCGCAGAGAAACGGTGTGTCGGAAAGGAGGAATCAGACCTTTTTGGACATGGTACGATCAATGATGAGTCGGACATATTAGCCTTTATCATTTTGGGGTTATTGTCTAGAAACTGCAGCGTTCACACTAAACAGAGTACCATCAAAGTCGGTAGAGAAGACACCGCATGAGATGTGGACTGGCAAGAAGCCGAGTTTGTCTTTTCTTAAGATTTGGGGTTGTGAAGCTTTTGTCAAGTGACTTCAGTCAGACAAGCTTACAACTAAGTCGGATAAGTGTATTTTCGTGGGATATCTGAGGGAAACCTTGGGTTACTACTTTACAACCGAGAAGAGGGCAAAGTGTTTATCGCTCGAAACGGTGTCTTCCTTGAGAAAGAGTTTCTCAGTCGGGGAGTTAGTGGGAGTACGGTGCATCTCGAAGAAATTCAAGCGATACCGGCTAGCAGCGAGTTGGCAAAAGCCTTAGAGGTTGAGCCGGACATGGTACCTGAGCCGGAAACTGCACCGACACTGCGAAGATCGGCCAGATTGCGAAGTGTTCGTGATGTGATGCTGTTGGACAGTGATGAGCCGGCAACTTATTCGGAAGCGATGGTGGGTTCTGATTCTGAGTCATGGCTTGGAGCCATGAGATCCGAGTTAAAGTCCATGGATGAAAATCAAGTTTGGAACTTGGTTGATCTGCCAGACGGTGCAAGACCCGTTGAGTGCAAATGGGTCTTTAAGAAGAAAACTGATATGGATGGAAATGTTTCTATCTATAAAGCACGGCTTGTCGCGAAGGGGGTTCCGACAAGTTCAAGGAGTTGACTATGATGATACTTTCTCTCCTGTGGCAATGCTTAAATCAGTTCGGATCATGTTAGCTATAGCAGCCTATTTCGACTATGAGATATGGCAGATGGATGTCAAAACGGCTTTCCTTAATGGAAATTTAACCGAGGACTTGTATATGATACAGCCCGAGGGTTTTGTCGATCCGGCTAATGCTGACAAGGTATGCAAACTTCGGAAATCCATTTATGGGTTGAAGTAAGCATCTCGGAGTTGGAACATTCGCTTTGATGAGGTAGTCAAATCGTTTGGCTTCATCAAGAGTGATCACGATTCTTGTTTATACAAGAAGTTTAGTGGGAGCAAAGTAAACTTTCTGATCTTATATGTGGATGACATAGTACTGATTGGAAATGATGTCCATATGTTGCAAGAGACTAAGGAATCATTGGAAAAGAGTTTTTCGATGAAAGACTTGGGTGAGGCGACTTACATACTAGGAATCTGGATCTATAGAGATAGATCAAAGCGGCTCATTGGATTGAGTCAGAGTACATATTTGGACAAAGTGTTGAAGAAGTTCAACATGGAATCGTCTAAGAAGGGGTTCTTACCGATGTCCCATGGCGTAAAACTTAGCAAGACTCAGTGTCCTTCGACAACTGATGAGCGAAGTCAGATGAGTGCGATTCCGTATGCTTCTGCAATCGGATCCATCATGTACGCTATGATTTGTACTAGGCCGGATGTTTCCTATGCTCTGAGTGTTGTAAGCAGGTACCAGGATGACCCTGGAGAAATCCACTAGGCAGCGGCTAAAAATATCCTCAAGTACTTGAGAAGGACTAAGGATATGTTCGTGGTTTATGGAGGTGAGGATGAACTCAGTGTAAGGGGTTACACGGATGCGAGTTATCTCACTGACTCGGATGATTCTCGTTCGCAATCCGGAGATGTGTTTGTGATAAACAGAGGGGCTGTGAGCTGGAAAAGTTCCAAGCAAGAAACCGTGTCTATGTCTACGACAGAGGCTGAGTATATTGCTGCCTCGGAGGCGGCAAAAGAACCGTTTGGATGAGGAATTTCCTCATGGATCTTGGTGTGGTTCAGGGCTCGTCCAATCCGTTAGACGTGTATTGTGACAACAATGGTGCTATTGTACAAGCCAAGGAACCTAGGCAACACCAGAAGAACAAACATATACTCATGCGGTACCACCTTATTCGCCAGTTCGTGGATCAAGGTGATATCAAGTTATGCAAGGTACACACGGATGCAAACATTGCGGATCCGTTGACAAAGCCAATTCCACAGCCGAAGCATGAGGCGTACCTGAGAGCGATGGGCATTAGATGCCTAGACCTGTGATGTCGGAAGATTGACTCTAGTGCAAGTGGGAGAATGTTGGGAATATGCCCTAGAGGCAATCATGTATGATGATATTCCTGTGTATTCATAAGGTTATGGTCCATGTATGAACTGCTGATATGTATCATCGAATATGTGATTTGATTGTGGAACTACATATTCATGTTGTTCATACTAATTGTCCTTGGTCATTGAGGTTGTGCCGGACACACAACTTAGACCAATGTGAAAGTCGGCAGATGACTAGGTTCTACTTGTCATGGGCATGGAGATGCTATTCCGACTTACACGGGTTCAGCTAAAGAGTTTAGCGAGTCGGACTGACCCATATTGAGATGCAACGAACAAGTCATCATTTGCATGTCTCAATCAATGTAATCCTTAGACCTGAGGTTATTGCACAATCCGAGTTGAGGATCTCCGACTTAGGTTCTGTCAAACGTTGTTCTGTCATTAGGCAGTTATAAAGGCGGAGTTCGGGTCGACTGAGAATCAAGCTGCGTGATGTGAATAACCAAGACGGGATTTTGCCCCTCCATCTGGAGAGATATTCTCTGGGCCCTCTCGGAAGATATGATTCGGAAAGCATGGCCATGCGCATCATGGTTAAGTGTTAACCGAGGCAGCCGACTAAGAGTTAGTCGGATGAATCACTTATCTCGAATCGAGAAAGAGAGTCGAACTATTTAAGGGATGACGATCATTCGCCTATCGTCCGACAAGGTATATTGTGAGGCAAAAGGGACTCAGACGAAAGTCGCATTGGAAAGGTATGTTGTCATGACTTATTGGTACTTGGGAGTTGGCACGTTCTGCTAGGAGCCGCTACCAAGTGATTGATCACGAGTGAGACTCGGAATCGTGTCTGGATTACCATGAGCCTGTCGGATCACATAGTTAAGAGCGGGAGCAAGTTTGGGTTAGACCCAAACAGGAAACCTATTTGGGTTGGACCCAAATAGAGACATGGACTTAGTCAGCAAGTGAGACTTGCAGGGGCTAATATAGGCCTTTTAGTGAATGGGCCACAAGTGAGTGGATCCCACTTTCACTCCCTATATAAGCTGGGGCGCAGGTGCTTAGAGCACAAGGTTAGGTCACTCCATGTGTTGGAAACCCTAGCCCCAGTCCGTCCTGTCGCCGCCGTACCGGACCTAGCAGTCCATCACCGGCGCTCCTCCTCGTACGTGTGGATACCGGCGGATGTGTTGTACGTTTAGCACTTCGACGATCGTGAAGAAAGAACGGATCGTGGATCGTGGAACCGGAACGGATCGCGAGGACTACACTGCATCAAGTGACGTGCTTCATCAATTCCGCAACTGCGCGTCCAGTGGTAATCCTCGTGGCCTTCTACCTGAGCTGGATCTTGGGATCACCGCGTAGCGATTTTTTTTTTATCTCTATGTGGCCCAGCAGATTTAACTTGATATAAAGTTTGGAATGCATTTTTTTGTGCGAGCTCGTGCCATACCGTATATTCGCTTAATATTTTAAACAACCATTTATTGAGAAGGCATTTATTTATTAACTCCAAGATTTCTGCATCGATACCCCCTTGGTCCTTAGGCCTAAAGATAATATTCCATTTCACGAGTCTGTATTTTCTCTTGTGTCCATCACTTACCCAAAAGAAATGTGATCTACAGAAATCCAACCTTTTTCGGTACCCCTTTAAGTATCCTGAAAAATGATAACATGAACATCAGCAAACTAGTGAGGATAGAATTAATTAGAATAAGATTGCCTCCCTATGATAACAACTTACCAATCCATCTCATTAATTTCCTTTCAAAACGATGCTCAATTGGTTTCCATTCCCATTTTTTAATTTTCGAAAATGGATAGGGATTCCCAAATATCTGAATGTAAAAGTCCTAGATTAGCACCCAAAAAGAGTTTTGTACTGCTCTGCTGCCTCCCTTGCTTTACCGAAACAAAAGATTTCACTCTTATGAAAATTCATCTTCAGCCCCAATAATTGTTTGAAAATACAAACTATCAAATTCATATTAAGAGCTTTCTCTATATCCTGCTACAAAACTATTATAGTATTGTCTACATATTAAAGAATCAACACCCTGCTCTCTCGACTAGACTATGGATGAGACCACGGCTTAATCATCTTTTTTTGCTCTTGCAATTAAAATTGCTAACACGTCCGCCACAATATTGAAAAGAATTGGTAAACTTGAACCTATTGTTGATGAAAATAATGACATGTTATGACATTCCTAGAATATTCAATTTAACAGAACCTTTTTTCTCTTGTGAGATGAACCAGAGGAGTGGCACCATGTGTAGATCATATCTAAACTATCATCAATCTGGTGGTAGAACAAATATCGGGACTTTTCACTCCGTAATGAACGTGAGAACGAACCTCCACATATGTATCATTTTCTTCTTAATATGATGGTTAAGACGATGCTATTTATGCTTCTCCACATGACTGTTGTGGTACAACATTGAAAAATTTATATATCCTCTCACTTAGCAAAAAACTAGCAAGCGATTCGGGACAACCAACCAGATCAACTTTCCAACTACACAATCGAACACTAATGCAGGAGGAGGGATTTTTTACCCTCCTATCAATGGTGTTCATCTCTAAGTGGATGGCAAACCTAAGCAAGAGAAGATTCAGGATATATCTAACCCCTCTTATAGCTCTTTTATACGAACGTCAGATGCCCTCACTGTCAAATGCTTGGTCGGTTTTTTCTTCTTCTTCATGTAATCACATGCTCGTCTCACTCAGATTCGATCATCACCTTTGACTCTGCATCATCATGGATGCCCTCCTCATATGTTCTTAGCATCTCACTGATGGCATACTTGTCGGATTCGACTTTGAACTTCCCCACCACATCGCCTTTGATCCCCTTGTGTTTTTCGACATGTTTCACCGTTTGATTTGGGCACCATTGTAAATTTCCAATCCTCGTCTAACTACAGCGTCAACACAATGATGTCCCTTCCCGGTGTCTCCTAATCTTAAGTTAACTTTGTGCATGTTGCTACTTTCTTAGAACGCGCCCTTGCTCTTGTCTCATTCCCTTCCATTGTTTTGGCCACACACTTCTGATAGGAGAGAATGCTGGTGAAATTCTTACAACATGGGGTGTAGCACCCCGGTAAAACCACTACTAGAAAATCACTTCTTGTTTTTATTTTGTGCATCATCGTTGACCGTATGCTCATGTCATCATGCCACATTGCATTTGAGCATGATCATCATCTTGCATATGTTTACCTAAAACTATTTTCAGAAGCGTATCTCTGTTTTCTAAATACCCCCTCTCTAGTTCAGATATAAAACCCCAGTCTCTTCCGGATCTTTTATTTGTCTAAAACTAGATATCCCAGGACTGTTTAAAACAAATTAAATAAATAAAATCATATTTTATAAACTCGAGGGAGGCAGCCTAGCCAGCCAAGCCACCTACCACCCCAGATCTATCCTAGTCCAAACACTAACCCTACCCCATCCAAACCCTAGTCTCACCCACCCAGCCGCCACACCCTACCTCCTGTCCCGACCCACACGCATGCGCGTGCGCGACATAGACAACAACGCGGTGGCGCACCTAACAAGCTAACCACGCGCGACACACAAACACACTGCGATCCCAACGCACGCACGACCCCTTCCCACGTGCGACGCGACCTGACCTAGCCCCAACCCGACCGATGCACACCGTCACGTCCCACCTCGTGACACTCCACCCTGGCCCCACCCACCGACGTGCCCCGTGTCAGATCCCCACCATCCCCGCGTCCTCCCTCTCGCCCTGTGATACATTGCAAACGTATCCATAATTTTTGATGTTTCATGCTTGGTTTTATCTACTTTCTTATGTTTTCTCCACACTTTGGAGTACTTTTCATATGATTTCTTGGACTAACCTATTAACAAGAGACACAGTACCAGCTGCCTATTTTCTGCTGTTTTTGGTTCCAAGAAAGTCAAAAAATGAATATTCTCGGTATTGGACGGGACAAAAGCCAAAGTCAGTTTTTCACCGATGGACACCAGGAGCCAGAATATGAGACGGAGAGGGGTTGGGGCCCAGCCACACCACCTGGCCACGTGGGCTGGGCCTAACCGCGCCAGGGGGTGGTCTGGCCGCCCCAGACACTCCCTCGGTCTCCCTCTTCGCCTATAAGTTGCCTTCTGACCTAAAAATCAGGGGGGGGTCGACATTTTTCCAGAAGGAGTTCTGCTCCGCTGCCACCACTAGATTCCACGAAACAGCACTAGAAACTCCGTTCTGGCACCCTGTCGGGACGGGGAATTGGAGGAGATCATCGCCATCATCGCCACCATCACTTCTCCATCGACCATCCATGTTTCCCCCATCTATGAGTGAGTAATCCCCCGTTGTAGGCTATGGGGATGGTAGGGATTGAATGAGATCGTTCATGTAATGGCATCAGATTGTTAGAGCATGGTGCCTAGTATCTACTATTAGTACTTTTTGACTTTGTTGCGACTTGTTATGCTTAATGCTTGTCACTAGGGCCCGAGTGCCATGATTTTAGATCTGAACATGTTATTGATTCATTATGATACTATTGTTTTTGGTCTTACCTACAAGTTGTATACACACGTTATTGTCTGGAACCAATGACCCCGAAGTGACAGAAATTGGGATAACCGGAGGGAATGGCTTTGATGTGAGGATCACATGTGTTCACGGAGTGTTAATGCTTTGCTTTGGTGCTTTATTAAAAGGAGCACCTTAATTGCCAGTAGTTCCCTTGAGGCCCCGCTGCAAACGGGCTAGCAGGACAAAAGATGTTGTGCAAGTTCTCATTGCGAGCACGTATGACTATATATGGAACACATGTCTAGGATTTTTTAGTACTTGGATGCTTTATCTTATTTATCTGCAATTTCCCTATGTTTGTTTGCCATGTGAATTGTCTTGTCCATGCAACGCCCGTCCATCCATCCCTATGCCTACCGCGCTCGAATCCTACTGTTTACTGATACTGTCACTACTGTCTCACTTTTACTACTGCTATTGCTCTGCTGTTACTTTACTATTGCTACTAACAAAACTGTTGCTACTGATAAACTGTTGTGAGCAAGATTGTTTCTCGGTGCAGCTGAATTGACAACTCAATTGTTAAGGCTTATAAATATTCTTTGGCTCCCCTTGTGTCTAATCAATAAATTGGGTTTCACTTCCCTTGAAAATACCGCGATACACCCCCTATACTTGTGGGTCATCAAGACTATTTTCTAGCGCCGTTGTCGGGGAGCATAGCTTTATTTATCAAGTCCACTTGGAATCACTATTGTTAAAGGTTAGTTTATTTCCGCCTTGTTTGCTTCTTTCTTTATCAAAAATACAAAAAAAAATAGTTCCTACTCTAGTTGTTATTTTCGTTGGTCTGTTATTGTCTTGCTTTATCATGCTTGTTGTCAATGGTTGGTTTCTTTGAAACTGAATCTTATTGGCAAGGTGGGTTCACAGAAGATCAAAAATATTATTATAAGAAACACCGCTTGTCACAAAAAGGGAAACACTTATGGGAACAAACTGATAAATTGTATACCATTGCTAGAAACGTGTGCTCTACTTATAATGCTACTTATTGCTTTGATAAATCTTGTTGTTGTAAGAGGTATAAGCACCTCCCTTTTCAATGTGAGTATAATGATAATGTTACCATATCTTCATATGTTAAGGGAAATTATGACTCTTATGATGTGGAACAAAATTGAGGAATTCATTGCTTGGAAGGGTTCATTTAAACTTGCTAGTTTGCTTGAAAATATTGATGATTCACCTTATAAACATGAGGTTTATGATATACTTAAATTTTGCTTTGATAATTACAAGGAAGAAAATGGCTATATTCTTGAATATATTAATAGATGCTTTCCACAAATGGAAGAGACTAATGCCTTGCAGGATCTTATGGAAGAAACTGATGAACCTGAAAGCTCATTAGATGAAAAAGAGGAGGAGAGTGATGAACAAAAGGAGGAATAATGGATTAGCTACCCATGCCTACCTTCTAATGAGAGTAACTCTTTATCCCTTACATTATTTGATTGTCCCCCATGCTTACTAAAGGATGATGAATGTTATGCTCATGTTATCTGTGATAATCCTTTATTTGTGCCTAACTTCGAGATGCATGGTACTAAAGAGTTTTGCTTAGAAATTGTTTATGATAAAGCTCTAGACGATGGTCCTATATTGAATGATTAGTCATCGTGTTATAGAATTGTTAAAAGTGGGTTTGAAGGTTTTAATCCCACTATTTTTGAGCTTGATAAAAATTATGTTTGTGTAGAACATGAAAAGGATGCTTTATGTGATAGTTATATTGTTGAGTTTATTCATGAGGCTACTGAAAATTATTATGAGAGAGGAAAATATGGTTGTAGAAGTTTTTATGGTATTGAAACACCTCTCTATGTGTTGAAAGTTTTGAAGTTACTCTTGTTTTATCTTCCTATGCCTGTCACTTTGTTCTTTGCGAATTTATTTGCATACAAGATTCCTATGCATAGGAAGTGGGTTAGACTTAAATGTGTTTTGAATTTGCTTCTTGATGCTCTCTTTTACTTCAATTCATATTTCTTATGTGAGCATCCTCTCAAACTATCATGCCTAACTTAAAGGCGTCAAAGAAAAGTACTTATTGGGAGATAACCCAAAAGTTTTAGATGAGTCTTGGAAGTCATTACTTCAGTAATAACCGCTCCTTATCCTTTTTATTTGCTTTTTGTGCCAAGAGTAACCTCTAATGAGAGAGAAGTAATGGTTGGGAAAGTTGTTGTCTCGAAACAGATTTCTATGTTTCACCATAAAAATTCGTGTAAAATCTCTGTACGTCCTTTTGAGGTGTGAATTTTTGTGCTTCTGCTCCAGGTTGTTATATAACTTTCGTTAGTTCAACACTTTTCAATTTGAGAATCAGAAGGTCTTCGAAAAAATTTATCTTTACTTGCTGGTCTGTTTTGATAGATTTGTGCCTTTATTTGCATTTGCTTCTTGTTGGTTCCTTTTTGAGTTCTTTTGGGGAATTGAGATTTTTTAGGGAAGTGCTACAGTAGCTAGTGTTTTAATGTAAGTTTTATTGGTGTTGAAACTGAACCTAAAGACTTATTATCTTGAGTACACTAATGTTGCTAATAAAGATTGTGTGAAGTTTTGTATGAAGGAAAAGTTTCAGGTGTATGGAAGGAATGAGTAATGAGATGAAGGATGGACTAAAGCTCAAGCTTGGGTATGCCACACATTTCACCCCAAGAAATATCCAAGAAGTACCAGCGTCAAAGCGTAGGGATGCCCAAGGCATCCACCTCTTCATCAATAAAAATCTCAGGTTTCTTCCAAACGCTTTATTTTTATTGTTTCATGCACAGTTGTGTTGTTCTTGGAGCGTCTTCTTTTTCGTTTTCATTTTGGTTTTTCGTTTGCCTTGTTTTCTTAGTTTTCTGAATAAATTGGTTGGACCCCTGCTTTCATACATTTGTTTTCAAATAGTTTGGTTTGGTTTGAAAAAGAGTAGGAAAGTTCATGCTTAAGTGGTAAAGAGAGCTTGTTTTTGACTGTGGCCTATGCTTTGTCATGCCATGCTTGGTATTGTTTTGGCTTTATGCTTAGTATTCTTTTCTGTAGCATGACTTGTTATAAACAATTGAGATTGCTTAATGTGCCTTGGATGAATCATGCGTTGTTTTAGCATATTAAAGCACAGTATAGTGGTATTCTCCTTTGATGCTTTATTTGGGTTGACTTGGCGCATGCTCACACCATGTTATAACTATCCAAAGTCACCATAGCCTTTATGATCCTTCAGTTTTCAACTTTTAGTATCACTTTATGCTTTGATCAATTATGTTTTGTCGCTCTGCATGATTATGGCCATTATTGCTCTCTTAGTTTGTCGCTCCTAGTCTTTTGCTAGCCTCCGTAACCAAGTATGAGTTCCACTCATGCATCCAACTCCTTAAACCAAGTTATTCCAAAGATTCCACCATACCTACCTACTAGCTTATGCTATTCCAAGTATATTCATGTTTTTATCTACCTTCCAAATTAAACTTGTATGAGAAAACTAGTGATTAAAGCTCTCACGAACTTGATGGCACACTTTACTTTTCTTGCCCTTAATAAACTTGAACCATTGTGTCTTCTATGTTGTATATGCTTGCACTTATTTGTTGGGGATTAGTAGAACCATGCTTTCATGGGGAACGCTTTCAACATTGCACTTGTACTTTGTACCTAGTTGATATCATGCTCTTTTGTCTATGAATGTCGTTAGTGTGAAATAAAAGGGGAGCTTGTTAGTCCATGGAGTTATGTATATGTGTTAGAGAAACACCTGTGCCTCTAGTCTAATCCATGCTGACATGGTGGAAACCTGCAGCATAACCATAATGAGTTGTTTATGAAGCATTCTTCTTATAAAAAAAGAGTCCTATATTGAGAAAAAAAGAGAAAAAGAAAAAAAGGGATTATGAAAAGAGGAAAGAGAGAAAAAAGCACTATATTCCCATGGTAAATAAGAAGATTGCTGAGATGCTTGTTGTCTACTTGCCTTGTCATTTTGATATGGGGAATCTTCCGTATCATCGGGCAAGGGGTACCCTGTTGGCGGTTCTCTATGATACACATGTACTTACGATGACAAGAACTTACTGGTGACTAAACTTGAGTAGCATGAGGAGCGACCCTCGTATTCAAGGGACATGAGATTTCTACCTTATACTTCGTCAAGCATATACACCATAGTTTGTTCACTTTAACCTTAATCACTTCAAGATGCTTATGATAGGGGCAATGAGAGCTGAAAGCTATTTAGTACCATAATTTTTGGAAGCTCTTTATGAAACTTGAATCTCTGCTTCCTTCTATGAAGGCCTTTCTTTCACTTTTATATTGAGTCTCCACCTTCTATCTTTATGCACCTACTTTGAGAGCATAGTGGCCATTCTTAGTTCTATGTGCATTATCCCAAGACTTGTTCACTGATGTATAACTTGATATTGCTTGTTTTAAACTATTTGTATCTAATCACTCTTATGAACTTTCAAGGTGTCCTTTGCATTTATATTTGCTACTCTATGAGGGACAAGCTGAATACTACTTTGCTATGTTTTCTTTATGTAAAACAAACAAACGTCTTGCAAAGCATTGTTATTCACGAATCTTTTGTTTGTGCCTTTTCATGTTGCAACTTAGTTGCTTTGTCTTATTGTTAGAACTTTATCTTTCATTATTGTTGAAGTATTATGATCCCAGCTTTCAATGTTTTACAAATACTTTGATCAAGTTTATGATGGTGCATGTCACCTCAAAAATTATTCTTTCTTTTTATCACTTACCTACTCGAGGATGAGCTGGAGTTAAGCTTGGGGATGTTGATACGTTGCAAACATATCCATAATTTTTGATGTTCCATGCTTGGTTTTATCTACTTTCTTATGTTTTATCCACACTTTAGAGTACTTTTCATATGATTTCTTGGAATAACCTATTAACAAGAGCCACAATGCCAGCTGCCTGTTTTCTGCTGTTTTTCGTTCGAGGAAAGTCAGAAAATGAATATTCTCGGAATTGGACGAGACAAAAGCCAAAGTCAGTTTTTCACCGAGGGACACTAGGAGCCAAGATACGAGACGGAGAGGGGCTGGGGCCCAGCCACACCACCTGGCCGCGTGGGCTAGGCCTGGCCGCGCCAGGGGGTGGTCTGGCCGCCCCGGACACCCCCTCGGTCTCCCTCTTCTCCTATAAGTTGCCTTCTGACCTAAAAACTCAGGGAGGTTCGACGTTTTTCAGAAGGAGTTCTGCTCCGCCGCCACGAGCAGATTCCACGAAACAGCACCAGAAACTCCGTTCGGGCACCCTGCCGGGACAAGGAATTGGAGGAGATCATCGCCATCATCGCCACCATCGCTTCTCCATCGACCATCCATGTTTCCCCCATCTATGAGTGATTAATCCCCCGATGTAGGCTATGGGGATGGTAGGGATTGGATGAGATCATTCATGTAATGGCATCAGATTGTTAGGGCATGGAGCCTAGTATCTACTATTAGTACTTTTTGACTTTGTTGCGACTTGTTATGCTTAATGCTTGTCACTAGGGCCCGAGTGCCATGATTTCAGATCTAAACATGTTATTGATTCATTATGATAGTATTGTTTTTGGTCTTACCTACAAGTTGTATACACACGTTATTGTCCGGAACCAATGGCCCCGAAGTGATAGAAATCGGGATAACCGGAGGGAATGGCTTTGATGTGAGGATCACATGTGTTCATGGAGTGTTAATGCTTTGCTTTGGTGCTCTATTAAAAGGAGCACCTTAATTGCCAGTAGTTCCCTTAAGGCCCCGCTGCAAACGGGCTGGCAAGACAAAAGATGTTGTGCAAGTTCTCATTGCGAGCACGTATGACTATGTATGGAACACATGTCTAGGATTGTTTAGTACTTGCATGCTTTATCTTATTTATCTGGAATTGCCCTATGTCTGTTTGCCATGTGAATTCTCTTGTCCATGCAACACCCGTCCATCCATCCCTATGCCTACCGCGCTCAAATCCTACTGTTTACTGCTACTGTCACTACTGTCTCACTTTTACTACTGCTATTGCTCTGCTGTTACTTTACTATTGCTACTACCAAAATTGTTGCTACTGATAAACTGCTATGAGGAAGATTGTTTCTAGGTGCAGCTGAATTGACAACTCAGTTGTTAAGGCTTATAAATATTCTTTGGTTCTCCTTGTGTCGAATCAATAAATTGGGTTTCACTTCCCTCCAAAATACTGCGATACACCCCCTATACTTGTGGGTCATCACCCTGCTCCCCACCTACCCGAGCATCATGCCTCCCGCGTGCGCTGCACGTCTCCGCCGCCAAGGGCGCCCTCCTCTCCCTGGTCCGTGATTCCTCGCCACCACCAGATCCCCAGTCTGTGCCGCCATGCTCGCCTCCCTCGACCTCTCTCTACGTGCCTCCCGCTGTCGTGCCGGCCGAGTCGCTCCTCGCCTCCGACCGGGCGCCTCTAGGAACACAAGCCCCGCTCCCCGTCGGATGCTACCCGTCGCCTTTGAACCGCCACCAGCTGCAACGCCGGACGCCACCGATCTCCTTTGTCTCTACCGCTAGGGTCCTGCCTCCGCGACCTCCCTCCTTCCTCGCGAGGCCCCGGGTCATTGTGTCGCCGCCCCAGGCCCTGTTGTCCTCTCCCCCAACTGCACAGTCCCTGGACGCCCTGCAGGAGGCCGCCCCATTAGATCCCTGCTCAGGATCGTTCCGGATCGCTGCCTCGTCACCGAGTCGTCGCCGTAGCACCCTGCCGCCGCCTTCGTTCGCCACAGCGCCACGCCCCCGTGCAGAGCACCGCTGGAGCCTGTTGCCGTGCACCGCCTCGTGCGCTTGCCTCCGTTCTACAGTGCCCGAGGCCACCAAGCTCCTCATCCCCGATCGCCAGCGCCTGCCATCACCACGGCGAGTATGTAGCTTCAGCAGGTCGTTACCGCCTCCTGTCGCTAGTTTATGTTCTATTGGTGAGAATCGGTGACAATAGTGTAATTGTGTTTGGGTTACACTATTTAGATGTGCTGACGTTCTTGCTGCGAGAAGATGGGTGAGTTTGACTGGATTGTTTGAGACCCTCGCGATGGACAAGATCTGCCTCACTGAACCGAAGACCACGGAACACCGAGGTCTTCTACGTGGAGCACCGAGCCCCTGGACCCGAAGATGTCGAGATCTCGAGTGCGCCACACAAAAAACGAAGACCCCAATCCCCGGATCCAGAGCCCTAATCCCGGAGACCCAGGACCCCGAACTCGGAGGCCTCGTTCACGGACGTGAAGTTCTACTTCACGGATCCAATGACCCGAAGACCCGAACCCTGATCCGAAGACTGATCCTATCGAGTCCGAACCCCAAGACCATCGGTGCCAAACCCAAATGTGATCCCCTTTCTGAGACCCCTATTTTTATAATATATCATATATGTAATGCATGTAAATTGTTCCTGTTGCATATATATTGTGGGTGTTTGGGAGTACTTTGCTGATTTCACCTCATAATTAATTATGGAGCACATATGCGGGCTATTCTAGTCTCCATTTAAATTTTTGTAGTGAACCGATGACATATTTTGCCTTGTTAAGTCAACATTTAAATTGTGGAGTATCTAAACAACTTGAATCATATAATTAATTGTTGGGACCCCAATTCCGTTTAATATTGCCTAGTTGCATCGCACCTTTGCCATGTCATACATCATACATGCATCAAGCCCGATCTTCTGTCGTAGTATTAAAAAGTGCATCCATTGTTTCTTTTAGTGTTTTCCTTCTTCGCGGATTAGCCCATTGAGTTGATGCGAGTAACGACAAGTCCTTCGGATAATGAATCTTTGGCTATGTGTCCCAGGCGAGCAATCTCCCCCTTTCTACCTATTTTGCATTTATAGTCTTTATTTCCTCCTGTTGATCTATTGATATCCGTGTTGCGATGCTTTAGTTTCCGTACCATTTATATTCCCTGCAGCCTCTATATTGCCTTGAACACATCCTATTGCATGTTGTTTGATAGACAGTCGGCCTTGTGAGTCGTAGTTGGTTGCTGAGGTGCTGCTTCGCGTCATTGTTGTTCCACCATTGTTGGAAGGTTGGCACATGCTTAATGGTGGAGATGATCATGACTTTAATTTCAACTGATAATAAAAATGTTGGGAATAGATATAACTAATGCAGAGGCACCAGTGGGTAATAGCTAATATTTGGTTCTTCCACGCTCACTTGTGTCCTGTAGGCCCCGAGTACTTGATACCTGTTCCTTGACTATTCGCACTATCCACATATGGGAGACTCTATGAATCTCCCTTTGCCTAAGCTTGATTCACACTTTATTTCTTGGGGCCACAAACTAGTTTGGGGCTTTATTACTATCCTGTACTTATGCCATGCTTTACTGCTTTATTTATGATTGTGCGTGGAGCACCTGTAATGTTTAGGAATCATGGAATGTTTTCACGGTATCAACAAGCTAGTCACACTATCGGGTTGCCATTCGTTTATAGCCATTGGCACAAACCTTGGGTCCGTCTCGGAGCCGACCAACTTTGTTGCGGGTAGCTTAATGGGCTGGCCCCCTAAAATGATTTATGAATCCTGTGAATGCTTTGTCGTGAGGCCTCGTTGCGTTTTATTTGGTTCTTCCCGAGGTTAATCGTGTGTGTGTGTGTTGCTATTTGTGCACCCCTGCAGGGTAAAACTTTCTGAAAACTGTGTCCGCGGTTATGGACGACTTGGAGCACAGTATCTCGATCATACACAACCATAACTAAAGTAGTGCTATAAATTTGACTATGACATGTCTAGTAATCAGTTTCACTACAACAGAATTAGTAAATAAAAGTGCCAACAACTGCTGGATTTGGAATGTATTATGCTAATTGTATCTGACTAGTAAGTGCCACAACTATAATGGAATGAATAAAATTGCCAATTGTGTGAGTTCCTCGGTTTGACTTCCTCGTGTGGTCTTGAGGGGGAAATACCAGGATGGGTATGTTTTGGTGTTACTATCAGGTTGGATCCGAATAGGTCTTTCTTATCCCTCTCTAATAGCCAACAGTTGAATCGAGTCTCTATAGATTGTTTAGTGCATGTTGCACTGCCGCTTCAGCCCACCATACCTATGTAGGCGAGAGCTGCCAAATTCTAGACTCGCCGTGTACTGGTCGCAGTACTGATCGCTCTCTTTCTCCCTTTGCCCTTTGTCGGCACCCCTTTTGTTTAGCAGGTATAAGTTCGATGTCGTTAGAGGGTTACCCTTCCGGCTTGGCCTGGGCAGGGTTATGAACGTCATTGGTTATTCTTCAGGGATCTTAGCCCCATTTGCATCTTATCCGTACTTGGATGTTGTATCGTTTTCAAGGTGATTTGGATCTTTGTATTGTATATCTGTATTTTGACTCATGGAGTCGTTGTTGTATATATATGTTTCTGTGGGTTCCATCGTGGACTATTGTGTAATGTTATTACTTCGTTTTCCACCCGCACGCAAGTGCCTGGTGGGCATCTTTGAATCATTTCTATGCGGGTTTGGCAGGAATTGCTAAAACTTGCATAGGGTCGATTCGAGGGTGTTACAAAGTAGTATCAGAGCTCAACAGTTGCGATACCCCACTGGTCTAGCCTGTTGGATAACCTAGCTAATGGGCGATGTAGAGTGTCAACACTATTTTTGCAAAATCGGTTAGATAGATCTGATTAGGTCTGCTTTTACTACTTACCCCTGTGCTATTCTCCTATTACCTTCGCGTGTTTTGAATCTACTCTCTTACCTTCTTCAAGTCTAGGGTTTCTCGTGGTCGGGTTTCCATCGTACCTTCAGGGTTTCGGTTAACACCCGGATTTTTAATCCCAGATGCCTGGTATGCCATACCTCGCAATCCCAGGATTACCATTTTTGCAAGACATAACAGATTCGATATCATAGTACATCATCCATTACAAACCATACATAAGGTCTTACACAAATAAGGATCTCATGATCCAGTCTTACAACAACAAGCAGTGGAATAAAATAATAAGCATAGCAGTGGGGTCCATCTTTAGGGGCACAGGCAATGCTGACGAAGGAAGATAGTCCTAGTTATCATAGCCGTCCTGCTGGCCATCATCTTGATAGTCTTCTTCATAGTCTGGCCATGAGAATAGCCAGGGACAAAAGCCATGAGTACTCTTTAAGTACCCGCAAACTACCACTAACAAGTAGTATAATTCTAAAGTAAAATGCTAACTCTAAGTTTAACTAAAAGGTTGAGTTTGGAACCTAAGCTGAGTTCAGAAGCAAAGAAAGATAAAATAAAGTTCTAGAATCACTTAAGTTGGGAAGCTAGTGTCATAGTCACAACCCTATTGTGGTGAAGTCAAGATTCATCATTCTTTTCATAAGTTATTTTGAAAACATCTCACAACAAAATAGTATGGCCACTCCAACTGTCCATAACCGCGGACACAGCTATTCGAATAGTTTGACACTCTACAGAGGTGGTACACTTTCACCACAAGATTCGATACATCTGTCAGGGATAACCCTGAATCATCATACTTAGTATGCAGATAATCAAATATAACCTTTCTTTTACACACCCTAGTATAAGCACCTCTCCTATGAGCATGGCCTCCCAACCATGACCATCTGTCATCATGAGCACTGCATAGGTGGACAACATTGAGAGGTAGCCTCAGCTCAAACCTCTCCTGCGAGGGAACTAATACTAATGCATATAAACTTCTAGCTAAGCCTTACCCAATTCAGGTATTATGGTTGTACGGTAAATTTGGAATCGTATCACATCCGAATCCAACCATCAGTTTTGTAAAAGAGTCAAGGCTCATGCCTCAACATTTTCATCATCATAAACCATTTGTGTTTCTCAACACATGTCAAAACATCTCAATAGAATGACTCATCATTCTAAGGTTTTCATAATTCATTTTCACCAAGTGTTCCCATCTAAAGTGACTCAAGTTTTTATCTACTCTAGACTACTAAGTTAAGAGTGTTCACTAAGGTGGAACGATGGGATCAATCTCATGCCATAGAATGGCATCTAAAGTTATCTAAACTAGGTCAAGTTTTATACCCTTTATGCTACCTTTAAAACAAATAAAGGACTTTGGTAAAGTAAAGGGAGTAAATCTTGAAAAGTAATACTTGGGGTAAGTAATAGTCAAAGTGTATAACCAAAGCATGCCTAATGCATTTGCTTAGACTGTTTAGCTTGCAAGGGTTAGCTTGCATTGTTAATGGTGGCTTGCTAGTATAATACTTGCAAGTGTTAGCTTACCTTGGGTAGTGAAGTGGTTGAAGTTTTCTTCCTCCTCTTGATAGAACTCCTCCTCCTCGAAAGCTTGGTTGGTACTATTGTCTATAAATACATACGGAGTACACAATCACCAAACAATACTTAAATAGTCTACTTAGTACTCTAAGGCACACATTTGATGATCTATTATCATCACAAGCATCACAAGTTTTATTAACTAGCTTCATTCTTTTTATTTAAGAAAAGTAATTTCTACTCATTGAAAATAACTAAGATTTAATATTCACCACTTAAAATATGGGATCATGTGGACACATGTCATCACCACATACTATAACATGTGGGAATGTGATTTAAGGGTTGGATCACATTTTACTGAAGTTTAAGTTTATTATTTAATGATTTAAAGTGACTAGAAATGCCTATATAGCATTATTTTGGTACTAGTCCAAAGTCACTGCATTTAAACCTTAATATTATTACATATTCAGATAGGTATAGTTAAATGTGATTTTTGAGAGTTGGAATCAACTCAAAAGCTATCATGGTTGATTTTATAAAAATGTTTGAATGTGCAAAAGCTTTTGTCTTGTTATTTCTACTAGGAGAGATCTCTAACTCTAATCTATATCTTCTTATAAAGTAGACCCCCACTAACTATTCTATCTCAACATGCAAGCTATACACATCACCTACTTTAATAGCCACTCAAAAGTCCATGTCATCCCACTAACAATCATTTATAATAGTGTATTTTACATGCAAACCAATCCACCTCATCTATTTTGTTCCATCTAACTATCCACGTCACTAATTTATTTTCGTCAAATATATGATAATTTTACATCAATTTAGTTTATGATTTCAACTGATTTGAACAAATTCAATCTTTCTCTATAAATTCTTTTCGAAAACTTCAAGTTCTATATGTATTATACCTTTTATTTAAACAATGTAGTTCTTGCAGAGATTTCCGCTGCAACACGCGGGGCATTTTTCAAGTTGAATTAAATCTAACAGGCTTGGGTAGATCTTTCCAGTATCTTTCTAACAAAATTGGAATCACTCCCTTTGGATTTGTAAATCTCTCTGAACTGATTTTTAAACTAAGGGACAAAACTAGGTTCAAACTACAATAGAAAAAGCTAAGTTTGAAATAAATGGGTCGCGCGGGAAAGCTAATGGGCTGGCCCAGCAGCATTCCGCGGCACAGAGAACAGCTGACAGGGGGGTCCACCGGTCAGTGGCTCTTTACACGCGAAGCGGTACGGGGCGATGTGGGCCATTGGATTAAAAGGGAGATCTACGGCTGAGGGGTGTCGTCTCCGGCGAACAGTTCGCCGGTGGGAACTAACCCTAGCGGCTCGGTGGGGGTGCTAAGGGGGCATGCTAGGGCTCCAGCTACTACGGCGATGGGGGCGATCGAACGTGCTGTCGACGGTGGGCTCAGCGGTGGTCGCAGCAGCTCCTGGGGTGGACGAAATCGACGGCGCCTTCTCCTCCTCTGCAGCGGGCTCCTCCGGCCAAATTCCGGTGAACCCAGGCTCGAGCGGCTCCGGCGAGAGGTGGGGAAGGATCAGTAAGGAGAGGGGAGTGGAATGGTGTGAGTAGTTGGTGCGGGGAAGGCCTCCTTTTATAGGCGCGGCAAAGCAGCAGAGAAGCATGGGCGGTGCTCGCCGGTGACGATGGCACATCGAGCTAAAGGCATGCGAGGTGTGCTAGGACGGTGGGAGGTGCCCTGGCGAGTGTCACGGCGGTGAGTGTGCAGTGGTTTGCGGTCGGGGGCAGTGAATGGCGCGGCGCGCACTAAGTCTCTGCCGACGGTGAGTTTCACGACGGCCGGGGACTACGGGGCACGGTCGGGGAAATGGGCGTGTCCGTTAGCTTCCTAGGCCGGTGGGGATCGTGTAGGCGAGCGGTTGGAGCGAGGCGTGGTCTGGTCAAGCGGGGGACCATGCGCGCTCTGCGGTGGCATCGGCATGGTCGATAGACTCCGGGCGCGGCGGTTCCTGTTGGCTCTAGTCGCTGTACTCGTGCTGGGGCTGGTTGGGCGGTGGAGGTGGACCACAGGCTACCTCCTCGACATGGTGGATGGCGCTGGCGGTGGCTGTGGCATGCTGTCGCCGGTGAGGTGCCCAAATGGGGGCTCGGCCTTAATGGCTATGACCATTTGGTCGTGGCACAGTGGGTGGCTGGGCTAGAGAGGGGTAGGGGAATGCACTGGGTTCATGTGGTTGCAAAATGGGGAACCAATTTGGATCAAACACTGCTCCAAATAGTGTTTTGTTTGAATTTTTTCCACCAAGTGTTTGTGAAAATGGCCGAAAGAACTCAAGTTTGGAATTTTTGGATGATTTTTGGTGGGTTTGCTAGACACATGCTTAAGCCTCTATGGTTGCTTGGGTTTTGAAAATGGAGCTCATTTGAGTGGTTTTTGAATAAGTGGGATCTTGAAAGTTTAAATGCCATTTAAATTTAGTGTTTGAAAGTTTTTGGCAGATCACAAAGTGGGCCTTGGTATACTACTATATGTACTAGCAAAGAGTGCAAAGATCCATATTTATTTTTGTTAAGAATTGAGTCCTAGGAATAGCCAAAGTAGGCATGTTGATTAGAATGGCCCAAATGACCATTTCTTTCTTTTATTCATTTTGATTTGTTTTTCTTTGGGATTTGTTTTGGGATGATCTAGATGATGTTTATTTCACCTAAGAATCATTTTACAAGCAATGGATCACTTAATCAAGGCAATTCAAAACAACTCCTATTTAAATGCACACACATATGAATCCTTTAATAATTTTAATTGGAAAAGTTTTTGTTAACCCTAATTTTAATTATTTGGATCTTAATAAACTTGGATAAGTTTTGGGATGTTACAGTTTCACTTCTTTTCTCTTGTAATGATGGTGCTACAATCATCAATCTGCATCTTTTTTGTTGTACCCTTCCTCCAATCTTTTTGGTCATTGAACTCTTTATCTGTATCCGCACCTTAACGAATATTCGTATCGTTGGAAAACATATGAGAAGGATGAGCATTACTGAAGTTGGAGTATACCTTGAGCATGTATTGTTCATGCCAATTAAACCATTGCGGAACCAAATCATTGTGTCTTTTGATAAGATTTCTTTTGTATCTTCCGGTGTTTCCAACGCGACAACATCATCATCCGCTACATCAGATCCGATGAAGAGCCTACATCACTCCTTTGTTACCGAACATTGCTCGTCAAGATCTTCTATCTGAACTCGAGAGTGGGTTGTATATTCTCCTATTCATGTGTAGAGTAATGTTTTGGGTGCGCGATGGATTGATCCCCATCCAACTACTCTTAGCATTCGCTGTTGTACATTGAATTGGTGGATCAATACAATTTACTCATTCCACTGGAGTTAGAGGTAGCCTTGTGACCTCCTTTTTTGCCTTTGTTTCTACGAAGTATTCTCTCAACGAACGTGAGCAATGGCCCCTTGTTGGTGGTGTCGCCGATTCAAGATGGAGCAAGAATCTTTGTTAGTGGTGTCGCGAGGATCTACACGAAGCGAGAAGATTCAAATCATCGTCCTTATTCCCCGTACCATGAGGCAGGTCTCGAGGGCGAGATCCCTTATTAGTGGTGTCGAATTGTAGCACCCCGATAAAACCACTACTAGAAAATCGCTTCTTGTTTTTTATTTTGTGCATCATCATTGACCGCATGCTCATGTCATCATGCCATTAGACATTTGCGAAGTAACGAGATATGGAACACATTGTGGATGGCTGACATTTCCTCAGGTAATTCCAGTTGATAAGATACTTCTTCTCGGCGATTCAGAATCTTGAATGGTCCGATATATCTGGGGGCTAACTTTCCTTTCAGACTAAAGCGTTGTGTTCCCTTCAATGGCGAAACCTTGAGATACACAAAATCTCCGACATTGAAAGTCAGTTCTCTCCTTCTCTTGTGAGCATAACTCTTCTGTCTGGATTGGGCGGTCTTGAGGTGATCACGGACTTTGTGAACCTTCTCTTTGGCTTCTCGGAGAATGTCGGGTCCAAAAATCTGACTCTCTCCAACTTGCGACCAACTCAAGGGGGTACGACACATCCTTCCATATAGGAACTAAAATGGTGCCATTTGCAAACTAGATTGATAACTGTTGTTATATGACAATTCTGTGAAAGGCAGGCAATCTTCCCATTTTGATCCATACTCTAACACACAAGCTCTCAACATATCCTCTAGGATCTGGTTGACTCTCTCAGTCTGTCCATTAGTTTGTGGGTGATAAGCGGTGCTAAAGTTCAACTTGGTGCCTAATCCTTCCTGGACTTTCTGCCAAAATCTCGAGGTAAACTAGGTTCCTCGATCTGATACTATGGTCTTGGGGGTTCCATGCAGACTAACAATCCTAGCAATATACAGTTCTGCTAGCTTCGAACAATGGTAGGTAGTCTTGACAGGGATAAAGTGAGCTACCTTGGACAGTCTATCAACTATGACCCAGATGGAGTCATTTCCCCTACTAGAAGTAGGCAAACCGGTGATTGATACATTGCAAATGTATCTATAATTTTTGATGTTCCATGCTTGGTTTCATCTACTTTCTTATGTTTTGTCCACACTTTGGAGTACTTTTCATATGATTTCTTGGACTAACCTATTAACAAGATGCCACAGTGCCAGTTGCCTGTTTTCTGCTGTTTTTGGTTCCAGAAAGTCAGAAAATGAACATTCTCGGAATTGGACAGGACAAAAGCCAAAGTCAATATTTCACCGGGGGGAACACGAAGCCAGAAGACGAGACGGAGAGGGGCCAGGGGCCAACTACACCATAGGGTGGCGTGGGTCCCCCTTGGCCGCGCCACCAGGTGGTGTGGGCCCCTCCGGCCTCCACCGACCTTGCCCCTTCGCCTATATATTCCTCCCGATGCGAAAACCCTAAATCGTCAAGCCTCCAGCCACGAAAAGTTCCACAGCGCTGCCGCCACTGAAGGGGCGATTCGGGGGACAGAAAGTCTCTGTTCCGGCACCCTGCCGGGACGAGGAAGTGCCCCCGGAGCCATCTCCATCGATCTCCACCACCATCTCCATCACCATTGCTGATTCCCATGATGAGGAGGGAGTAGTTCTCTCTCGAGGCTAAGGGTTCTACTGGTAGCTATGTGTTCATCTCTCTCTCTATGCATGATCTTATTGAGATCATGAGCTTGTAATCAAGTAGATCTACCTTGCTACTCAAGTGCTTTAATGGATCTCTGCTCTCCCCATGTGTGTGAAAGTGACAGCGTGCACACCATGGTGGCACTTAGGCTAGAGATTACAAATACTTGTTATGAGTTATATTTGGAGTTGGATGTCTTTATGAAATTGTGGTGTTTGTTGGACTCATCTAGTAATCAAGGTGACAGTGTGGGGTTTTCTAGATGGGAAAGTCTTACTTTGAGGAGTGTTGTTATAGCCCTACCATCGATTAGAGTGTCCAACTGGAGAGTAGTTCAGCGTAGTATCATAAAGAAGAATATATTTATATGGGAGTGTTCACTAGTGAAAGTATGATCCCTAGGCCTTGTTTCTAAGCATTGATACATCGTTTGCAATTAGATTTGTTACATGTTTGCTTGCTTCCATCTTTATTTCAGTTTTCCTTTAGTCTCTTCCACGCCATCAAGCTCTTTTCTATCACCGTTACCACTTGTATTTCACTATCTCTTCGCCGAACTAGTGCACCTATACACATAACAAGTGTATTGGGTGTGTTGGGGACACAAGAGACTTCTTGTATCTTGATTGCAGGGTTGATTGAGAGGGAATACCTTTGACCACTTCCTCCCTGAGTTCGAAAAACCTTGGGTGATCCACTTAAGGGAAAACTTGCTACTGTTCTACAAACCTCTGCACTTGGAGGCCCAACAACTATCTACAGGAATAGAAGTGCGTAGACATCAGTGATAAAGTCCATTCCGACGGAATCCCATTTCCATTCCGGAATCTATAATGGTTGCAACAGTCCTGCGGGTCTCTGATGCTCTGCTTTGACTCTTTGAAGATATCACACTTTGCGATGTAGCTTCCGATTTTTCTTTTCATCTTGTGCCATGAAAATTGCTCTTTCAAATCTTGATACATCTTCGTTCTTCCGGGGTGGATAGAATAAAGAGTATCATGAGCTTCTTGCATGATAACTTGCTTTAGCTCTGAATCTGCTGGCACACAGATACGTCCTTTGTACCACATAACTCCTTCTTCGTCTTAAGTGAATCTAGGTACCTTTCCTGTACCAATACGACGTTTGATTCCGTCGATACTTTCATTTCCCTTCTAGGCTTCCTTGATTTGGCTAATCAAAGTGGGTTGAAGTTCAATGCTAGCTAAGAATCCTTTGCTAACCAGCTCAGTTCTAAACTGCTCCAACTCCTCATACAAACTTGGCTGCTTCTCTTTAATCATGGTGTTTAGCCTACACGGCAATCTGCTAAGAGCATCCGCTACCACGTTGGCTTTGCCGGGGTGATAGTGAATGTCAAGGTCATAATCCTTGATTAACTCTATCCATCTCCTTTGCCTCATATTCAGCTCCTTTTGAGTGAAAATATACTTCAAGCTCTTGTGATCTGAGTAAATCTCACAGCGATTACCCATCACATAATGATGCCATGTCTTCAATGCCAAAACTACGGCTGCTAGCTCAAGATCATGGGTCGGATAGTTCTGCTCATGCTGCTTCAGCTGTCAAGACAGATAAGCGATAACCTTGCCTTCTTGCATCAATACACATCCGAGACTAGGTCTTGGATGCATCACAATACACATCAAAAGGCTTCCTGATGTCGGGCATGATCAATATTGGGACTGATATCAATCTCTTCTTCAGCCCTTGAAAACTGGCTTCACATTTGTCAGTCCATTCAAACTTTTTGTCCTTCTTTAGCAATTGGGTCATGGGTCTGGCGATGCTCGAGAATCCTTCTACGAACTTGCGCTAATATCCCGCTAATCCGAGAAATGCACGGACTTGGATTTGAGTGGTTGGGGCTTTCCATTCTTCGACATCTTTGATCTTGGTGGGATCAACAAAGACTCCTCCAGCAGACACCATATGTCCTAGGAATCCTACTTCTTTCAGCCAAAACTCACACTTGCTGAACTTGGCATATAGTCGATGCTCTCTCAGGGTTTCTAGGATGATTCTCAGATGTTGCTCATGCTCTTCTTCTGACTTGGAGTAGATAAGGATGTCGTCGATAAACACAACTACAAACTTATCTAAGAAATTCATAAAGATCTTATTCATGAGATTCATGAAATAAGCAGGGGCATTGGTTAATCTAAAAGACATAACCGTATACTCGTATAAACCATAGCGAGTAGTAAAGGCAGTCTTTGGAATATCCGTTGCACGAATCTTAAGTTGGTGATAACCAGTCCTAAGATCAATCTTTGAGAATACCTGGGCTCCGGTCAACTGATCAAATAGATCTCTATCTTTGGCAAGGGGTACTTGTTCTTGATGGTGACGTCATTCAGTTTTATGTAATCTGTGCACAAACGGTTGCCTCCATATTTCTTGTCGATGAATGACACTGGTGATCTCCACGGTGATGTGCTTGGTTGAATCAAGCATGTTGCTAACATGGCATCCAACTGCTTCTTCAGTTCCACTAACTCTGAGGGGTTCATGCTATAGGGTCTCTGGGCTATGGGTCTGGTTCCGGGGATTAGTTCGATAATGAACTCAATATCCCTATCCGGGGGCATACCTGGCAATTCATCTGGGAATACATCGGGGTATTCACAGACTACTCTGACCTGGTCTATGGTGGGTAAGGCTAGACTCTTGTTGCACTTGAATTGACGAGGTAAGGTTTCAGAGATATGCTCTACTGTGACTCCAGAGCTACTGGTCATGGTGATGGCTTTCTGAGCACAGTCTATCAATCCTTTATGCCTTGACATCTAGTCCATACCTAGTACTACTTCCAATCCTTTGGTTCCGAGTATAATTAGGTTGGCATAAAAATCTATCCCATGTATTCTGATAGGCACAGCTTTGCAAATTTTCCTAGCTTTTGTAGTTGAACCGGGGATTTGAACTATCATGACATGCTTCAAGTTGGTTGGATGAATCTTACTAGTGCATGCAAATTCTTCGGTGACAAATAAATGCGATGCTCCCGAATCAAACAATACCCTTGCTAAAACTGAGTTGACAGAAAACATACCTAGCACTACATTTGGCGCTTCCTGGGCTTCTTCGGCGTTCATGTGGAAGAGACGGCCATTGCGGTTGTGAGGGTTCCCTGGGGAAATCTTCTCCCTAGTTGAACACGACGCTGTTGTTGAGCTGGGGAATTCACATTGGCAGTGGCGGCAGTCTTCTTGGGACACTCATTGGAATAGTGACCCTTCACTCCACACTCGAAATAGGTGATCTGGGACTTGTCTTTTGCTGCAACAGGCTCAACATTGTTGCCAGTTCTAGGTGCAGTGTTGTTGTTGTTGTTGTTCTTGGGAGGGGAACGGTTGAAATTGTTGGCGTTTCTGGAGTTGTGATTGTTTCCTCCAGACTTCACATTGCCTTCGCTACGGTTGGGGTAGCTTGGGCGAGACATTGGGGGTCGATTGTTCCTGGGTGCATATCCTAGTGAGGGGTTGGGACGGTACTTCTAGTGACTGCTGGATCCAGATTGCTGCATCATACGACATTTGCGGTTGTTGTTTGCCTGATTTATCTTCCCTTCCATCTGAATGGCAGAGTCGACTAGCTCTTCGAGATCCTCGAAGCGGATGTTGACGAGGACAGTCTGCATCTCATCATGCAGTCCGTTCAAGAATCTCTCCTTCTTCTTGACTTATGTGTTGATCTCATCAGGGGCGTACCTTGCCAGCGACAGGAATCTATCACGGTATTCCACCACAGTCAATCTGCCTTGCTTCAAATCACGAAACTCATCCCTTAGTCTGGTGACTAGACCTTGCAGCACATGGGTGCGGCTGAACTTGGTTTTGAAGGCTTCCCATGTCATCACTTGACCATGGTTCATGTTACGGATACTAGTCCACCACGCTCTTGCATCTCCTGCCAGGTAGTGGGTGGCGAAGAGAACTTTCTCGTTGTCATCAACTCCTGCTACTTCTAAGTTGTTTTCCATTGTCTGTAACTACTCATCGGCATCTAGTGGGTTTTCCGCCTGGTTAAAGATTGGGGGATTGGTATTCTGAAAGTTTTTGAGTTTGGATCCATGGTGATCCTGATTTCCATGCCCTTGGTTGTTTTGGGCCATCTGAGCTATCTGCTGCAATGTTGCTAAGTTAGCCTGGCGCTCTGCCCTGCTTGCTTCACGGTCTGCAACTAACATCCGCATAATCTGCAGCATGGGGTCTTGTGACGAGCTGCTCCCTCCTTGGTTTCCACGAGTCATCTGAAGATTGAGGTAGATAAAGGGGTAAGAGGGAAAGTTCTAAGGTTTATGGTGATGGTTTCAAAGCTAAAACTTTGAGTTTGACTCAGGTTTTGCAACTAACTCCATTTCATTCACTCAAACAAGCACACGATAAAACACACACCACAACAACAAAGGGAAAACAGATGGTTTTAAGAACCATTCTGTAAGCTACGATACAGTGGGACCGATACATCTTATGCTACGATAGTGCTCTAGTGCCTCTACTCATCGTCGATGAAGTCGGAGTCCTCATCGTCAATGTAGAAGTCCACAGCATCCTCCTCCAGAAAGTCATCATCATTGCTGAGGTAAGAATCCATGTCTCCCTGGATCTCTTCACCCTCCTATTCTTCCTCCTTTGCTGCAAGCTGAGCTTCCTACTCCTTGAAGGTCTTCTCGAGGTCGGCCACCTTCTTGCAAAGACGGGCGATGGTGCGATCCTTCTTCTTGCGCTAGAGGCGAGGAGACTAACGATCCTTGACAAGTAGTGAGAAAGTCTGGGCCTTCTGGGTTGCGATGGCACGGTTGTGGTTGGCGAACTCCCTAGCATTGTCCAACTCCTTCTAACGATCGTACATCAGGAAGTCGAGGTTCTCCACTTGGCGCTTCAGTTCTGGATGACTTGGCATCTCCATCATCATTCCCATGAAGTCACGTCTTGCATAGTGAGCAAAACGGGTTCCTTGGATTTGGTTGACGTTGAGGGCACATAGACGTGCGAGAGCTTCATGCATTTCTCTGGCTAATCCATCTAGCCAGTTGTTCTCCCTCACAGAGAACTGGATTCTCCCGGATGTTGGTGCTTCGATGCTTCCTCTAAGATCAGTTGTGACTAGCCACTGTAAATATCCTCCTAGGGGTCCCAGTAACTCCGATAGTGAATCCAGGTCCCTCTCGAAGATCAACTGGCCTCCGTTTCCCAACTGGTAGAACTTGCTGAACTGAGTCTCCATCTACTAGAATTAAGGATGAGGAAATTAGTGAAGTGATCAAGTGTGTCAATTTTTTTTGTAGTAATGTAAGAATTTGAGGAACATGACTTTTTGAGAAAGAATGAATTCCCAAGGGTAAGAGAGGAAATAGTTTTTCATAAATACTCACTTTGGTTTTGAAATTAAGTTTTTTGTTCGGACGTCCATTCTAACTAGGGTCTCCTATGGTCAGGATGGCTCTGATACCAACTTGTCAACATCCAGATTTTTAATCCCAGATGCCTGTTATGCCATACCTCGCAATCCCAGGATTACCATTTTTGCGAGACATAACAGATTGGATATCACAGTACATCATCCATTACAAACCATAAATAAGGTCTTACACAAATAAGGATCTCATGATCCAGTCTTATAACAACAAGCAGCGGAATAAAATAATAAGCGTAGTGATACATTGCAAATGTATCTATAATTTTTGATATTCCATGCTTAGTTTTATCCACTTACTTGTGTTTTGTTCCAACTTTGGAGTACTTTTCTTATGATTTCTTGGACTAACTTATTAACAAGAGCCACAGTGCTAGCTGCCTGTTTTCTGCTGTTTTTGGTTCCAGGAAAGTCAGAAAATGAATATTCTCGGAATTGGACGGGACAAAAGCCAAAGTGCCTATTTTTCCAGAAGTCATCAAGTGCCAGAATACAAGACGGGGAAGGGCCAGAGGCCGGCCATGCCACCTGGCCGCGCGGCCAGGCTTGGCCTGCGCCAGGGGGTGGTGTGGCCAGGCCAAGCACCCCTCGGCCTCCCCTTCCGACTATAAGATGCCCGTGGGACGTAAACCCTAAGTACCCGATCAAAAATCCACGAAAGAGTATGTACCCGCCGTCATCTCCATCCCTAGATCGGGAGGGATATGAAGCTCTTCCCGGCACCCTGCCGGGGAGGGGAATTCACCCTGGAGGCCTTCTTCATCACCATGCAAGCCTCCGGTGTGATGCGTGAGTAGTTCATCCTTGGACTACGGATCCATGTAGTAGCTAGATGGCTGGTTCTCCTCCTTTGTGCTTTCATGTTTAGATCTTGTGAGCTCCGTTCATGATCAAGATCATCTATTTGTAATTCTACATGTTGTGTTTGCGGGGATCCGATGGATATTGAGATGCTATTTTAGATTGATTATTGATTATTTCATGTCTATGTTATTTGTGATCTTGCATGCCTTCCGTTGTTAGTAGCTATCTTGGCCAAGTAGATGCTAGCAACTCCAAGAGTTAGTATTTATGCTCGATAGTGGGTTCATTCCTCTGGTAATCTGGGGAAGTGACAAAAATCTCTAAGGTACTAGATGTGATATTGCTACTAGGGAGAAAACAACAATCCTTTGTTCATAGAACAATCGTATTGTTTACTTTACACGCAGTTCGTAAAGCAATAATCTATTGTTTGCAACTTAATACTGGAGGGGGTTCGGATGATAACCTGAAGGTGGATTATTAGTCATAGATGTAGTTGGATGGCGGTCTATGTATAATGTTGTAATGCCCAATCAAGTCTCAAAGGAGTCAAGATGATTAGTATATGCATGTATTGCTTTCTCGATGTTTGTCAATTGCCCTGCTGTAATTTCTTCACCCAGCATGTTATCTATCTTAAGGAGAGCCACCTCTAGTGAACTATGGATCCCGGTCCTTGTCTTTTACATTCAATCTACAATCTTTTACTGTTTTGTGTTTACTTTCTGCAAACTTTTACTTCTTTCCATTCAATACGTTTAATCCTTTGTTTTCCGCAAAACACGGTGAGATTGACAACCTCATCGCAAGTTGGGGACAAAGTTCTGTGGTTGTGTTGTGCAGGTCTCCACGTTGCTACTAGCACCGGTAGTGCGCCCTGCCAAAGCTCAGCTAGTAACACCTTTAGGGTGTTTCCTTGCTCCTACATGTTCGATTAAACCTTGGTTTCATAACTGAGGGAAACTTGCCGCTGTGCTCATCATACCTTCCTCTTGGGGTTCCCAACGAGCTCTACATCAACCACGCACCAGCACTTTTCTCGGAGCCGTGCATTGAGCCATCAAGCATTTTTCTGGCGTCGTTGCCGGGGAGTCAAGGACATCTTCACAAGCGGAGTCCCTCATAACCAATCTCTTCACTTTGTTATTTTTGTTTTGCTTAGTTTCTTTTTGCTTTGTTTGCTTGTTTCTTTATCAAAAACACACAAAAAATAGTTTTACAAGTTTGCTTTCTTATTTGAAAACACACAAAAAATGACTACTCTTGAAAACACTAAGTTGTGTGACTTCACTAGCACCAACAACAATGATTTTATGAGCACACCTATTGCTCCACCTGTGCCTAAAGATACTTTCTTTGAGATAAAACCTGCTTTACTCAATCTTGTTATGAGGGAACAATTTTCTTGTATTGGTAATGAAGATGCTGCTTCCCATCTAAATAACTTTGTTGAACTTTGTGAGATGCAAAAGCATAGGGATATAGATGGTGATATTATTAAGCTGAGATTGTTTCCTTTCTCTTTGAGAGGAAAAGCTAAAGAATGGTTGAATTCCTTAACTAGGAATAGTATTGATTCTTGGACTAAATGCAAAGATGCTTTTATTGGAAAATACTATCCTCCTGCTAAGATTATATCCATGAGAAGTGAAATAATGAAGTTTAAACAACTTGATAATGAGCATGTTGCTCAAGCTTGGGAAAGAATGAAATCTTTGGTAAAGAATTGTCCCACTCATGGACTCACTGCTTGGATCATCATCCAAACTTTTTATGCAGGATTGAACTATTCTTCAAGGAATCTATTGGATTCTGCTGCTGGAGGTACCTTTATGACCATCACTTTGGGTGCTGCAACAAAACTTCTAGACAATATGATGGTTAATTATTCTGAATGGCATACTGAGAGAGCTCCACAAGGTAAGAAGGTAAATTCTGTTGGGGAAACTTCCTCCTTGAGTGATAAGATTGATATTATTATGTCTATGCTTGTTAATGGGAAAGCCCATATTGATCCAAATAATGTTTCTTTAGCCTCTTTGGTTGCTCAAGAAGAGCAAGTTGATGTGAACTTCATAAGAAACAACAATTTTGGCAACAATGCTTATGGTAATAATGCTTATAGGAACAATTTTGGTAACAACAATTATAAGCAGTATCCTCCCAACAATGGTAATGCTTATGGAAATTCTTACAACAATAATAAGAGTGCTCCCTCTGAACTTGAAGTTATGCTTAAAGAGTTTATTAGTAAACAAACTGCTTTCAATAAAACTATTGAGGAAAAACTCACTAATGCTGAAAGAAATGTATCATCTTTGTCTGAAGCTCAATCTTCATTGATTAATAAAATGGCTGCTAAACCTGAAACTAATGAGAATCCCTTTGCAGATACTAATGCTATACAAGTAAGAATTGATGAAAATGTTAGACTATTAGCTGAATTACATGCTAAGTGGGAAAGATAAGATGAAATTGCTATAAACATTAGTGTTTCTACTGGTACCACCACTAGTGTTGAGGCTAGTAATAGTTCTACTACTTTAGATGATAAATTTGATTTTGATCTTGATGGTTGCAACATCTCTGAAGTTATTAAGTTCCTACAAAAGCTTGCTAAAAGTCCTAATGCTAGTGCAATGAACATGGCCTTTACAAAACACATTACTAATGCTCTCATAAAGGTTAAAGAAGAAAAGATGAAACATAAAGCTTTTATTCCTATAAAACAAGAATATGGTTGGGAACCCATCATTAATATTAAAGTGAATGACTTTGATTTCAAAGCTTTATGTGATCTTGATAGTAGTGTTTCTATTATGCCTAGAAGGATTTATGATATACTTGATTTGCCTCCACTTGAAGATTGTTATTTGAATGTCCCACTTGATGATAATGCTAAAAAGAAACTCATGGGGAGTCTTAATGATGTTCTTATTATGGTTAACAATGCCTATGTCCCCGTTGATTTCTATGTTTTGGATGTCGAATGCAATGCTTCTTGTCCTATTACTTTGGGAAGACCTTTTCTTAGAACCGTTGGTGCCATCATTGATACGAAAGAAGGCACCATTAATATCAACTCCCACTCAATAAAGGTATAGAACACTTCCCTAAAAACAGAGAAAAGATTTCTTTTGCTTCTCCTATGAAAACAAAATTTGGTCTTAATGCTTCTTCATTTGAGAACACTTGATTCTTTCTTGCTTCTTATGCCTAACTTAAAGGCGTTAAAGAAAAGTACTTATTGGGAGATAACACAAAAGTTTTAGGTGAGTCTTGGAAGTTATTACCTCTGTAATAACCTCTTGATGACCCACAAACATAGGGGGTGTATCCCAGTATTTTTGAGGGAAGTGAAACCCAATTTATTGATTCGACACAAGGGGAGCCAAAGAATACTTATCAGCCTTAACAACTGAGTTGTCAATTCAGCTGCACCTGGAAACAATCTTGCTCACAGCAGTTTATCAGTAGCAACAGTTTTGTAGTAGGAATAGTAAATTAACAGTAGTAACAAAAGCAGTAAACAGTGGGATTCGAGTGCGGTAGGCATAGGGATGGATGGACCGGCGTTGCATGGACAAGACAATTCACATAGCAATCAGAACATAGGGCAATTCCAGATAAATAAGATAAAGTACCCAAGTACTAGACAATCCTAGGCATGTGTTCCATATATAGTCATACGTGCTCGCAATGAGAACTTGCACAACATCTTTTGTCCTGGCAGCCCGTTTGCAGCGGGGCCTCTAGGGAACTACTGGCAATTAAGGTTCTCATTTTAATAGAGCACCAAAGCAAAGCATTAACACTCCATGAACACATGTGATCCTCACATCAAAGCCTTTCCCTTCCGGCTACTCCGATTTCTATCACTTCGGGACCATAGGTTCCGGACAACGACGTGTGTATACAACTTGTAGATAAGACCCAAAACAATACTATCATGATGAATCAATAATAAGTTCAGATCTGAAATCATGGCACTCGGGCCCTAGTGACAAGCATTAAGCACAACAAGTCGCAACAAAGTCATAAAGCACTAATAAAAGATACTAGGCACTATGCCCTAACAATCTGATGCCATTACATGAACGATCTCATCCAATCCCTACCATACCCATAGCCTACAGTGGGGGATTACTCACTCATAGATGGGGGAAACATGGATGGTCGATGGAGAAGCGATGGTGATGATGATGGCGATGATCTCCTCCAATTCCCCGTCCCGGCAGGGTGCCAGAACGGAGTTTCTGGTGCTGTTTCGTGGAATCTGCTGGTGGCGGCGGAGCGGAACTCCTTCTGGAAAAACATCGAACCCCCCGAAGTTTTTAGGTCAGAAGGCTCCTTATAGGCGAAGAGAGAGGCCGAGGGGGTGCCTGGGGGGCCCACACCACCCCCTGGCGCAGCCTGGCCTAGCCCGCGCCACCAGGTGGTGTGGCCACCCCAGGGCTCCTCTCCGTCTCGTATTCTGGCTCCTGGAGTCTTCGGGTGAAATAGGATTTTTGGTATATTTTCCGAGATTTTTCCTGATAGTTGATTTTCTGCACAAAAAGTAGACACCAAGGCAATTCTACTGAAAACTGCGTTAGTTCGCATTAGTTGCATCCAAATCACACAAGTATAGAGGAGAAACAACAGCAAAAGTGTTTAGGAAAGTAGATACGTTTTGGACGTATCAACTCCCCCCAAGCTTAGCTTATTGCTTCTCCTCAAGAAATTCAGTTGAAAACTGAGTGCGATAGAGAACTTTCACGAACACATTTGCTTCATATGATGTAAATAATCTCAGCAATGTGATCAACTACTTAGACAATTCATAATAAAGAGTATGCAACTGAGTCTACTTAATAGTCATTGCAAGCTATGAAGAGATTCCAACTCAAGAATAATAAGTAGCATGAAGCACAAACATAAGCAACATTACAATGCTCATAGAAAGGTATGATAGAGTGGTATCTCGCTTGCCTTGGATTATGAATGTCAAGGCACCTCTGAAGTTCAAGTGATGACTAGAAGTAAAGATATCAAAGATACAAGCATCAAAGTCATAACACAAATAATCGAGTAATGGAACAAACACAAAAAATGACAACTAATGCTCTCAAGAAGGTGCTCAAAGAATATGTGGAGACTCAACAAGTAGAAGAAAAAAAAGTTTTGAATAATTTTGAAAGGCTTCCAAATGCTGAAAGTATGGTACTCGTTAGCTTTGAGCTCTCATTGCCCCTATCATAAGCATATTTAATGTGGTTAAGGTGAAAGTGACACAACTAAGAGGATATGCTTGACAAGTTATAAATTGAAGTCTCATGCCCCTTACTTACGAAGACCGATCCTCATGCTACTCAACTTCAGTCACAAGTAAGCTCTTGTAATTGTAAGTATATATGTATCATAGAGAACCGCCAACGGGGTACCCCTTGCACATGACACGGGAGCTATCCCATAATCAAAATACAAGGCAAGCAGACAATGAGCATCTCAGCGATCTTTTTATTTACTATGTGCATAGATTTTTATTGAGGATGCTTCAGAGAATGCTCATTATGGTTATGCTGCAAGTTTCCACCATGATTAGGCATGGCTTAGGCTAGCGGCCCAGGCGTTTCTCTAACATACATACAAACTTCATGATCTTACAAGTTCCACTTTTGTTTCACACCGCCGGGATCCATAAGCAAAAGAACATGATACCAACTAAGTACAAAGTACCTATGAAGCGCTGAAAGAGGTCCCCATGATACATGGTTCTGCTAACTTCAACTCATACAGCGCAAGCATATGCACAACAAAGAAGGACGCAATGGTTCAGGTTTATAAAGTGTAGAAAATAAAGTGTGCCATCAAGTTCGTGAGAGCTTTACTAACTAACTTTCTCATAACAAGCAAACATTTTATTCGGAAGAAAACAAGGCATATTGAATATGCACGGAAGTAGCAAGTGATGCTAATGGGTAGGTATGGTGGACACTTTGGAAATATTTGGTTTAGGGAGTTGGAAACATGAGTAAAACACTCTTTGGAAATGAAGGCTAGCAATAGTAAGGGAGCGACAAACGAGAGAGTAATAGCTATCATTATCATGCTTACAACAAAACAAGACTACTCATGGCATGAAAATGATTCAAGATCCTCAAGGCAGAATAATTCGTCAAGGCTTAACTGATTATTACAGTCATGTGCATGCGTGAGCATGTGCCAAGTCGATCAAATGAAACATTCAGAGGAGGATACCATAGTGTCATACCAATTTATGAATAGAGTAATGCAAGCAAACATTCATGAGACATGCTACAAACTATTAGCGAGCTGGAGCTAATCACAAGAAAGCAAGAACTACTAAGTATCCAAAGAAATCATACACTCTCCATGAACGGACTAAGCAAGCTCACAATGATGAGTATATGTACAAAAATGAAGACAAATAGAGTTCGTTACCAGCCTCTTACCATGCCTCAAGTTGTCATTGATCCTCATTATTGATCTTCACTTGTGTGGCTTGAATAATAATATGAAACCAATAATCCACTGAGAACTGCCAAACCCTGTAGCCAACTCGCAAAAACCAAAGAAGAACGACAAATATTTTTGGTGTTTTTGATTTTTTAAACAAGAACCAAAAGATAAAACCAAGCAAAGCAAAATCCTTTTGGGTTTTTCAAATAGTTCAAACAAAGCAAAAAGGAAAAAGCAAACCAAAGAGAAACAACAAAAATATTTTTGGTCTTTTTGTGTTTTTAGAAAGCAAAAGCAAAGAAGAACGAAAACTAGAAAGAGAACGAAAACATGAATATACAAAGAACCGACGCAACATGATATGGAGATGAGTGCGATGTCGGCGTACCTCCCCCCAAGCTTAGGCTTTTGGCCTAAGTGGGTATCAATCCATGTAAGAATAGGGGTTCCAAGCGGGCGGATCTTAGTAAGAATGATCGTAACCGGGCCCATGAGAGGAAGAAGAAGCTCCCCCATCATAAGCGGGCTGCTGATATGAAGACTCTCCCTCATTCGAGGGATGGACCGAATCATCCATGACCTCCCTTCTAGTGTCCTGCTCCTGTTGGGAGAGCTCTCCCAAGTACGTGTCAAGCTCCTCATCAGTGAGGGACCATCCTTCCCTGTTATCAATGTTAAACAAAACAGGTGCAGGCAAAAGAACAACACGCTCGGACTTGCTCTTTCTCTAGCCAGATTTGAGAAAGGTTATTTCATAAGACAACTCACTCAAGCTAGCCCACGAGGAAATAAATTTATGTTGTACCATGGAGTTAAAATCAAGCCTTTCTATGGGAAACTGTAGGTCTAGAGGATGAGGCACTAAACCATGCAATGCTAGCAAACGAGAAGCAATGAGGCCTCCACAAATTCCACCCTTCTCACGGTTAGCAGCAAGACGGAAAGCTATCAAAGCACCCAAGTTGTAGGACCTATCTCGTCTAAGAGCAGCAGAGATAAATGCTAAATCAAACGAAGATAACTTATTGGCAGTTTTCCTAGCAAGAGCACACTTGGCAATAAAGTAGGCAAAGTAGCGAATGGAGGGAAGATGAATGTTACAGATTTTTCCATTCTCCTTCGAGAAGCTACTCCCTTGACAAATTTCTGCGTATAAATCCATGAGTGGTTCCGGTCTCTCTTTAATCTTCTTACATGATCCCCATTGAGGTACCTTAATAGCTGCACAAAAATCATCAAGAGAAAGGTTGGCAGCTATATTGTAAATTTTGTAATGGACCATGGGGTTAGGCAAAGAGTGACTTAATTTGAAATCCTGCACCACACACATGGTTAGCTTCACAAATTGACATGGTTCGTCTTCCAAAGAGTGCTCTAACCCTGCATTAGAAACCAAAGTGTGGAAATCTTGTAGAATTCCTGCAGCTCTCATGAACTCAGAACATGGATAAATGGAGGGAAAAACTTCCTCCTCCCGGTGGACCTTCATGACATCAGGCACCCAAAGCTCATGTTGGTTTAAGTGGTGTTCACTCATCTTCTATTCTGAAATTTAAACACCTATTAAACAAGTGATTGCAAAGCAAATATAATGTAGGATTCTACTCACAGGGACTAGCAAGAGGCCTAAACATGCATCAAAACTATATCTCTAAGCATCAAACAAGCTTACAAGCCCTCAAAACCAGTCACCTACAGCAGCAAAATACTCAACATACAATCCACTAAACACAAATCTACTTGGACAAGGGGAGGAGTCACATACCAAGGAACAATTGCTCCAAAATTCAGCAAGAAAGATGGGCTGAGCAAAGAGATCGAAGAAATCGAGGGCAAGCATAGAGAGAACGCGATTTCGAGCTATGAACTGGAGCTTACTCGGGAGAGAGAAGAAAGTGGCAGGAGAGAGAGGTAGTAGGGGGCCAGGGGTGGCCCACACCAGGGCATGGTGCCACCCAGGTCTGGCTGCGCCATCATGAGGTGTGCCTGCCTGGTGGGCCCCCTGGTACCTACCAGGTACTCCTCTGCCCCTTTTTTCACGTAAAAATTTAATATGAATTTTTGGAATTTTTCGAGACACTTTATTTTTGGGCATTTTTCAGAAATAGAAGAATGATTTTTCTGACAAATAGATTTTTTTCTTTTTGGAAACATGATGCAAGGACAAAAACAAGGCTAGAACTACAGAAGTTCTAGCATGCAAGCAACTATCAACACAAAGAAAACTAAATGAAAGCAAAAACTAAAATGCAAAGGATAGAAATAAACGGGGATAATCATAATGAAAACATTGTTTTGTTTAATGGAATCCTTTTGTTAGCAAGGTTGATCAAGTCTTGCTACCAAAACAATTGCATATGAGACAAAACTTTGTATTCCACTAATGATTATGTTACCTCAACCTTGATAGCAATGGTCCCAATCATAATAGTTTCAAATTTTTCTTTTGGTATGGGACAATATATTTCTCCAACTTGAATGCCTTCAACATGTTCAATTGAATTTAAACCATAAGTCCTTTCAATCTTCTTGGGGAAATAGACAGTATGTTCCTTGTCATTAACATTGAAGGTCACCTTTCCTTGATTACAATTAATAACAGCTCCTGCAGTATTAAGAAAAGAACTCCCAAGAATAATAGACATATTATCATCTTCAGGCATTTCAAGCACAACAAAATCAGTTAATATCAAGAAATTATGAGCCACCTGGACAGGTACATCCTCACATATACCCACAGGAATAGTGGTAGACTTATCAGCCATTTGCAAAGATATATCAGTTGGTATCAATTTTTCAAGCTGAAGCCTCTTATAGAGAGAGAAAGGCATGACACTAACTCCAGCTCCCAAATCACACAAAGCAGTTCTAACATAACTGTTCTTAATAGAGCAAGGGATAGTTGGAATCCCTGGGTCTCCAAGTTTCTTAGGAACCTTACCATTGAAGGAATAATTAGCAAGCAAGGTAGAGATTTCTTCATTAGGGATCTTCCTTTTATTCGAGACAATGTCCTTCATATACTTTGAGTAAGGAGGCAATTTAATAGCATCAGTCAAAGGAATTTGCAAGAATAAAGGCCTCATCCACTCACAAAACTTATTATAGTGTTCATCTTCCTTTGACTTGTGTTTCTTATCAGGGAAAGGCATAGGTTTTTGGACCCAAGGTTCTCTTTCACTACCATGTTTCTTAGCAATAAAATCTTCTTTGGTGTATTTAGTAGTCTTAGTGTGGTTTTCAGGTTCTTCTTCAACTTTTTATTCATTAGGAACTTCATTTTCTTCATTACCACTTTCAGTTTCAGCATCAGAGATAGATATACTATTAGGATCTATAGCAGGTTCAGAGGGTTCTACAACAGTTTTATGTTTCTTTTTCCTTTTGTTACGAGTAGAACCACTATTTTCAGCTCGTTGAGAATCCTTCTCAATTCTTTTGGGATGCCCCTCAGGATATAGAGGATCCTGGGTAGCAGCACCACTTCTAGTTCTAATTTCATAAGCGTGTTTTTCTTTAGCAGCATTAACTAGCAAGTCGTTTTGCACTTTAACGAGTTGATCTATTTGAGTTTGAACCATTTGAAAGTGTTTAACAATCATTTTAACATCATTAGAGGTTCTTTCCACAATATCTTTCAACTCAACAATAGCTCTAGTGTTTTCCATTAGATGATTCTGCACCCTTTTATTAAAGTTATCTTGCTTAACAATAAAGATATCAAATTCTTCTAAGCATTGATCAGGAGGTTTCAAGTAAGGGATATCACCTTCATCAAAGTGTTGGAGAGAGTGTACCTCAATAGTGGGTGAATAGGGAATAGGCTTACATAATTCTTCTATAGGAGGTAAATTCTTGACATCTGCAGCTTTAATTCCCTTCTCCTTAAGACATTTCTTAGCTTCCTTCATCACATCATCATTTAATTCAATAACTCCCCTCTTCTTTGATGTTGAAATAGGCACCAGAATAGATGGTTCAGGTACAATTACTTCAGGAATAGCTTGTTTAGGAGGAGTCCAATCATCATAATTCTTGCTTATTTTAGCCATTAATTCCTCAGCTTCCTTAGGAGTCCTATTCCTGAAAACACAATCAGCACAACTATCTAAGTATGTCCTAGATTCTTCAGTTAGTCCATTATAAAATATATCAAGTAGTTCATTCTTAGGTAATGGACTTCCAGCCTGTGCATGAATCAAAGCACAAAACCTTGCCCAAGATTCGGGCAATACCTCTTTTTCTCCCTGTTTAAAATCAAAAAGTTCCTACAAAACAGCATGTCTAGCACTAGGAGGAAAATATTTCTGCAGGAAAGTATTAAACAAGCACTCAGGGCTATCAATAGATCCAGGAGGTAAATTACCAAACCAAGTTTTAGCTTCTCCTTTCAGTGAAAAAGGGAAAATCTTAGCAACAAAGTAAGTATGCATTTTAATATCATCAGAAAACAAGCCACTCATGGTAGAAAGTTCATTCATATGTGCTACCGCACTTTCATTCTTAGTCCCGCCAAAAGGTTCTTTCTCGACAATAGCTATGTAGGATGTATCGAGAGAGAAATCATAATCTTCATCTATAATGTTTACAGGAGAAGCAGCAAACTTAGCAGCAGGGATAATTTGGGTCTAATAGTACGCCTCTCAAGGAGAGTCTTCGCAGCGCTCCTATCATGGGTGTTGCTACATTCTTCAATAACTCATCAGTCATCTCAACATGATCGTCTTCAGCATCATAAATCTCAGTAGACTCAGGTGAGCTAACAGGTGTAGCAGTGTGTTCATTAGGAGTTTCGGTATTTCCAACTATAGTTCTAGAAATCGTAGCATCTAGGAAAGGACCTAATGAACCACTCTTGTCAAGCACAGTAGAAGTAGCATCATAAGCATCAGAAGTTTCAGATTCAGCAGTAGTAGCAGTGCGTGTAGCATGTGTATGTGGTGGTGTAAGGAACTTACTCAGAACAGACGGTGAATCAAGAGCGGTAGAGGTGTTCAGAACCGTACCTCTTCTTGTAGTGGATGGTAAAATAGGAACCTTGCCATCACGAGACTTACCCATGATGGATGGAAAGCAACGAACAATAGAGAATCTAAGTGAACTTGATAAATAAAGCTATGCACCCCGGCAACAGCGCCAGAAAATAGTCTTGATGACCCACAAGTATAGGGGGTGTATCGCAGTATTTTCGAGGGAAGTGAAACCCAATTTATTGATTCGACACAAGGGGAGCCAAACAATACTTATAAGACTTAACAACTGAGTTGTCAATTCAGCTGCACCTGGAAACAATCTTGCTCACAGCAGTTTATCAGTAGCAACAGTTTTGTAGTAGGAATAGTAAAGTAACAGTAGTAGCAAAGCAAAGACAGTAGTAACAAAAGCAGTAAACAGTGGGATTCTAATGCGGTAGGCATAGGGATGGATGGACGGGCGTTGCATGGACAAGACAATTCACATAGCAATCAGAACATAGGGCAATTGCAGATAAATAAGATAAAGCACCCCAGTACTAGACAATCCTAGGCATGTGTTCCATATATAGTCATACGTGCTCGCAATGAGAACTTGCACAACATCTTTTGTCCCGGCAGCCCGTTTGCAGCGGGGCCTCTAGGGAACTACTGGCAATTAAGGTGCTCCTTTTAATAGAGCACCGGAGCAAAGCATTAACACCCCGTGAACACATGTGATCCTCACATCAAAGCCTTTCCCTTCCGGCTACCCCGATTTCTGTCACTTCGGGACCATAGGTTCCGGACAGCGACGTGTGTATACAACTTGTAGATAAGACCCAAAACAATACTATCATGATGAATCAATAATAAGTTCAGATCTGAAATCATGGCACTCGGGCCCTAGTGACAAGCATTAAGCACAACAAGTCACAACAAAGTCATAAAGCACTAATAAAAGATACTAGGAACTATGCCCTAACAATCTGATGACATTACATCAACGATCTCATCCAATCCCTACATCCCCATAGCCTACAGCGGGGGATTACTCACTCATAGATGGGGGAAACATGGATGGTCGATGGAGAAGCGATGGTGATGATGATGGCGATGATCTCCTCCAATTCCCCGTCCCGGCAGGGTGCCAGAACGGAGTTTCTGGTGCTGTTTCATGGAATCTGCTGGTGGCGGCGGAGCGGAACTCCTTCTGGAAAAACGTCGAACCCCCCGAAGTTTTTAGGTCAGAAGGCTCTTATAGGCGAAGAGAGAGGCTGAGGGGGTGCCTGGGGGGCCCACACCACCCCCTGGAGCGGCCTGGCCTGGCCCGCGCCACCAGGTGGTGTGGCCACCCCAGGGCTCCTCTCCGTCTCGTATTCTGGCTCCTGGAGTCTACGGGTGAAATAGGATTTTTGGCATATTTTCCGGGATTTTTCCTGATAGTTGATTTTCTGCACAAAAAGTAGACACCAAGGTAATTCTGCTGAAAACAGCGTTAGTTCGCATTAGTTGCATCCAAATCACACAAGTATAGAGGAGAAACAACAACAAAAGTGTTCGGGAAAGTAGATACATTTTGGACATATCACCTCTCCTTATCCTTTTTATTTGCTTTTTGTGCCAAGAGTAACCTCTAATGAGAGAGAAGTAATGATTGGGAAAGTTGATGTCCCAAAATAGATTTCTCTGCTTCACCATAAAAATTCGTGTAAAATAGCTGAACGTCTTTATGAGACGTGATTTTTGTGCTTCTGCCCCAGGTTGTTATCTAACTTTCGTTAGTTCAACACTTTTTGATTTGAGCAACATAAGGTCTTCGAAAAAAATTGTCTTCACCTGCTGGTCTGTTTTGACAGATTTCTGCCATTTTCTGCATTTGCTTCTTGTTGGTTCCTTCTTGAGTTCTTTTGGGGAATTGAGCTTTTTGAGGGAAGTGATACAGTATCTAGTGTTCTAATGGAAGTTTATTTGGTGTTAGAACTGAACCTGAAGACTTATTTATCTTGAGTGCACTAATATTGCTAATAAGGATTGTGTGAAGTTTTGTATGAAGGAAAATTTTTAGGTGTATGGAAGGAATGAGTAATGAGATGAAGGATGGACTAAATATTAAGCTTGGGGATGCCACGCGTGTCACCCCAAGAAATATCCAAGAAGTACAAGTGTCAAAGCTTGGGGATGCCCAAGGCATCCCCTTCTTCATCAATAAAAATCCCAGGTTTCTTCCAAACGCTTCATTTTTATTGTTTCATGCACAATTGTGTTTTTCTTGGAGCGTATTCTTTTTCGTTTTCGTTTTCGTTTTTCGTTTGCTTTGGTTTGATTAGTTTTCTGAATAAATTGGTTGGACCCCCTCTTTCATACATTGGTTTGCAAATAGTTTGGTTTGGTTTGGAAAAGAGTAGGAAAGATCATGCTTATGGGGTAAAAAGAGCTCGTTTTTGACTGTGGCTATGCTTTGTCATGCCATGCTTGATATTGTTTTGGCTTTATGCTTAGTATTCTTTGTTGTAGCATGACTTGTTATAAACAATTGAGATTGCTTAATGTGCCTTGGATGAATCATGCGTTGTTTTAGCATATTAAAGCATAGTATAGTGGTATTCTCCTTTGATGCTTTATTTTAGGTTGACTTGGCGCATGCTCACACCATGTTATGGCTATCCCAAGTCACCATAGCCTTTATGATCCTTTAGTTTTCAACTTGTAGTATGACTTTATGCTTTGATCAATGATGTTTTGTCGCTCTGCATGATTATGGCCATTATTGCTCTCTTAGTTTGTCGCTCCCAGTCTTTTGCTAGCCTCCACAACAAAGTACGAGTTCCACTCATGCATCCAACTCCCTAAACCAAGTTATTCCAAAGAGTCCACCATACCTACCTACTAGCTTATGCTATTCCAAATATATTCATGCTTTTGTTTACCTTCCAAATTAAACTTGTTATGAGAAAACTAGTGATTAAAGCTCTCATGAACTTGATGGCACACTTTACTTTTCTTGCCCTTAATAAACTTGAACCATTGTGTCGTTTATGTTGTATATGCTTGCACTTATTTGTTGGGAATTAGCAGAACCATGCTTTCATGGGGAACGCTTTCAACATTACACTTGGTACTTGTACCTAGTTGATATCATGCTCTTTTGTATATGGATGTCGTCGGTGTGAAATGAAAGGGGAGCTTGTAAGTCCATGGAGTTATGTATATGTGTTAGAGAAACGCCTGGGCCGCTGGTCTAATCCATGCTAACATGGTGGAAACCTGCAGCGTAACGATAATGAGCTGTCTATGAAGCATTCTTCTTATAAAAAAAGAGTCCTATATTGAGAAAAAAGAGAAAAAGAAAAAAAAGGGATTATGAAAAGAGGAAAGAGAGAAAAAAGCACCATATTCCCATGGTAAATAAGAAGATTGCTGAGATGCCCGTTGTCTCCTTGCCTTGTCATTTTGATATGGGGATTCTTCCGTATCATCGGGCAAGGGGTATCCCATTGGCGGTTCTCTCTGATACACATGTACTTACAATGACAAGAACTTACTGGTGACTAAACTTGAGTAGCATGAGGAGCGGCCCTCGTTGATGACCCACAAGTATAAGGGGTGTATCGCAGTATTTTCGATAAGTAAGAGTGTCGAACCCAACGAGGAGCAGAAGTTGCGGGCTGTATGGATCAGGAATTCTCTGCAAATACTTAGCAAACGGATTTTTAGGGGTTTTTGATAAAGCAAGTAAACAAAGTACGGGTAAATAAAAGACACTAGGAATAAACGCAGCAAGTGGCCCAATCCTTTATGCAGCAAAGGACAAGCCGGTTGTATTACTTAAGATGACCAAACGTTCTCGAGGACACATGGGAAGACTGTCAAGTGATTTCGCTTCATATAGTTGATTAATCTTCTTTAGCTTGCTAAGTGTTGTGTGGGTGAACCTGTGCTAATGTATCGACCCATCCAGGACTAATACATACTTGTGATTATACCCCTTGCAAACATCTGTAAGTACAAGAAAGGAATTAAGGTAGAAACCTAACGACAGCTTTAAACTCTAAGACCCTTATGTCCCTTGTGCATTGGTTTCCTAACGAGGGTTCAGGTTTCTGTCACTCCGGTAACCCCTACGATTAGTAGCCAATTACACAATGCATTCCCCTAGGCCCATATAGGTGAAGTGTCATGTAGTCGACGTTCACATGACACCACTAGAATAAGTACACCACAACTTAAATATCAAACTATTGAATCTTTCTCAACACAACTCCACTACTAACAACATGACTTCTCTCATGTCCTCAAGAACAAAACGAACTACTCACAAGACATCATATGGATCATGATCAGAGATGGAATAATGGTGTATAACAATCTGAACATAAACAATAATTCAACGGTTCACTCAATAGCATCAACTACGAAGAGTAATCAACACCGGGAAAGTTTCCCCTATGAACTAATGCAAGATTCAACTCAATTGTTACAGCAATATGGAGATGGTGATGAGGGTGCTGCTGATGATGGTGGTGGTGATGATGATGATGATGATCCCGATGAAGTCCAGCTTGATGATGGTGTTGATAGCGATGATCTCCCCTCTCCGGGAAGGAATTCCCCTGGTAGAAATCTGTCTGCCGGAGAGATCTTTCTCTCTCGGTTTTTTCTGCCCCGTAGAGGCGGCGGAATCTTTCAGTGGTCGCTCCCCGAGTCTTAGTGTTTCAGGAGGATGATATACGCCAGAGGGGAGAGGCTGGAGTGGGCTAGGGTGGCCACACCACCTGCTGGCGCGACCTAGGGCTGCCCGCGCCAGGGGGTGGTGTGGGCCCCCCTGTGGCCCATCTCCACTCAGTCTTCTGGCATCCTTAGTCTTCTGGAAAAATATGATTTTTCGTATATATTCCTGAATTTTCTGATCTTCGCGAATTTTGCCTCCAAACATCACATTTTCCATTAGAATCCTAACTACAACGGTCCATGCTCCAAAAGTCATCAACCATGCAAAAACAGATGAAATACCATAAGTATCACCTCTCAATACGAAATATATCAATGGATAATAGTGAATTAATACATAGAATAGTGATGCAAAATGGACGTATCACTCGTATACAAGGGACATGAGATTTCTAACTTATACTTCGTCAAGCATGTACACCATAGTTTGTTTACTTCAACCTTAATCACTTCAAGATGCTTATGGTAGGGGCAATGAGAGATGAAAGCTATAAGTACCATAATTTTTGGAAGCTCTTTATGAGACTTGAATCCCTACTTCCTTTTATAAATTCTTTCTTCCACCATTATATTGTGTCTCCACCTTCTACCTTTATGCACCTACTTTGAGAGCATAGTGGCCATTCTTAGTTCTATGTGCATTGTTCCAAGACTAGTTGATTGATGCATACATTGATATTGCTTGTTTTAAACTATTTGTATCTAGTCACTCTTATGAACTTTGAAGGTGTCCTATGTATTTATATTTGCTACTCTATTGAGGGACAAGCTGAATACTAGTATGCTATGTTGTCTTTATGTGAAACAAACAAACATCTTGCAAAGCATTGTTATTCATGAATCTTTTTGTTTGTGCCTTCTCATGTTGCAACATAGTTTCTTTGCTTATTGCTAGAACTTTGTCTTTCATGTTATGATTGAAGTACTATGATCCCAGCTTTGAATGTTTTACAAATACTTTGATCAAGTCTTTGATGGTGCATGTCACCTCAAAAATTATTCTTTCTTTTTATCAATTACCTACTAGAGGACGAGCAGGAGTTAAGCTTTGGGATGTTGATACATTGCAAATGTGTCAATAATTTTTGATGTTCCATGCTTAGTTTTATCCACTTTCTTGTCTTTTGTTCGAACTTTGGAGTACTTTTCTTATGATTTCTTGGACTAACCTATTAACAACAGCCACAGTGCCCGCTACCTGTTTTCTGCTGTTTTTGGTTCTAGGAAAGTCAGAAAATGAATATTCTCAGAATTGGATGGGACAAAAGCCAAAGTGCCTATTTTTCTGGAAGTCATCAAGTGCCAGAATACGAGACGGAAAAGGGCCAGAGGCCGGCCACACCACCTGGCCACGCGGCCAGGCTTGGCCCGCGCCAGGGGGTGGCGTGGCCAGCCCAGGCACTCCCTCGGCCTCCCCTTCCGACTATTAGATGCCCTCGGGACGTAAACCCTAAGTACCCGATCAAAAATCCACGAAAGAGTCTGTAGCCGCCGTCATCTCCATCCCTAGATCAGGAGGGATCTGAAGCTCCTCCTGGCACCCTGCCGGAGAGGGGAATTCACCCTGGAGGCCTTCTTCATCACCATGCAAGCCTCCGGTGTGATGCGTGAGTAGTTCATCCTTGGACTATGGATCCATGTAGTAGCTAGATGGCTGGTTCTCCTCCTTTGTGCCTTCATGTTTAGATCTTGTGAGCTCCGTTCATGATCAAGATCATCTATTTGTAATTCTGCATGTTGTGTTTGCGGGGATCCGATGGATATTGAGATGCTATTTCAGATTGATTATTGATTCTATCATGTCTTTGTTATTTGTGATCTTGCATGCTTTCCGTTGTTAGTAGCTATCTTGGCCAAGTAGATGCTAGCAACTCCAAGAGTTAGTATTTATGCTCGATAGTGGGTTCATGCCTCTGGTAATCTAGGGAAGTGACAGAAATCTCTAAGATACTAGTTGTGTTGTTGCTACTAGGGAGAAAAACAATCCTTTGTTCATAGAACAATCATATTGTTTACTTTACACGCAGTTCGTAAAGCAATAATCTGTTGTTTGCAACTTAATACTGGAGGGGGTTAAGATGATAACCTGAAGGTGGATTATTAGTCATAGATGCAGTTGGATGGCGGTCTATGTATAATGTTGTAATGCCCAATCAAGTCTCAAAGGAGTCAAGATGATTAGTATATGCATGTATTGCTTTCTCGATGTTTGTCAATTGCCCCGCTGTAATTTGTTCACCCAGCATGTTATCTATCTTAAGGAGAGCCACCTCTAGTGAACTATGGATCCCAGTCCTTGTCTTTTACATTCAATCTACAATCTTTTACTGTTTTGTGTTTACTTTCTGCAAACTTTTACTCATTTCCATTCGATACGTTTAATCCTTTGTTTTCCGCAAAACACCATGAGATTGACAACCTCATCGCAAGTTGGGGACAAAGTTCTGTGGTTGTGTTGTGCAGGTCTCCACGTTTCTACTAGCACCGGTAGTGCGCCCTGCCAAAGCTCACCTAGTAACACCTTTGGGGTGTTTCCTTGCTCCTACTAGTTCGATTAAACCTTAGTTTCATAACTGAGGGAAACTTGCTGTTGTGCTCATCATACCTTCCTCTTGGGGTTCCCAACGAGCTCTACATCAACCACGCACCAACACTTTTCTGGGCGTCGTGCATTGAGCCATCACGTAGCGGTGGGGTCCATCTTCAGGGGCACAGACAATGCTAACGAAGGCAGATAGTCCTAGTTATCATAGCCATCCTGATGGCCATCATCTTGGTAGTCTTCTTCATAGTCTATCCATGAGAATAGCCAGGGACAAAAGCCATGAGTACTCTTTAAGTACTCGCAAACTACCACAAACAAGTAGTATAATTCTAAAGTAAAGTGCTAACTCTAAGTTTAACTAAAAGGTTGAGTTTGAAACCTAAGCTGAGTTCAGAAGCAAAGAAACATAAAATAAAGTTCTAGAATCAATTAAGTTGGGAAGCTAGTGGCATAATCACAACCCTGTTGTGGTCAAGTCAAGATTCATCATTCTTTTCATAAGTTATTTTGAAAACATCAGACAACAAAACAGTATGGCCACTACAACTGTCCATAACCGCGGACACAGCTATTCGAATAGTTTGACACTCTACAGAGGTGGTACACTTTCACCACAAGATTCGATACATCTGTCAGGGATAACCCTGAATCATCATACTTAGTATGCAGATAATCAAACATAACCTTTCTTTTACACACCCTAGTATAAGCACCTCTCCTATGAGCATGGCCTCCCAACCATGACCATCTGTCATATTGGGCACTACATAGGTGGACAACATTGAGAGGTAGCCTCAGCTCAAACCTCTCCCGCGAGGGAACTAATACTAATGCATATAAACTTCCAGCTAAGCCTTACCCAATTCAGATATTGTGGTTGTACGGTAAATTTGGAATGGTATCGCATCCGAATCCAACCATCAGTTTTGTAAAAGAGTCAAGGCTCATGCCTCAAAATTTTCATCATCATAAACCATGTGTGTTTCACAACACATGTCAAAACATCTTAATAGAATGACTCATCATTCTAAGGTTTTCATAATTCATTTTCACCAAGTGTTCCTATCTAAAGTGACTCAAGTTTTTATCTACTCTAGACTACTAAGTTAAGAGTGTTCACTAAGGTGGAACGATGGGATCAATCTCATGCCATAGAATGACATCTAAAGTTATCTAAAATAGGTCAAGTTTTATACTCTTTATGCTACCTTCAAAACAAATAAAGGACTTTGGTAAAGTAAAGGCAGTAAAGCTTGAAAAGTAATACTTGGGGTAAGTAATAGTCAAAGTGGTATAACCAAAGCATGCCTAATGCATTTGCTTAGATTATTTAGCTTGCAAGGGTTAGCTTTCATTGTTAATGGTGGCTTGCTAGTATAATACTTGCAAGTGTTAGCTTGCCTTGGGTAGTGCAGTGGTTGAAGTTTTTTTCCTCCTCTTGATAGAACTCCTCCTCCTCGAAAGCTTGGTCGGTACTATCGTCTATAAATACATACGGAGTACACAATCACCAAACAATACTTAACTAGTCTACTTAGTACTCTAAGGCACACATTTGATGATCTATTATCATCACAAGCATCACAAGTTTTATTAACTAGCTTCATTCTTTTTATTTAAGAAAAGTAATTTCTACTCATTGAAAATCACTTAGATTTAATATTCACCACTTAAAATATGGGATCATGTGGACACATGTCATCAACACATATTCTAACATGTGGGAATGTGATTTAAGGGTTGGATCACATTTTACTTAAGTTTAAGTTTATTATTTAATGATTTAAAGTGACTAGAAATGCCTATATAGCATTATTTTGGTACTAGTCCAAAGTCACTGCATGTAAACCTTAATATTATTACATATTCAGATAGGTATAGTTAAATGTGATTTTTGAGAGTTGGAATCAACTCAAAAGCTATCATGGTTGATTTTATAAAAATGTTTGAATGTGCAAAATATTTTGTCTTGTTATTTCTACTAGGAGAGATCTCTAACTCTAATTGAATTAAATCCAGCGGGCTTGGGTAGATCTTTCCAGTATCTTTCTAAAAAAATTGGAATCACTCCATTTGGATTTGTAAATCTCTCTGAATTGATTTTTAAACTAAGGGATAGAAATAGGTTCAAACTACAATAGAAAAAGCTAAGTTTGAAATAAATGGGTCGCGCGGGAAAGCTAATGGGCCGGCCCAGCGGCGTTCCACGGCACAGAGAATAGCTGGCAGGGGGGTCCACCGGTCAGTGGCTCTTTACACGCGAAGCGGTACAGGGCGATGTGGGCTGTTGGATTAAAATGGAGATCTACGGCTGAGGGGTGTCGTCTCCGGCGAACAGTTCGCCGGCGGGAACTAACCCTAGTGGCTCGGTGGGGGTGCTAAGGGGGCATACCAGGGCTCCAACTACTGCGGTGATGGGGGCGATCAAATGTGCTATCGACAGAGGGCTCAGGGGTGGTCGCGGCAGCTCCTGCGGTGGACGAAATCGACGGCGCCTTTTCCTCCTCTGTAGCGGGCTCCTCCGGCCAAATTCCGGCGAACCCAGGCTCGAGCGGCTCCGGCGAGAGCAGGGGAAGGATCAGTGAGGAGAGGGGAGTGGAATGGTGTGAGTAGTTTGTGCAGGGAAGGGCTCCTTTTATAGGCACGGCTAAGCGGCAGAAAAGCATGGGTGGTGCTCGCCGGTGACGACGGCACAACGAGCTAAAGGCGTGGGCGGTGCGCTAAGATGGTGGGAGGTGCCCTAGCGAGTGTCACGGCGGTGAGTGTGCAGTGATTTGCAGTCGGGCGCAGTGAATGGCGTGGGCCGCACTAAGTCTCTACCGACGGCGAGTTTCACGGCGGCCGGCAACTACGGGGCACGGTCGGGGAAATGGGCATGTCCGTTAGCTTCCTAGGCCGGTGGGATCGTGTAGGTGGGCGGCTGGAGCGAGGCGTGGTCTGGTCGAGCGGGGGACCGTGCGCGCTCTGCTGTGGTGGCGGCATGGTCGACAGATTCTGGGCACGGCGGTTCCTGGTGGCTCTGGTCGCTGTCCTCGGGCTGGGGCTGGTTGGGCGGTGGAGGTGGACCACAGGCTACCTCCTAGACATGGTGGATGGCGCTGGCGGCGGCTGTGGCGTGTTGTCGCCGGTGAGGTGCCCAAATGCGGGCTCGGGCTTAATGGCTCTGACCATTTGGTCGTGGCACAGTGGGTGGCTGGGCTAGAGAGGGGTAGGGGACTGCACTAGGTGCATGTGGTTGCAAAATGGGGAACCAATTTGGATCAAACACTGCTCCAAATAGTGTTTTGTATTTTATTTGAATTATGTCCACCAAGTGTTTGTGAAAATGGCCGAAAGAAATCAAGTTTGGAATTTTTGGATGATTTTTGGTGGGTTTGCTAGACACATGATTAAGCCTCTGTGGTTGATGACCCACAAGTATAGGGGGTGTATCGCAGTCTTTTCGATAAGTAAGAGTGTTGAACCCAACGAGGAGCAGAAGGTGCTGGCTAGTGGTATCGATCAGGAATTCTCTGCAAATACTTAGCAAACGGATTTTTAGGGGGTTTTCGATAAAGCAAGTAAACAAAGTACGAGTAAATAAAAGACAGTAGGAATAAATGCAGCAAGTGGCCCAATACTTTATGCATCAACGGACAAGTCGGTTGTATTTCTTAAGATGACCAAACGTTCTCGAGGACACATGGGAAGACTGTCAAGTGCTTTCGCTTCATATAGTTGATTAATCTTCTTTAGCTTGCTAAGTGTTGTTTGGGTGAACCTGTGCTAATGTACCGCCCCATCCAAGACTAATACATACTTGTGATTATACCCCTTGCAAACATCCGTAAGTACAAGAAAGTAATTAAGGTAGAAACCTAACCACAGCTTTAAACTCTAAGACCCTTACGTCCCTTGTGCAATGGTTTCCTAACGGGGGTTCAGGTTTCTGTCACTCCGGCAACCCCTACGATTAGTAGCCAAATACACAATGCATTCCCCTAGGCCCGTATAGGTGAAGTGTCATGTAGTCGACGTTCACATGACACCACTAGAAGAAGTACACCACAACTTAAATAACAATCTATTGAATCTTTCTCAACGCAACTCAACTACTAACAACAAGACTTCTCCCATGTCCCCAAGAACAAAACGAACTACTCACAAGACATCATATGGATCATGATTAGAGATGGAATAATGATGTATAACAATCTGAACATAAACAATAATTCAATGGTTCACTCAATAGCATCAACTACAAGGAGTAATCAACACCAGGAAAGTTTCCCCTATGAACTATGCAAGATTCAACTCAATTGTTACAGCAATATGGAGATGGTGATGAGGGTGTTGAGGGTGATGATGGTGGTGATGATGATGATCCCGATGAAGGCCAGCTTGATGGTGGTGTCTATGGCGACGATCTCCCCTCTCCGGGAAGGAATTCCCCCGACAGAAATCTGTCGGCTGGAGAGATCTTTCTCTCTCGGTGTTTTCCGCCCCATAGAGGCAGCGGAATCTTTCTGTGGTCGCTCCCCGAGTCTTAGGGTTTCGTGGGGATGATATACGCCAGAGGGGAGAGGCTGGAGTGGGCCAGGGCGGCCACACCACCTTCAGGCGCGGCCTGGGCCTGCCCGCGCCATGGGGTGGTGTGGGTCCCCTGTGGCCCACCTCCACTCCATCTTCTGGCATCCTGAGTCTTCTGGAAAAATAGGATTTTCCGTATATTTTCCCGGATTTTCTGATCTTCGCGAATTTTGCCTCCAAATAGCACCTTTTCCATCAGAATCCTGACTGCAGCGGTCCATGCTCCAAAAGTCATCAACCATGCAAAAATAGATGAAATAACATAAGTATCACCTCCCAATAAGAAATATATCAATGAATAATAGTGAATTAGGACATAGAATAGTGATGCAAAATGGACGTATCAACTCCCCCCAAGCTTAGACTTCGCTTGTCCCCAAGCGAAACTGAGCTCAATAAACATGACCTCAGGTTTATGGAGTGAAGAGTTGATAAAAGAATACGGACAAGAAACATCACATTCATCAAATACATAGATCATAATAGAAGACAACTCACTATTATATAACTCAACTTGTAATGAGTAAAGGAAACACAATAAAGATACATAAAGTGAATCATAATTAGTAATGGCAAACTTAGCTCTTGGTCGAAGAATAGTTGATAATTTGCTGGAGTTCACAAATAGCTGGTTTTTCAATGATAGCTTTCAAAGTAGTAAACATCAAGATAAGAGCAATGTATAAAACAAGGAACATAAGAAACATGATTGAATAGATCATCATATGAATGAATGAATGAATGAATGAAACACATCAACTCAAAATACTTGCTGAGATAGAAGGGAATAGGTTTACTGACTCAACTACAAAGTAAAAAAAAGGCCCTTCGCAAAGGGAAGAATGGATTGAAAGTCTCATAAAGAGCTCCCAAAAATTATGATACTTACTAGCTTTCAGCTCTCATTGCCCCTATCATAGGCATCTTTAGGTGATTAAGGTGAAAGTGAGGTCCAATCTGAGTTATATGCTATACAGACTATAAACTGAAAATCCCAAGTCCCTTGAGTACGAGGGCCGCTCCTCATGCTACTCAACTTTAGTTACCGGTAAGTTCTGGTCATCGTAAGTATGTGCGTCTCATTGAGAACCGCCAATGGGGTACCCCTTGCCCGATGATACGGAAGAATCCCCATATCAAAATGACAAGGCAAGCAGACAACGAGTATCTCAGCAATCTTCTTATTTACCATGGGAAAATGGTGCTTTTTTCTCTCTTTCCTCTTTTCATAGTATCTCTCTCTTTTTTTCTTTTTTTTCTGAATAGCTATCCCTCTCTTTTTTTATAAGAAGAATGTTTCATAGATATCATTATGGTTACGCTACAGGTTTCCACCATGTCAGCATGGATTAGACCAGTGGCCCAGGCGTTTCTCTAACACAGATACATAACTCCATGGACTTACAAGATCCCCTTTTATTTCACACCGACGACATCCGCAAACAAAATATCAAGGTATCAACTGGGTATGTATTTACAAGTGTTGAAAGCGTTCCCCGTGACAGCACGGTTCTGCTAATCCCCAGCCTATAATTTGCAAGCATATAACTTTCATGGAGAGTTCACAATGGTTCAGGTTTATTAAATGCAAGAAAGTAAAGTGTGCCATCAAGTTCATGAGAGCTTTAATCACTAATTTTCGCATAACAAGTTTAATTTGGGAGGTAGAAAAAACAAGAATTTACTTGCAATAGCAATAATGCTACTAGGTAGGTATGGTGGACGCAAATGGCAAGGGTTTTGGTTTAAAGGAGTGGATGCACGAGAAGAATACCCTCTCAGTACAGGTTTTTGGCTAGCAAGGCTGGGTAGCAAGTATAAGAGTTGAAGGAAACAAACAAACATACAAGTGATAAAGACAAACATGCAATCTTCCTTGGAATCACAAAAGATCTTAACTAGAGAATACTAACTTATGAGAAAATCAAGAAAGAAAGATGATGAAATTATTTTTTCTCTAGAGTACTTCTATCTTTTTCTTTTCAACTCTCAAAAAGGTGTTGCTACTGACCGAGCCAGGTTTGCCAAAACCAACTAAATTAACTCAATGATCCCAAAGTGCTACCAATACTAACAACAAGATCAATCATATAACCACGAATTGAAAACTAACATAAGCTATGCAAAAAGGGTGGATGATAGAACTTCTCATTAATATTCCATAACGCAAACTCACACCAAGGGATACAAATCTAACGAGAGAGGGGACACTTCCATAATGTAAACTATACTACATAATAACTCCACTATTCATGATATGACTCTACTAATAAGGTAAAAAGATAGAAGATAGTGATATGTTACCGCGGCACTCCCCCAAGCTTGGAACAAACAAAGGGGATGCCAAACCTGATGATGAATTACTCCTTTGGTGGTGGTATCCTCTTGATGAGCTCCTTGATCAGTTTCCCCAAGTCCTCAATCTCGAAAGTGAGAGTACGAATCAACTACGAGTTGTGCTCAATACGGCCCATGATCATGTCGTGTTGAGAATTCCAGCTCTTGCTATTATTTCCTCACTCTTCCTCCTTGAAGTCTTCTTTTCCTGCATGGCTAGAACGAGGCAAATCGCAATTGGAGGGCAATTTCCCCTTGGGCATATTCTGGTATTGATGCTCATGGATAAGAGTGTGGAAAGGATTCTTGGTGCATGGAGGAAGTGACCATGGATCTGAATGGTGATGAAGAGGCTTCCCTCCAATGGCTGGGTTTGCCACCACTCTATGCTTGCAACGGTAGTGCCGGTGTGCTTTGCCTCCTCTTCACCTTCACTCTTGATCTCCTTCTCCTTCCTAGGGTCTTGGAGGTCTTCCTCCATAGGTTCCTTCCCTTTATCCTTGGCGGACACCATTGTGCTTCTAAACCTTCAAAGAGTATGTCCTGGCAGAAACAGATCGAAACAAAAACACGACAAAAACACGATATATGGACCTCGGGGGATCCGGGGGTTATATATTACGGAGTTTCACATCAAAAGTAAGGTACTGGGAGAAAACAAGTCGGAGGCGGAGTCCTGGGTGGCCTCACCACCTGGTGGCGCGGCCAAGGGTGGGCCCGCGCCATGGGATGGTGTGGGCCACCCTGGATCCGTTTCCGTCCCTTTTTCGCTTCGTAGCTCTCCTTATTGACTGAAAACTGCAAAAAATATAGTTGGATTGTATTTTCGCGGAACCTTTCTTACCAGAACTGTTACCTAGTTGAACACGGACTCTGCAGGTCTCTGAATTTGGTATTTAGTGGATCCTTTCGAAGTCACCACTTGAATCATCAGTATCTTCATCTTCATATACTTATTACTTGAGTCATAAAACCCTTCTCTTCCTTATTACACCATTATCTCCACTTCCTGGAAATTTCTTTCACACAAAACTTCACACAGTTCTCATTAGCAACATTAGTAAAAGTGAAGTGATAAAACCCTTTTGAGTCCAACTTCAACTGAAAACCATCACAACAAAAGATACTGTAGCAAATCCTTCTGAAGACCCAAAAAGAATTCAAGAAGGAAATCGAATAAAGAAGCAAATGCAAGATTGGCAAAATCTGTCAAAACAGACCAGCAGGTAAAAATCAATTTTTTCGAAAACCTTCTGTTGCTCAAATCAAAAAGTGCAGAACTAACGAAAGTTAAATAACAACCTAGGGCATAAGCACAAAACATTACATCTCAATCCGACATACATAGATCTCTCACGAATTTTTACGGTGAAGCACAAAAATCTGTTTCGGGACAACAACTTCCCCAAATCTTACTTCTCTCTCATTAGAAGTTGATCTTGACACAAAAACCAAACAAAACGGATAAAGAGCGGTTATTACCAAAGTAATAACTTCCAAGACTCAAAGAAACAAAAACAAACTAAAAGCAAAAACAAATTGGGTTGTCTCCCATAAAGCTCTTTCTTTATATAAGATGGGCATGACAATTTTGAAGAAGCTCTTATAGGGATATGATTTGAAGTGAAAGAGAGAATTAAGAAGCAAAAACACACACTCATTTAAGTCTAACCCACTTCCTATGCAAGGGAATTTTGTAATCAAACAAGTTGTTGATGATGGGTTCGTAGCATGGAAAACAAAAAAATTCTACCGCAAGAACGAACAAAACCCAGATCTAATCTAGATAAAAGCCAAGATCTAATCTATTAGACATGAGAAACGAGATAGATAGGAACTAACCCTCATAGATCTGAAAGCGTTAACGAGATTAGATCTCATGGTTGATGTAGTCGATCACTTGCCGATCTCAAGATCGTGTGGACGATCCTTCCGGCGTCGCGTTCCGGCAGCGCTTCCGCCGTCGGTCAAGTAGACGATCCTTCCGGCGCCGCGTTTTGGCAGTGCTTCCGCAGTCGGTCACACGTGCAGAGTCGAAGTAGACCTTCCTCTCCCCGTTCCAGCGAGCAGCGGAGATAGTAGATCTTCTCCACGGAATCCTAGCAGCACGACGGCGTGGTGGTGGTGGTGGTGGAGTAGAGAATTCTGCAGGGGTTCGCCTATGCCTGTGCAGAAGAAAGGTGGAGGAGAGAGGCGACAGAGATTGGGAGTTATGAGAGCAGCCGAGGAGGGGGCGCCCCTGCCCCTCTATTTAAAGAAGGGAGGGCGCCTGGGGAGGGGGAGTCCTTGTAGGACTCCCCTCCTCTCTAGGCCGGCGGATTGGGGAGTGGGGGGAGGAGTCCTCCTCCCCCACGACTCCTAGTCTTGACCCACTAGGACTCCTTGATCCCTATCTTGATTTTCAAGAAAACTCCAAGATATCTTCTAGAACCTTCCGGAACATTCCGAAACCTTCTAGAATCCTCATACAAACACTCCGGAACATTTCCTAACTCAGAAAATGATCCCCTATATATGAATCTTATTCTCCGGACCATTCCGGATCTCCTCGTGATGTCCCGAATCCAATCCGAGACTCCGAACAACATTCGGCCTCCAACGCACATTCCATATCTACTTAAAACAACTTCGAACCTTAAGTGTGTCACCCTACGGTTCGTGAATATGTAGACATGATAGAGACACATCTCCTATCAATAACCATCAGCGGGACCTGGAGATCCATAATGGCTCCCACATACTCAACGATGACTTCGTGATCGATTGAACCATATACATACGAAACCAATTCCCTTTGTCACGTGATACTATACTTATCCGAGATTTGATCGTTGGCATCTCCATACCTAGTTCTACCTCGTTACTAATAAGTACTCTTTACTCGTTCCGTGATATCTCATCCCTTGTGACCCAGTCACATGCTTGCAAGCTAACTAGATGACATTCCACCGCGAGGGCCCAGAGCATATATATCCGTCATATGGATGGACAAATCCCAATCTTGGTTCATGCGCTTCAACACATACTTTCAGAATACCCAATGACACCTTTATGACCACCCAGTTACGAAGCGGTGTTTGATGTCATCAAAGTACCCATCCGGTGATGGTGATTAACACAACCTCATGGTCGAAGGATTAAGTTACTATGCATTTAAAAGCTTACAGCAATACGAACTTAATGACTTGATCTTATGCTACGCTTACTATGGGTGTGTGTCCATCACATCATTCTCCTAATGACATAACCTTGTTATTAATCACATCCTAATGTCCATGATCAGGAAACCATGATCATCAATTAATCAACAAGCTAGTTCAACAAGAGGCTTACTAGGGACTCTCTTATGTTTACAAAACACACAAGTATTAGTGTTTCCTAATAATACAATTATAGCATGGGATGTAAACATTCATCATAAACACAAAGATATAATAATAACCACTTTTATTATTGCCTCTTGGGCATATCTCCAACAGTTGAAACCAAAGGCAACTTGCATAAGAAGGCAAAAGAAGTGCGACATAAAAACTTTTAGCATAAAACGAGGAAACTTGATATTAATGAGATGCATAAGAATACTTTTCCCTCTCTCATAATAACTTTCAGTATCATGCATAAACTTAACAATATAGCTATCACAAGGAGCATCATAGCACTTATCACTTATTCTAGCAGAAAACACGGGAATACTAGCTCTCATAACACTACTATGTGAAACAATATTAGAGGTATCCTTACAAAGGATAGTGTGTCCCTCTTTTTCATATTTAGCGACAAAGTCTTTCACATTTGCTATTATAGGTGCATCAACCATTTGTTTATCAGGTTCAACAGCTTTACTTGTACTTTCATTAACCATACTAGCTATCATAGAATGTTCATTTACCTTAACTGGAAAAGGCATTTTCTCAATATAAGGTTTAGGTAAAACATGATTAGCAGTATAAACTTCAGTATTTCTTGTAGGAACACTCTTAGCAATATCTTTATAAGGTTCATGATAGTTATTCCACTTCTTTTTAGGCACTTCAATGTAGGAAGCAAAATCCTTAAAATAAGAAGCAATAGCTTGAGAGTCTAGACCATAAGCATTTTTAATATTTTGAAAGTCATCAGTTCCCATAAAAGATTCAATGCATTCATAATCATAATTTATACCTGACTTTCTACCTTTTTCATTCTCCCAAGCTTCAGCATTGTCTTGAATACGATCTAGAAGGTCCCATTTAACTTCTTCTTCCATGGGAGTGAATGATCCAGCACAAGAAGTATCCAATAAATCCTTACCATGTAGAGGGAGCCTTGCATAAAAGTTGTTGATAATAATATTGTTGGGGAGCTCATGAATGGGACATTTGAGCATTAGTAACTTCAATCTCCCCCAAGCTTGAGCTGTACTCTCTCCATCAAGAGGCCAAAAGTTTTATATTTGATTCCGATCTTTATGAATCTCACTATGAGGATAAAACTTTGAATAAAAGAGAGGCACTATTTCTTCCCATTCCAGAGCTTGACCATTCTTCAACAGCTTATACCATTCCCCAGCTCTTCCTTTCAGTGATAATGAGAATAACTTCTTCTTAACTTGATGTGTATTAATACCTGCACACTTGAACAACCCGCATAATTCGTGTATAAAGAGTAAATGATCACCGTGATGGACAGTTCCATCCCCAACATAGTAGTTATCCATAACACGATCAATAATTCTTGTAGGTATTTTGAAAACATCTTTCTCAGCAGGTGGTGGCTTATCTACTACCTTAGCAGTGGTAGTAGCATTACCAAATAAGAAACTCAGCGAATTATCCATAACGAAAATAAAGCAACAAACAGAAGTAAACAATACTCACAGTAGAAGTTTGCTTTACTAGTTCCACTCTCCAATAGCGCTTCACTCTCCGGCAACGGCGCCAAAAAATAGTCTTGATGACCCACAAGTATAGGGGGTGTATCACAGTATTTTCGATAAGTAAGAGTGTCGAACCCAACGAGAACACAACGAGGAGCAGAAGTAAACAAAGTACGAGTAAATAAAAGACAGTAGGAATAAATGCAGCAAGTGGCCCAATACTTTATGCAGCAAAGGACAAGCCGGTTGTATTTCTTAAGATGACCAAACGTTCTTGAGGACACATGGAAAGACTGTCAAGTGCTTTCGCTTCATATAGTCGATTAATCTCCTTTAGCTTGCTAAGTGTTGTGTGGGTGAACCTGTGCTAATGTACCGCCCCATCCAAGACTAATACATACTTGTGATTATACCCCTTGCAAACATCTGTAAGTACAAGAAAGTAATTAAGGTAGAAACCTAACCACAACTTTAAACTCTAAGACCCTTACGTCCCTTGTGCAATGGTTTCCTAACGGGGGTTTAGGTTTCTGTCACTCCGGCAACCCCTACGATTAGTAGCCAAATACACAATGCATTCCCCTAGGCCCTTATAGGTGAAGTGTCATGTAGTCGACGTTCACATGACACCACTATAAGAAGTACACCAAAACTTAAATAACAATCTATTGAATCTTTCTCAACGCAACTCCACTACTAATAACAAGACTTCTCCCATGTCCTTAAGAACAAAACGAACTACTCACAAGACATCATATGGATCATGATCAGAGATGGAATAATGATGTATAACAATCTGAACATAAACAATAATTCAATGGTTCACTCAATAGCATCAACTACAAGGAGTAATCAACACCGGGAAAGTTTCCCCTATGAACTATGCAAGAATCAACTCAATTGTTACAGCAATATGGAGATGGTGATGAGGGTGCTGATGGTGATGATGGTGGTGATGATGATGATGATCCCGATGAAGTCCAGCTTGATGGTGGTGTTGATGGCGACGATCTCCCTTCTCCGGGAAGGAATTCCCCTAGCAAAAATCTGTCTGCCAGAAAGATCTTTCTCTCTCGGTGTTTTCCGCCCCGCAGAGGCGGCGGAATATTTCTGTGGTCGCTTCCCGAGTCTTAGGGTTTCGTGGGGATGATATACGCCAGAGGGGGGAGGCTGGAGTGGGCCAGGGCGGCCACACCACCTCCAGGCGCGGCCTGGGCCTGCCCGCGCCATGGGGTGGTGTGGGCCCCCTGTGGCCCACCTCCACTCCATCTTCTAGCATCCCGAGTCTTCTAGAAAAATAGGATTTTCCGTATATTTTCCCGGATTTTTTGATCTTCGCGAATTTTGCCTCCAAACAGCACATTTTCCATCAGAATCCTGACTGCAATGGTCCATGCTCCAAAAGTCATCAACCATGCAAAAATAGATGAAATAACATAAGTATCACCTCTCAATACGAAATATATTAATGAATAATAGTGAATTAAGACATATAATAGTGATTCAAAATGGACGTATCAGTGGTTGCTTGGGTTTTGAAAATGGAGCTCAATTGAGTGGTTTTTGAATAAGTGGGATCTTGATACCTACACTAGATTCAATTTTCAAATGCCTTTTAAATTTAGTGTTTGAAAGTTTTTGGCAGATCACAAAGTGGGTCTTGGTACACTACTATAGGTACTAGCAAGGGGTGCAAAGATCCCTTTTTATTTCTGTTAAGAATTGAGTCCTAGGAATAGCCAAAGTAGGCATGTTGATTAAAATGGTCCAAATGACCATTTCTTTCTTTTATTCATTTTGATTTGTTTTTCTTTGGGATTTGTTTGGGGATGATCTAGATGATGTTTATTTCACCCAAGAATCATTTTACAAGAAATGGATCACTTGATCAAGGCAATTCAAAACAACTCCTATTTAAATGCACACACATATGAATGCTTTAATAATTTTAATTGGAACAGTTTTTGTTAACCCTAATTTTGATGATTTGGATCTTAATAAACTTGGATCAAAGTTTTGGGATGTAACAGTTTCACTTCTTTTCTCTTGTAATGATGGTTCTACAATCATCAATCTGCATCTTGTTTGTTGTACCCTTCCTCCAATATTTTTGTTCATTGAACTCTTTATCTGTATCCACACCTTGACAGATATTCGTATTGTTGGAAAACATATGAGAAGGATGAGCATTGCTGAAGTTGGAGTATACCTTGAGCATGTGTTGTTCATGCCAATTAAACCATTGCGGAACCTAATCATTGTTCTTTTGATACGATTTCTTTTGTATGTTCCGGTGTTTCCAACGCGACGACATCATCATTAGCTACATCAGATCCGATGAAGAGCCTGTATCACTCCTTTGTTACCGAACATTGCTCGTCAAGATCTTCTATCTGAACTCGAGAGTGGGTTGCATATTCTCCTATTCATGTGTAGAGTAATGTTTTGGGTGCGCGATGGATTGATCCCCATCCGACTACTCTTATCATTCGTTGTTGTACATTGAATTGGTGGATCAAAAAAAATTACTCATTCCACTGGAGTTAGAGGTAGCCTTGTGACCTCCTTCTTTGCCTTTGTTTCTACGAAGTGTTCTCTCAACGAACGTGAGCAACGGCCCCTTGTTGGTGGTGTTGCCGATTCAAGATGGAGCAAGAATCTTTGTTAGTGGTGTCACGAGGATCTACACGTAGCGAGAAGATTCAGATCATCGTCCTTCTTCCCCGTACCATGAGGCGGGTCTCGAGGGCGTGATCCCTTGTTAGTGGTGTCGAATTGTAGCACCCCGATAAAACCACTACTAGAAAATCGCTTCTTGTTTTTTATTTTGTGCATCATCATTGACCGCATGCTCATGTCATCATGCCACATTGCATTTGAGCATGATCATCATCTTGCATTTGTTTACCTAAAACTATTTTCAAAAGCGTATCTTTGTTTTCTAAATACCCCCTCTCTAGTTCAAATATAAAACCCCGGTCTCTTCCGGATCTTTTATTTGTCTAAAACTAGTTATCCAAAGACTGTTTAAAACAAATTAAATAAATAAAATCATATTTTATAAACTCGAGGGACGCAGCCCAGCCAGCCAAGCCACCTACCACCCAAGATCTATCATGGTCCAAACCCTAACCCTACCCCATCCAAACCCTAGTCTCACCCACCCAGCCGCCACACCCTACCTCCTGTCCCGACCCACACGCATGCGCGCGCATGACACAGGCAACAGCGCGGTGGCACACCTAACAAGCTAACCACACGCGGCACACGAACATACTACAATGCCAACGCGTGCATGGCCCCTTCACGCATGCGACGTGACCTGAGCTAGCCCCAAACCGACCGATGCACACTGTCACGTCCCACCTCGTGACACTCCACCATGGCCCCACCCACCGATGCGCCCCGCATCGGATCCCCACCTTCCCCGCGTCCTCCCTCTCGCCCTGCTCCCCACCTACCCGAGCATCACGGCTCCCGCGTGCGCCGCGCTTCTCCGCCTCCAGGGGCGCCCTCCTCTCCCTGGTCCGCGATTCCTCGCCGCTGCCAGATCCCAAGGTCGTGCTGCCATGCTCGCCTCCCTCAACCTCTCTCTGCGCGCCTCCCGCTGTCGCGCTGGCCAAGTTGCTCCTCGCCTTCGACCGGGTGCCTCCAGGAACGTGAGCCCCGCACCCCGTCGGCTGCCACATGTCGCCTTGAACCACCACCAGCTGCAACGCTAGACGCCACCGATCTCCTATGTCTCCGCCACCAGGGTCCCGCCTCCGCGACCTCCCTCCTTCCTCGCGAGGCCCCGCGTCACTGCGCCGCCGCCCCAGGCCCTGTCGTCCTCTCCCCCACCTGCGCAATCCCCGGACACCCCGCAAGAGGCTGCCCCATCGGATGCCCGCTTGGGCTTGTTTCGGCTCACCGCCTCGTCACCGAGTTGTCGCCGCAGCACCCTGCCGCCACCCTCGTTCGCCGCAGCGCCGTGCCCCCGTGCAGAGCACCACTGGAGCCGGTCCCCGTGTGCCGTCTCGTGTGCTTGCCTCCGTTCTACAGTGCCCGAGGCCGCCAAGCTCCTCGTCCCCGGTCGCCAGCGCCTACCGTCACCGTGACAAGTCTGCAGCTTCAGCAGTTCGTTACCCCCTCTTGTCGCCTGTGTATGTTCTATTGGTGAGAATCGGTGACAATAGTGTAATTGTGTTTGGGTTACAGTGTTTAGATGTGATGACGTTGCTGCTGCGAGAAGATGGGTGAGGTTGACTGGATTGTTTGAGACCCTCGCGATGGACAAGATCTGCCTCACTGAACCAAAGACCGCGGAACCCTAAGGCCTTCGACGTGGAGCATTGAGCCCCTAGATCCGAAGATGCCGAGATCTCGAGTGCGCCACACGAAAAACGAAGACCCCGATCCTCGGATCCAGAGCCCTGATCCCGGAGACCCCAGGACCCCGAACCCGGAGGCCTCCTTCACGGACGTCAAGTTCTACTTCACGGATCCAATGACCTGAAGACCCGAACCCTGATCCGAAGACCGATCCCGTCGATTCCAAACCCCGAGACCATCGGTGCCGAACCCTAATGTGATCCCCTTTCCGAGACCCATATTTTTATAATATATCATATATCTGATGCATGTAAATTGTTCATGTTGCATACATATTGTGGGTGTTTGGGAGTACTTTGCCGATTTCACCTCATAATTAATTATGGAGCGCATATGCGGGCTATTCTAGTCTCCATTTAAACTTGTGTAGCGAACCGATGACATATTTTGCCTTGTTAAGTCAACATTTAAATTGTGGGGTATCTAAACAACTTGAATCATATAATTAATTGTTGGGACCCTGGTTTCATTTAATATTGCCTAGTTGCATCGCACCTTTGCCATGTCATACATCATACATGCATCATGCCTGATCTTCTGCCGTAGTATTAAACAGTGCATCCGGTATTTTTTTAGTGTTTTGCTTCTTCACGGACTAGGCCGTTGAGTTGATGCGAGTAACGACAAGTCCTTCGGATAATGAATCTTAGGCTATGTTTCCTAGGCGAGCAATCTCCCCTGTTCTACCTATTTTGCATTTATAGTCTTTATTTCCTCCTGTTGATCTATTGCTATCCGTGTTGCGATGCTTTAGTTTCGGTACTATTTATATTCCATGCAGCCTCTATATTGCCTTGGACACATCCTATTGCCTATTGTTTGATAGATAGTCGGCCTTGCAAGTCGTAGTTGCTTGCTCAGGTGCTGTTTCGCGTCGTTGTTGTTCCACCGTTGTTGGAAGGTTGGCACATGCTTAATGGTGGAGATGATCATGACTTTAATTTCAACTGATAATAAAAATGCTGGGAATAGATATAACTAATGCAGAGGCACCGGTGGGTAATAGCTAATATTTGGTTCTTCCACGCTCACTTGTGTCCCGTAGGCCCCGAGTACTTGATACCTGTTCCTTGACTATTCGCACTATCCACATATGGGAGACTCTATGAATCCCCCTTTGCCTGAGCTTGATTCACAATTTATTTCTTAGGGCCACAAACTAGTTTGGGCCTTTATTACTATCATGTACTTATACCATGCTTTACTGCTTTATTTACAATTGTGCGTGGAGCACCTGTAATGTTTAGAAACCGTGGAATGTTTTCGCGGTATCGACAAGCCCAGTCACACTTTCGGGTTCCCAGTCATTTATACCCATTGGCACAAACCTTGGGTCCGTCTCGGAGCCGGCCAACTTCGTAGCGGGTAGCTTAATGGGGTGGCCCCCTGAAATGATTTATGAATCCTGTGAATGATTTGTCGTGAGGTCTCGTTGCGTTTTATTTGGTTCTTCCTGAGGTTAATCGTGTCTGTTGCTATTTGTGCACCCCTGCAGGGTAAAACTTTCTGAAAACCGTGTCCGCGGTTATGGACGACTTGGAGCACAGTATCTCGATCATAGACAACCATAACTAAAGTAGTGCTATAAATTTGACTATGACCTGTCTAGTAATCAGTTTCACTACAACGGAATGAATAAATAAAAGTGCCAACAACTGCTGGATTTGGAATGTATTATGCTAATTGTATCTGACTAGTAAGTGCCACAACTACAATAGAATGAATAAAACGGCCAACTGTGTGAGTTCCTCGGTTTGACTTCATCGTGTGGTCTCAAGGGGGAAATACCAGGATGGATATGTTTTCGTGTTACTATCAGGTTGGATCCGAATAGGTCTTTCTTATCACTCTCTAATAGCCGACAGTTGAATCAAGTCTCTATAGATTGTTTAGTGCATGTTGCGCTGCCGCTTTAGCCCACCATACCTATATAGGCGAGAGCCGTCGAATTCTAGACTCGCTGTGTAATGGCCTTAGTACTGACCGCTCTCTTTCTCCCTTTGCCCTTTGTCGGCACCCCTTCTGTTTAGCAGGTATAAGTTCGACGTCGTTAGCAGGGTTACCCTTCCGGCTTGGTCTGGGCAGGGTTATGGACGCCATTGTTTATTCTTCAGGGCTCTTAGCCCCATTTGCATCTTATTCGTACTCGGATGTTGTATTGTTTTTAAGGTGATTTGGATTTTTGTATTGTATATCTGTATTTTGACTCATGGAGTCGTTGTTGTATATATATGTTTCTGTGGGTTCCATTGTGGACTATTGTGTAATATTATTACTTTGTTTTCCACCTGCACGCAAGTGCCTGGTGGGCATCTTTGAATCGTTTCTATGCGGGTTTGGCGGGAATCGCTAAAATTTGCATATGGCCGATTCCAGGGTGTTACATGGGGATAACATATATACTCAATTGTTTGGTCGTGTATAAATATTAAATATCCATAATGTGTGTTTTGAATGATGGAAATCATTTGTCTGGCATCGGTCTTATAAGATAGTTTTGCATTTTCGGTGGACACGCCAGGGTAAGGATGGCAAGGGTAGTGTATATGCAGGGTACAGTAATACCATGCATATACCCGTATAGTTAATGGTATGAAATTCGATCAACACCTATACCTACCGACACGAAACTTCACCCACACCCGTATTTGATCGATTCCCATAACCATTGGGTACCCGACGAGTAGATCAAATAGAACACATTTTACTATAATTTTACATTCATTGATAGCATATTTGGCCAAAAAACAACTATATCAAATCAATGATATGTAGATGTGAAAATTATCAAACTGTTGGAATCAAATCTTATACCCATAACTCATAAATCAACAAGAGTATACGAGTCACATGAAAAATTGATAGTTCACATCACTATCAACAACTTGTGTACACATGCCAAATATAAAAAGGTGGGACATGGGTATATCCATGGGTACAGGGTCGTACTCATGCCCTAACCACGACTTGATATGTAGGATATGGCTATTGTTCATTTGTATAACAATGTGTCCATACCCGCCGGTAAAATTACCCCTCCGCTCGCCTTCCTTTGGGGACGTGCTTGACCAGGCCCCTCTGTGGACACGTAAACCGCTCCTCTCTACGCGCCACCCTTTGCAGACATGTGAGGCCACGCCCCTGGCGCACCTTTCTTTGGGAACATGCCAAAACAGAGCCCATCGCGCTTCTTCCTTTAGGAACAAGCTGGACCATACCCTTGACTTAGGGGCACCAATCAATCATGTTGTTGTCCCCTGCGATCGTCCTTAGATCGTGCAGACGCCCACATCGCCTCCTCCGACCATGTCTACATCCCGCGACCACCACTACTCGGCTACACTTGAAAGCAAGTCTCCCCGGCCCAGACCATAGAGGTAATTACCATGAATCTCCCGTTGTGCGAATGGAGGTGTGGTAGGGGTGCATCATGAAAAGGGTCGGGACAGTATCCTGTCTACTACAACCACAAGATCAACTATCACGACCACCTCGATATGTGTCAAGACCCGTATCCATCATCCAAGCTGGGCCCATCCAATTAGGACCTACTCGTGTGTAACAAGGAGCGAGTGAAGTTGGGTGTCTAGGTCAGAAGGAGCGTCTCGACCCCCTTACCGTGTGAAGATTCATGTCACCGACATAGATAAACATGCAAATGGAATTTAAAATTGTGGTTGGGTTCACTATTTGTAAAGATTTTAGAGTTTTAACATCAAAATTGTATGGATGGAAGTGAGAGGCTCGATGCTATTAATTGATTAACAATTAGAAAGACCACGCTTCCATAATTAGGTATATCCATATTATTGTTTAATGACAACTACCCCTGTCCATTTAGCATTCAAAATTTGTCTATAATAGAGTATAGTTCTACATTTCGAATATACTTTAAAGAACTAAAAATTGTTTCTCTCTCACGGGAATCAAGCCCCATAATATTAGGCACATGGTCCTCTCATTTTCTACATGCACTCAGCTCATTGGGGTGGAGGCATAAAGGAGAAGAGAGATGTTGGGCCAGTATCTTCGCAATAAATTTTCTATTCCAATATCTGTCTTAACTTCTATTTGTTAACTTATTTGTGGACGGAGGGGTAGGCACAAATGCACAATGCAGGGTCTCCATTGCCTTAGGTCGAAGTAGTACAAGCTAAGTATTTTTTTTTGCTTGTGCGCATCGATCAGCAATGACAAGGAATACAATGGGCTAGATTTATCTTGTTCCTATGTCTACTATGCTATGATATACTCCCTCTGTTTCAAAATATAAGATGTTTTAGCTTTATGAAGAGAGTGTATCTTGTTCAAAATATAAGCAATAATCCATATGGTTTAGTCCGAATAATAAACTGATAAATCATGATCAAACAGATAGTACCAAAATTAATCATGCAGATCAACAAAGTAGATGAACATATTACATCTAAATAAGATAAATCTATCACATCTACACAAATCGTAGAATCAAGAACTCTAGCAGAATCTGAAAGAGACAGTTCAGTATTACGTACGGTAGAGCAGCGGTGGCATGAGTCGTCCGTGATGGCGTCAGTAGTCGCGTGGAAGCGCTCCCCAAAAACCTGATCGCCCTTCACCCGTACATGTTCACAAGAAGGCGGGGTTCCGGAGGCCTACTGTCCCGATCTGCGGTGCACGCCGCAAGCCGGGATGGGGAAAACGAAGGCAGCGACGCAATAGACTGGAAGGAGACGTGTGTGGTAAGCGATGCCGATCTATACGTGCTATTCTTCTCTTTGTATGCACTAGTTCTTACTAGATTTTCAGATCTACTAGATGTGGTTGTTTGGCTGCATGTGTTTAGATTTGCTAGTGCTTACATAATGTTAATTTCGGTAATTAATCTCATGGGGAAATTGCCTAATATTCCAACATCCTCGTCCACCGGCAGCACATGGAACTCGGAGATAGGAAAGGCAGACCCATCATTCAGCCCCGGGCCTTTTCTTATGGGTGCCAAAGCAGGAGGTGATAGGAAGCTAGCGCAACCGGTCACTGTGGTTCCGAAGGAAGAGCCGGTGGAGGATCTGCCTCTTCTTCAAGTGTGGGTGATCGAGCACTGCATCATATCGGGTACTTGTTCCTTGGGTTCCATGGTAGGGGGATTCCTTCCTCGTCGGCCATGTCGTCAATGTAGAGGCTGCTGATGTCCAGGAAGAAGTCCTCGGCAGGGAAGGAGTCGTCCGTGATGGCGTCAGTAGTCACGCGGAAGCCCGCCCCAAAAACCTGATCGCCCTTCACTCGTACAGGTTCACAAGAAGGCGGGGTTCCGGAGGCCTACTGTCCCGATCTGCAGTGCACGCCGCAAGCCGGGATGGGGAAAACGAAGGCGGTGGCGCAATAGACTGGAAGGAGACGCGTGTGGTAAGCGATGCCAATCTGTACGTGCTATTGTTCTCTTTGTATGCACTAGTTCTTACTAGATTTTCAGATCTACTAGATGTGGTTGTTTGGCTGCATGTGTTTAGATCTGCTAGTGCTTACATAATGTTAATTTTGGTAATTAATCTCATGAGGAAATTGCCTAATATTCCAACATCCTCGTCCACCGGCAGCACATGGAACTCGGAGATAGGAAAGGCAGACCCATCATTCAGCCCCGGGCCTTTTCTTATGGGTGCCAAAGCAGGAGGTGATGCCCTCACCCCCAAGGGACTGGAAGAAAAGGAAGCTAGCGCAACCGGTCACTGTGGTTCCGAAGGAAGAGCCGGTGGAGGAGCCGCCTCTTCTTCAAGTGTGGGTGATCGAGCACTGCATCATATCGGATACTTGTTCCTTGGGTTCCATGGTAGGGGGATTCCTTCCTCGAGGTAGTGCTTTCCTAGGATGAAATTGTCATAGGAACTTTGTATAACCATCAGCATAGTGCTGCAACTTATCATATGTTAAAACTTGTGTTGACTTGTAGTCAACCCGAAATTCTGTGTCGCCACACTGCATAGTCACACTGATGTTAGTAGTTGCACCCAAGTCTAACAATCAAGTGTGTGTGCGAACAGAATTTAAGTTAACCTTAGATCAAACCAAAGCAAAATGTGTACCTTCCTTTGCCCGCCAAGCATCATACGGTATAATTCTCCTTCATATGGTCCTCCCTTCCGCAAAAGAAACAAGGTTCATTACCTTGTATACTTTGATTTTCTTTATAGGAGGTTGGACCGCAGCGTCTTTGCTCTTCCTTCTTGTTTGCCTTAGGTCCTTGTGAAATGAGCACTTTCGGTTCTATCTTGCTTCAACCTTTCCTCCTTTTGCACACAGTGAGATATGAGCTCACTAAGAGTCCATTTGTCATTTTGACAATTATAGCTCATTTTAAACTGATTAAACTGTGCAAGAAGAAATATCAAAATTAAGTGCACAAGCAAATCCTCGTATGGCTCTAACTTAAGTGCCTTTAACTTTGAAGCAAGATGTGACATCTCCATGATCTACTCCCTCATGTTTCCATTACTCTTATACCCCACAGAGACAAGCTTTGCTAGAAGCATGCTAGTTACAACCTTTCCGGTTCTAGCAAATCTCTTCTCAAGAGAGTCAAGGAAACCTTTAGCTATAGTAGTCATCTCATTAGATCTGATATCCCGAAAAGTTTTTGGAATAGTACGCTTCATGATTATGAGACTCATGCGATTCGAACAATCCCACTTTTCCGCTTCCATTTTATCATCTTTGGAACTAGTACCAGTAACATTTTGTTTGTTCGTCCTAAAAGCAAGATCAAGATCCTAACCCCAAGAACAATCATAGTGTTCTCTTTCCACTCCTTAAAGTTTGCACCAGTAAGCATAGGAATTGAATTGATGCTAGCACAAATACTAGAAGCATGATTTGTAGCTGAAAAGAACGAATATTCACATTAGAACATGGATTGTACTTGAGTTAATTCAAAATTAATTGTACTCCCCATCACAAGATACCAACCCCAACATTAATACTTAGTCTTTTGACTGAAATATTAACATGCAAGTGATAACTTGATGCAGCAATCAAATACAAACAGTAAATCATGTGAAACAATATGTCTTTCTATTGACTGACTAACTGATACGTATTTATCACCACAGTTGTACATGCAATTCAGCGAAATACTAACTTTCCTTGGCCAGTCAATAAACACATGAGTTGCACAGACAAGAAAACTGTTTAGATGCTCTTAGTAAAAATAACCTACACCGTGGAGGCTGCGTTTGCAACATATTGCTTCAGTTAATCTAGGTTTTTGCAGGTGCTTCAGTTAATCTGTTGGAACACTAGTAAACAAAATATACCAAGATTTGATTGATTAATTAAATTCCTGCTGAGAACATTACTTTTGATCTGGACAGTTGATAAAATAGTCCCCTAATACTTATGTTCTCTTGTACCCTAATTAGCCTATCTATAATTAGTTCTTATTCTGTAGAATCCAACAAGTGTATGTGGAAAAAAAAACTGCTAGCACTAGTTGGAAATAGCAACAAAAGAGAGAACACAATACAAAAAAATATTGTCGGAACAAGAAGTCCTAATTGCACCAGATTACACATGTGTCAATCAGGGAAACATAGATTTAAAGGCTAAAGCTGCTGATTAGCAATTAAAAAAATACTCATTCACAAAAACATGTACTTTGAAAAAACAACTTAGGCTTGAACTTCGACACCATAATTAGCCTGGACACCGTGCTAACTGACATGGATGCTACTATGTACTAGTGATGTTTGCTAAGTGCGACCTTCAATATGTAGACTCAAAACCCAGCTACCTTACAGAAAATATCAAGCTCGGCCGGTCTGAGTTTCGCTACTTCCTCCGATCCAAATTAATTGACTCAAGATTTTCTAGATTCGGATGTATCTATCATATCTATCACTAAAACATGTCTAGATACATCCGAATTTAGACAATTAATTTGGATCGGAGGGAGTACTTGATTAGATGTTGTGTGAGACTCCAGCTCAAGTGGTAGAACATGTTTATTCCATAGTATCTCCCATTCCCACTGAGTTTCACACGGTTCTGTGAATTTCTCATCTCCATTATCACGCACTCATTGTTTCCCTCCATCCTTTTATACCTCCCAAGGTATAGAAACAAGGTCTAATGTTGAATGAATCTGAAAACAAATTTGTCTGCTCATATATATAAACGTCAAGGGATCGATAGAACTGGATTGGTTAGGGCATTTGTTGTTCGATAAATATATCACACCTGCCTGGAGGATGAAGGAGTCTTGTATGTACTTATGATTTTAGTGCATGTTTCTGGCGAACGATGGATTACTTTACATTCCTCACATGCGCACTCAGTGTGGGATTGGGGACGATGTTCACCTTTCCGTAGAGCATGTACATGAGGAGTGAGAACTATTCTGTATATGTCATCAACCTAGTTGGTAAACTTGAACCTCCTGTTGTTGAAAACTCATATTCATAGAATTTTCAATTTAAGAGAGGAGCAGCATCATGCGCAGATCATATCCAAACTGGCATCAGCTAGAAAAGCTGGCGTCCATTTTCTTCTAAATCTAGTGGTGAGAACTGAAAAATAAAATTTGGAAATTTCCACTTCGAAATGAACGTGAGAATGAACTCCACATCTGTATCAATTTCTTCTCAATCTGGTGGTTAACAACGACGTTATTTATGCTTCTCCACAGCCCACCCCCACATGACTGTTGCGGTACAACATTGAAAATCTTACATCTCCTCTCACTTCGAAAAAAACTGGCAAGCGATTCAAAAATATGCGGGACAACCAGCCAAATCAACATTCCAACTACACAAGTGAACACTAGATATGGAAGGAGGAAATTTTTACCCTCACGTGTCAATGGTGTTCATCTTCAAGCGGATGACAAACTTGAGTAGGAGAAGAGTCAGGATAGAGTTAGCTCATCTAACAGTTCTTTGATACAAGAGTCAGGTGTCCTCATTGTCGAACGCCTGATCGCTTCGTTCTTCTCCATGGTGTACTCACATGCTCTTCTCGCACAGCTTCCATCGTCACCTTTGACTCTGCATCACCATGGATGCCATACTCGTATGGTCTTAGCCTCTGACTGATGGATTTGTTGTGGGATTCGACTGCGACCTCGCCCACCACTTCGCCATTGATCCCCTTGTGCTCTACCACATGTATCGTCATCCGATCCCAGCGCCACTTTGAGACTTCCATCCTCGTCTAACTGCAGAGTCAACATGATAATGTCCCTTCCCAATGTCTCCTAATCTCAAGTTAACTTTGTACATATTGCTATTTTCTTTGAATGCTCCTTGCTCTCATCGCATTCTCTCGTGTTGTTTTAGCCACACTTGCGATGGGATAGAAATGCTAGTAAAATTCTTACAGCATGGGGGTAACATATATACTCAATTGTTTGGTCGTGTATAAATACTAAATAGTCATAATGCGTGTTTTGGATGATGAGAATCAATTGTATGGCAACGGTTTTATAAGATAGTTTTTTGTCCTCGATGGACGCAACAGACTAAGGATGGTAAGCGTAGGGTACAAGCAAGGTAAAGCAATACCACGCACATACCCATATAGTTAATGGGTATAAAATTTGACCAATACCCATACCTATAGGTACGCCTGTATCCAACCGGTACTCATAACCATTGGGTACCCTGACAGGTAGATCAAACAGAACACAATTTACTAACGTTGTGTTTGGATGTTGAAAAATAAGCTTGGAATTGAATTGGACCGAAGGTTCCAATTCCAAGATGGAAAGGAAGTGGCCTCTATTTCCAATTCTGGCGTTGAGATGTGCAAGGATTTTCGGTTGGAATCAAAGTGTAGTACCCAATTCCAAATCATATTTGGATGTACACAACATGGAATTGAATGTTTTTTTGAGATTTGACAATATAAACTCCTCTACACGTATACGCACAATAGCATATCGTATATTTGAGGTTTATATATTATTTTCACACATGACAACATTACAGTATCATGAATAAAGTCACCACAACAACAAAATTATAAATGAAGCATGACACAAAATAGTTATTAAGTACCAACAACAATCACACACACCATGGATAATAAATTTATCTCTTACAAGTAGCAGAAGTATATAGTTTATGTCTCTTACACATAGCGAACACATAACACAAGTGGACAGTTCATAAACAACAAAGTAGATAGTAATTCATAACAACAGCCACTCATCATAGCAACCATCAAGGCAAGATAAGTAGATAATTCTTCTTGAACTTCTCAGGAAGTGACATGAATACTTAATATAAGTGCTCATTGACAATCAATTTTGCATACGCTTTTGTCATATCAGATTCCCCCAAACCATCTATTTCTCGAGCGCAGCAAGGATTTCAGTTGGAGGAATCATCTTTGTCTTAGGAAGTGGCTCGGTTGTCTTCAAAGAATCATCAAAATATGTACTCGTCTTTCCTATCATACACAAGATATCATCCATCGTGTGTTGCCTCTTCGTAGGCACCTCAGGAGATTCTTCAACAACCTGTGAGTCCAGTTCTTGAACACTCTCAGCTCTTGTCCTAGCACCTGCACCAGTCCCATGGTATTTTGATATATAGCGACTATTGACTCCCAATTCTTCACCACTTTGGTCCTATAGCCATGTAGCCTACAAAATGCACACAAATATTAGAGATGATACTGAAGTTACAAAAGTAAGAGAAAAATAAAATTTAGTGTTAAGTACCTCCACATATCTATCCCACACTTCGTCACTTTCAACCATCACCGTGTTATTTTCCCAATACCATCCAAAGCCACTCTGAGCAAGCATCTTCATAATGATCTCATAGTGCTTGTCAAATGTTTTAATTCTTCCAACAATGTTATCCATATGTTGCATGTACAAAAGATCACACAAAAGGCCACCATCATGAATCTAGCACAAAAAAGACACCATTAGCTAGCTATATACTCCATAACTACTTATATAGTCCAACTCTAGTTCTCCATGCGCCACTACGTAATCAGCATACATCTCATCAGCAAATTGTTGCCTAAAATTAGACCATGCAACAGTTTGTTGGACACTTCTAATTAAGGAAGCATCATATATAGGTTCAGAATCCATGGCTACTAGTTCAGCGTTGACTTCTTGTAGCAACAAATTATGCCTCGCATATTGCCTATCCCTTGCATAGTTGTGTAACACACAACACACATTAATAAGATGAATCTGCAAATGTTTAGTTCATAGTCAACATTTATTGTTTCGTATTGATTATTTCAACACCATATGGCCATGTGTTACTTGTTCCTATATGGGAAAGAAAGAACATGAATGCAAGAAGGCCCATTTTTTCTTCAAGAAATCAAAAGTTCTCTCCACAACATTTCTAGCACGAGCAAGGCACAAATTATACAGCTCCCTCTCATTTTGGGGTTGTTGTTGACTTGCAGCCCACTCTTTCAAGTGGTATCTAGTGGATATGAATGGAGATAGAAATCCAGGTCCATTGGTATAGCCAACATCAACTAGGTAGTACTTTCCTATTGTCAAGTAAATAAGTTAGCTAGCAATTAAATATGAGAAATAAAAATCCAAGAGAAAGATCATACCCTATGGTACAACAAATGTATCTTGGCGATCATTTCTCGTAGCATATTTTAGCACTCTAGAGTCTAATGCCGAGCCCTCCCAACCAGGTAGAACATATAAAAATTCCATATTACAATCAACCACACCTAACCTGTTAGTGGTGATATCTTGTTTTCGATTTCTATACCTCCCTTTATCAGCGGCTTCAACAAACACCGGAATATGACACCCATCTAGTGCTCCAAGTGCATTCCCAAACCACTTCCATTTGTAATCATCGGGAGGGTTGGTAGAAGGATCGGGAAGCTTGATCATGGAAGTTCCTTTTAGTTAAGCGCAACTTATCGTAGCAAGTTGTCTCGGAACCATCATATGTTTGTTTCAAGATGTACTTCATATATGCAACCTTCTCCACGTCATCGTTGAAGCATCCTAGGTTTCTCAGTCCCTGATGCATACTAACATAAGCTAGAGCAAGACATGACATCTCAAAAAACTTCTTTGTCAATAGTATCCTTTTTATTTTTCTTCTTTTGCTCTCTTCAGTAATGTAAGCAACCAACTCTTGTTGGGACATGATTATTCTACAATGCAAACAATGTTTAAAATCTAATTATTTAGAGCATAGACATCACGCAGTCATCCATATCTCATCCTATTACAAGCTCATGTCACAAATATATGTTTCTATCACACATATGGGCATCTCAGAAATTGGTAAGGAACACAACAACCAAGAGTACAAAGTAAGAAGTTTATACCTTCAATTGGACCGAGGTGGTACTAATTCTTGTAGGAATCTGAAGTTCACATAGATCAAAAGGAAATAGTTGGAGCAACAAATCATGGGACAAGAAGAAGAGAAAGCAGAGAGACTGCCGGCAGGAGGAGGACTAGGGAGCCGCCTCCGGCGACCTAACGTTGAGGGTTGACCTCCCACCAGCGCTAGGGGATCCAGGTCGCTGCCGCCATGGGTTAGGTTTCGGGGGGCGCCATCAGCCGTTTAAAGAGGGTCATGAAGGAAGGGAGAGGGAGAGCAGGTCAGGAAGGAAGAGAATACGGCAGGGAGGGGAGGGGCGGGGAAGGGGAGGGGTGAGGATCTCATCGGCGGCGTTCTTGGGAAGAAGGGGCAGGGCGGGGTGCTCTCCTAAGAATGGAATATCGGGAGCAGGGGAGCGGTCGCGTCCGTGGAAATTCCACACGCCTTTTCCGAGCTTGTTGGCTCGGAAACTCCCAAGGCGGGGTGTACGCTCGCGGGGGAGGGGGCATCTCGAAATAATTCCTTCTTTCCACGCCTTAATTCCCAGGCCCTTCCAAATTGTTGAATTAGGCCCAATAATTCCAGAATTCCAATTCCAAGCATATTTACCAACATCCAAAGAAAGTGTAATAATTTTACATTCATCGATAACATATTTGACCAAAAAACTCAACTATCTCAACTCAATGACATATAGATATGACAATTATCAAACTTTAGACTTCACAATCTTATACCCATAACTCATAAACCAATAAGAGTAGACAAGTCACAAGACAAATTGATAATTCACATGACTATCAACAAGAGTAGAAAATTCACATGACAAACTGGTAATTCACATGACTATCAACAACTTGTGTACACACGTTAGATATAAATATCCACGGGTATAGGATTGTACCCTGCCGAGTTAATAGCCTAAAACTACCACTTTGAGTGTGAAAATTATGAGTGTACCACTTAATTTTTTCTCAACATAAATCTACCACTCTACGGCACGAATTTTGCAATTCGTGCAAATGATGGGCTAAACACGAATTGATGTTGAAACTGACAGTAGATCCCACTAGTCAGGATGATGTGGGACGCTTCCATGTCGCGGTGAGACGTCAGTTAACAGAATAGGGAATGAGCTCCATTTGAAGGGGCCAATTAAGATGGGGTGGACTAGGCCCACTCTTAAGCCTCTTTTCCCCCCTCTCTACATGTCTTCCTCCTATGTCCCTGGCCAAATGCGTCAATCCTTAAACAACTACTTCGGCCATGGCGTAGCCTCCTGATGCAGTGGTTTTTGTCGTCGTCCTTTGGTCACCATGGCGCAGAACTCAAAGGGGAGAGGGTGGTCGCGTTCTCGGTGGAATGACAAGAAGCATGGCGATGAACCATGGGTGGCCGGCCTTCTCGACTCCGACCTCTGGCATCCCCAGCTCCAAGAGCCATTCTACTTCCTCGACCTTAGTGCTGCCCCTACTAGTGCCCTGCCTGTTGCGACCCACATCGAGGACGTGCAGGAGCGCACCGCCCCTAATGGTGCCCTTCCCCTACTAGTGTTACTCGTGCCGAGGATGTGCGGAAGAGTGGCGCAACAGGAGTGCATGTCGAAGTGCATACACGACATTGGTAGATGAAGTCGGAAACGTCACGACTCACGTGTTGCAGTAGACCATCCCCGGTGCACCCGACGCCTGTACAAGGAAGTGGAAGCCTCTAGATCCAGTGGGATCTAACCCTTTAGTGGCTACTCTTGCCACCCGATCAATGGACGAGCTTTCACTCGACCTCCATGGAAGAATGAGCCATGCGACCATGCCACCTTTTACCACGGCTAGTGTGGATGGTCTGGCCCATCGACGAGGAACTAACCCGGTGAGAGATAGGTAGATGAGAGAGGGGCGTCGTGCAGGGGTCTTGAGACCGCGTAGAGCCGGTGGGCAACCGAGGAATCCTTGGTGATGTTGGTGGAATCGGGGCAATGACGATGGGAAACTTAGTGGAATCGGGGCAACCACGTCAAAATGGAGGAGAAAGAAGAAGGAGAAGGAGAAGAGAGAGGATGATAGGTGGGGCCCTTGTCCACCTCACCTCATTGTTAACGGACTTTAGAGGCTTTCTCGCCCTGTCATGGAAGCATCACCACGTCAGCCCGACATGTGGGACCTGTTGTCATTTTTCGTGTTAATATGTTGCTAGTCCGTCATCTATATGAATTATTCTATATAATGGTAGATTTGCGTTGCCAAAACATAAAGTGGTACCATTTTACAAATTTCTCCCTCGAAGTGGTAGTTTTAGGCTATTAACTCTACCCATGCCCTACCCACAGACTTGATACGTAGGGTATGATTATTCATTGGTATAAAAATGTGTCCATACCTCGCCCATCCAGGTACAGTACCAGCGGGTAAAACTTCCCCTCTGCTCCCTTCCTTCGGGAATGTGTTTGACCGGACCCCTCAGTTGATGTGTGAACCGCTCCGCTCTATGCACCATGCTTCACAGACATGCGAGGCCACGCCCCTCGCGCACCTTTCTTCAAGAACGTGTAGGAGTAGGGGCTCCCGCGCATCTACCTTTAGGAACAAGCTGGACCACACCCTCGACTTAGGGTCACCCATCAATCATGTCATCATCCCCGGTGATCGTCCTTCGATCATGCAGATGCCCACATCGCCTCAGCCGACCATGTCTACATCCCGCAACCACCACTATGTCATCTACACTTGAAACCAAGTCTCCCCGGCCAAGACCATAGAGGTAACTACAATGAATATCTCGACATGCAAATGGAGGTGTGGTAGGAGTGCATCAAGAAAAGAGTCGGGTTGGTCTGCTATCTACTACAACCACAATATCAACTATCGCGACCACCTCGACACGCGTCAAGAATTGTATCCATCATCTAGGCTGGGCCCATCCAATTAGGACCTACTCGCGTGGAATCAAGAGTGAGTGAAGTTGGATGCCTTGGTCAGAAGGAGTGTCTCAACCCTCTTAATGTGTGGTGATTCACGCCCCGACGTCGATAAATATGTAAATGGAATTTAAACTTGTGGTTGGGTTCACTATTTGTAGAGATTTTAGAGTTTAAACATTAAATTGTATGGATGGGAGCGAGAGGGCTGATGCTATTAAATGATTAACAATTAGAACAACCACTCTTCCATAATTAGGTCTAGCCATACTACTGTTTAATGAAAACTGCTCCCTCTGTTCACAAATATGTATGTTTAGCATTCAAAATTTGTCTATAATAGAGTATACTTCTACCTCTCCAATGTACTATTGTCGGGGATGACCCCAGGTGGTCCCAAGGCGACAAGTCGCCATGGTCGGATGTTCTAGGAGGCTGCCTTGGTCGGCTGCTCTAGGTGCTCACCCTGGAGGGCTGGCTCCGGGGGTTGTTGTGGCCGGCTGCCCGCAGCTAGCCGGCTGCTCGAAGTCAACTACCGCGTCCCATCGGACATGCTGAGACGAGACGGTTATGCTCTAAAATGTGACAATATTGATGAATAGCAAACACTATGCTCCATCGTACACCACTATGCACATGTCATGTATCATCTCATCCATCATCTCAAATAGGCCACCCCTTAGTCCTTTGAGAACCACCTTTATATGTAGCACCAGGGAGCCTCCATGAGGCCACGGTCGCTCACTCCCTCATTTTCTCGTTCCCACATAGAGGCTCTCATGCGCTCTCTCATTTCCCACACTCACAAATACAGCTCAAGGAGCAAACATATAGCCCGATATCTATACCATATACACCAGACATGTAGGAGTAGGGGTTTTACCTCCATGTGAGGGCCCTGAAGCTGGGTACACCGTCGTGTTCACGTGTGCCTAATCCCGTTTTGGACGCCGTCGTCGCTACCATCGCTCCCACCTCACTTTTGACATCCCATTATGGCTATGCCGTGCAGAATACCACGACAACTTAAAAAAATGAAAAATTGCTTCTCTCTCACAACACAGGGAATCAAGCCCCGTAACATTGGGCACATGGTCCTCCCATTTTTCTCACGCACTCAGCTCATTGGGGTGGAGTCATTGAAGTGAAGAGAGATGTTAGCTGGTATCTTTCGCAATGCATTTTCTCTTCCAATCCTTAATTTGTCTTAACTTGTGTTTGTTCACTTATTTGTGGACGGAGGGGTAGGCACAATGCAGGGTCTCCATTGTATTAGGTCGTCGAAGTAGTACAAGAAAAATATGTCTTTTTTTTGCTTGTGTGCATCGATCAGCAATGACAAAGAATACAATGGGCTAGATTAATCTTGTTCCTACGTCTACTATGCTATGATATACTCTACAACATTTGGCGTGTGTCATGGTGTGATACTTTCCATGCCCCCATCTGGTTCAAAGCATCGCATCCTACCAGAAGATTCAGTGAGCCGGATGGCTGATAACTGCACAAATCGTGCCAAGCGATGCTCTGGAACAATCGAAGAAGCAAACTAACACACAAGGTAGGACGGCGCAAGATTTACAAAGGAATTGTTGCCTTTTTCCCACATCTCCTATTCCCTAGTACATTTCACACTCATTAGTTTCTTGTTATCTCATCCTCCTAGGCAACAGCTAGTCGTGTTGTCTTTCTCATTTGTGAGATATTTCGTAGCAGCAGAGAAGTGCATGTCAACTAGTGGTAGATGGTCAAGCGGCTGCTACTTGGATGAAGATGGGGCATTATATATCCTCACAACATTTATCTTCAAGGTTGAAAGTTCGGTGATGTACACTATATCAAAACATGGTCTATTGAGTTACCCATGACTGTTTCTCTTGTATAATTGGCCACTAACTAGTACATACTGGCTGAAATGCAATGTCAGTCATTTTGTTTGTATCTTTCGTGCAGTCAGGCGTAAAGGAGGACCACCGAATTTCCAAAGCTCATGAACATTACTCTATTGGGCTTAGGGACGGAGCCAGAATTTGACTATAGTGGACGAGGAAGGCAATGGCAACCTAATGGTGTAGTTTTTTTTTTTTTGACAGAACTGAAAAAACATATGATATCTCAAATATATCACCATTAAAAACTCCAAATTTGACTGTTCTTGTGTTTTTCTTAATTTCTGAAGAGTATTGTTTTCAATTCTTGTCTTGCTTTGTCTTGTAAATCAAGGGAAGTATACAAACAGATATACAATTCATATCTGATCTAACAAAAAAATAACCAATGGTATGTATGAATTGAATACATTATGTGGCGCTTGGTCGTGGTCGGCACTCGGCAAGCACTGCACGACGCACTGAAGCATCTAGAACCTAAGTGGGCAGGCCATCTCCTGGTTTGATCTCCTGTCGGCGGTGGCGAGTGGCCACCGTCCGCAGGCAGCGCCCTATCAGCACCGAGACGTAGTCCAAAGGGGACGTATGGTTCAATCAATCTGCTAATTCTCAATCGATTTAATCTGCTTTGCCAGGTACAAAGAGACTTTTGAGCGAGGACCACAAGGTGAGAGCAACTTCTGAGCCGGAAAACAATACCAGATGGAGAGATAGGCTACAGGGATTTAGTTCGATGCACCCTAAGAAAAAACATGGTATCTTAAAATAGGCTTTCACCCCGCTTTATAAATAAAACATACAGGTGAGACTGTTGTTGGGTCAGACAGCACAACGCCGAAAGGACCAACATGATACAAGGACCGAACGGGCAAGTCCAAAACAAAAACAAGAGGAAAAAAAAAACAAAGCCGACATCGGCGGGGCGACGAACACAGAGAAGATTCGCAACCGTTGCGCCCACCGAAGAAGTACCACCACACCGCTAGCAATCCAAAGCGCCGCGTACCAAAGCAGCACCTCCAAGAAGGGGAGTGACGATGACGACACTGCTGCCCGGACTAGTTCTAGGGTTTTCCCCGGTATGCCATAGGAATCACGGAGTAGATGCCCCCAACGCCCTTCAAGAAGGACGGTGATACCCGAAGGCGTCAACGCGCCAATGTCAAAGCGACAAAGATTTCTCCCGATCCCTCCAACGACCCTCCCGTATGCTTTGTATTGCTCCACCAAGCTTGCCGCACACGTGCACATGCCCACACGGTCTTGAAGTCTTCACCGCCGTCACACCGTGGAACATGGAACGAGGCCGGTAGGAGCGAGAGAGCACGGCCATCGGCGAGGATAAGCATGGCATCAGCATGCGGGAGAGAACAACCTCCACCGTACCGCCCAAAGGCGATAGCCGACCGGATGGAGCAGCAGGCCGTACCAGGCCTTCTCGGCCCGACCGAGCCCGTCCAGGCTCGTAAAGTCCTGCCGTCGCACTGCAGCAAGGGTGCCTCCGCACACACCACCCTTAGCACCAGGCTCAACTCCTCCCTCCACCAGTGGATCCGCCACCATGTCAAATCCCCGCCGCCAAGAAGCAGCATCGTCGCCACCGAGTCCACCCAGGCCAGCTAGACCGTTGTCGGTTTGAGGAACAGCGTCCGAACCTCGCCACCCCATGGCCGAAGGGACGGCCGCGTAAACCACCTTCCGGGGCCGCCGCCCCGGCTTCCACGCACTCGAGCCAAGACTCCGGCCACCGTCACAACGCACAACCGCCGAGAGTTTCGGTGAAGGTCAGGACTCGGATTCGCAGTCATTGAGCTCGCGGGAACCTAGGGGAGGGGATCTTCCCTCCATCACCTTGCGGTGAGTGCCGTTCGGACGGGCAGCAGCATCAATAGGGCCTAGATCGGGCCCAGATCAGGCCCGGCTAGGCCCAGATCAGGCCCAGATTTGGCCCGTTGGATCCGCCCCTCGTTGCTGCAACCAGGTCACCCCGCCGCCAGCGAGCTGCTCCCCAAGGCGCCCCCCCACCGGGACCGCCGCAGTGGTCACGTAGCCATGCCCCGCCGCCGGCAACCCTCAGCCACGCCGACGCGGTATAGCGTGCCCGCTAGTTGTGCCGGCCGAACCGCGTGCCTCCATCGGGTGAGCGCCACCGCTGCAGCACCCAGAGGCAGGGCACGATGCCGCCGAAACCCCGCCACCGAACGAGCATGCCGCGGCCCAAGATCCCTGCTGAAGCCGCCAGGGCCGAGCCGCCGCACCCGACCCACGCGGGCCTCCGTGCCACCGCGCCGCGCCTCCGCCGCGGTCAAAGCCTGCCACCACCAAACCGCCACACCGCGCGCCGCCGCGCTCCGCGAAACACGCCGCCGCCGCTCTGCTCGTCTGGCCCGCGCCGGTCTACCGAGAGCAGGGGAGAGGGAGGCCCCGCCACCACCGACGACGAGCGGCTTTGCCGCCGGCGTTACCCGGTGGCGGCAAGGGGGGAGAGTCCTGCGAGGAGGGGAAGGGGCGGCGGCGGAGGGGAGCCCCCGGTCGCTCGCGGGAGCGACACGGGGGGCTAGGGTTTTTTTCCTTCTCAATCAAATTCAAAAGACATGGTACCTTCCGATCCATAATAAGTGTCTCTGATTTAATATAAAATCGCATAATCTATCTCCAACCACTAGCTCATACTAGAAAAATACATGTGCCGACGGAACCAAGAAAATATAACAAACAGATTATCATATTTAGTCGAAATGTGGTGTTTCAACCACTTCACACCCTTTCTCTCCTCGGCGTCTCTTTTTTTCAACTCCATTATGCCACGAGAGAGATTGCAACAACAACGTTGATGTCTTCCTATTTTTTTGTTCCCAATCTATCTCGTCCATATAAGATTTCTCATGTTACACTAAATGGTGCCTAATAATGAAGATGTTGTAGTGTGTGATGTCTGTAAGAGTCATCAGCTCCCGCTTTCTATTTCTAGTCGTGTAGCCAAAAGTCCCCTTGAGCTTAGTTATTTAGATGTATGAGGCTCTATTCAAATTTATTTTAGCTGTCATAATTATTACATCAATTTTATTGATGTTTATAGTCATTTTACTTGGCTTTATCTTATTAAGCGTAAATGTGGTGTGTTCAATGTCTTTCTTAAATTTCAAGCACATATTGAGCCTCTCCTTAACCATAAAATTATTCATGTTCATTCTGACTAGGAGGTGAGTATCACAATCTTAATGACTTATTTTAGAAACTTGGGATTTCGCATCGTGTGGCTAGCTCATATACACATCAGTAGAATGGCGCAGCTCAACGTAAGCATCACCATATTTTGGAAAATGGCCTCACTATGCTTGCTCATGCATCCGTTCTGTTCTGGTTTTGGAGTCATGCTTTTGCTACAGCTTGCTTTCTTATTAGCAGGGTTTCTACATGACTTCTTAACATGAAAATTCCCTAGAACTCTTGCTTCATGAGACTCTAGATTATACTTTCTTAAGGTGTCTGGGTGTACATCTTGGCCACACCTTCGTCCTTACAATAGTCGTAAGCTTGAATTTTAGTCTAAAAAGTGTTTTTTACTTGGGTATAGTTCTCTCCATAAGGGCAATAAGTGTCTTCATGTTTGATACCTTCAATCCGGACTATGGATTGTAGTATAGCTTATTTTTCCCTAGTAGATCTAGGTTTCTCAAATCATTGGGAAGGTTTCACTTGGTGTAAGATTACTTTGAACAAGACCTTGAAAACTCGTAATATTTTTGCTTACTATATGGTGCCAGATGTGTTCTCAGAATGGCGGCCTCCTTTCTGGTGGTTGTGGGCTGATTCTTATATAGCTCCCTCCATGAAAGTTGTAGGGTTTGACTCGGCGAAGCCTCTGGAAGGCCGTACAGGAAGGACCTGCCCGTACCAGTGCTCATTAAAGATTCTAGATGCCTCCTCCAAAACCCCTTTGACTTGGGAGTATTGAAAACTCATAATTGTCCATTAATTGCTCCAGATTTCTTCATAAAAATATCCAATTCTGCAAAGAGAAAGATCAAGAAAAAGATTTGCACATCTATGCAATAATTAGTCATTAGTGAAAATGCTAGAGAGATATTTATCAAATACTTGACACATATATGGTTTAAGCGTAGAGATACATGGCTATATTTTACGGTCATCAATCTTCCATCTAATTGTGTGTACATATCACCCGATGTTGTCTTTGATGTAATGTTTTTCCTTTTTCCACACTTCCGTTCTCCACTCCCACACACCACACACAGATCATCTATGCATTCATCTCATATTTTGCCTGATAGATTTGAAGATGCTTATATTCTCCTGTTTTTGTTGCCAAATCATGGTGCAGTGGTCGGACTTTGTGCTCATCTTTAACTCTTGGACATCACCGATGGGTATCTAGCTTCAGATCCCGTATAGGACGTCGGTCGCGTGAGCATGCCGCATGCACACGATTTTCACGTCGATCAGGATCGCCTAGGATCCTCACCTAGCTCGATCTTGTCTAGACTAGCCTCTACTGCTACAATGGGCCCCTATGCAACGGCCTACTCCGAGCCAATGGGCTCCACATGGTCGGCCTATTTAGTGCCACGCTCGCCTGGCCATGGGTCAGCCTCAAACACGCCCCACTCCCCGACCTCCTGTGAGCAATCCTTGGTTGGGACACAGTCGAATGTACACTGCTCACCCACGCGTGGTATTCAGAATCTGCAGGCGGGATCACCGGGGTCTGGTTAACCGTGATCACTAGCCTCTAGTGCTACTGCACCAGCCTCTCCTGAGTTGCCTTCTCCGCCACTTGCACCGGCGATTGATCATCCCCACACGTGCAGCAAAATTAGTATCGTGTGTCCACTTGAACGCATTGATGGCATAGTTGTGTGGCTTGAGTCCTGCATGGCACATACTACGGTTGATCCTACTGTCAAACCTCATTACTTCAAAGATGCTATGAGTTTTCCACATTGGCGTACTGCAATGGTCCAGGAATTTCAAGCTCTTCTTCATAATGACACTTGGCGATTGGTTCCTCTAAAGTCTAATATTAATATCATTAACTCCAAGTGGATTTTTAAGGTAAGAAAACATGTTGATGGTTCCATCAAAAGGTATAAAGCTCACTTGGTTGCTAAAGGCTTCAAACATTGCTATGATCTTGAATATGAGGACATATTTAGTCATGTGGTCAAGCCCACTGATATTCACCTTTTTCTTTTTCTGGTTGTTACACCACTACTATTCGCCTTTTTGCTTTCTCTAGTTGTTACTCGAGGATTATCTCTTCGTTAGTTGGATGTTCTGAATGACTTTCTTCATGGAGTCTTGGAATAAGAGGTTTATATGTGTCAGCCTCCTGGTTTTGTTGATCCAACTTGTCCTCATCATTTGTGTTGCCCTGTCAAGGCTCTATATGGTCTTAAGCAGGCGTCGTGTGTGTGGAATGCCCGTCTTGGCTCTTATCTTCGTACACATGGGTTTGTTCCATCTAGTAGTGACACATCGATGTTTCTTCTTCAACGTTGAAAGGACCAACCAAGTCGTCTAGAGGGGGTGAATAGGTGACTACCAATTTTTATCCTTTTTATGAAGTTTAGGCTTGGGAACAAGAAAGGTTCTCTATATATGCAACTAGGTGAACAGCCCTATATGATGAAGCAAGACAACACGAAAAAATTGCGGTAAGGACAAGTAGTAAGGGTAAGGAGCGAGTAAACCGGAGAGGAGAAGCGGAGATGTAATTCCCGTAGTTCACTTCCAAGGAAGCTACAACTATGTTGGAGAGGTGTTGGGGCCACACAATGTCACCCAAGCACCACAAAAGTCTCACCTTCTTCTCCGATGACCTCACCACAAAGGCGGGCTCACGATCCACTAACTAGTGACCTTGAAGGGGCCAACCGAAAGCTTTACAATAAGGTTGAGAGCAGTCTCCACAACTCAATTGGAGTGCCCCAATGACTCTACGAAGCTTCACAATGTATGCTCGACCTTTGAGGATGTTCTACACCATCTAGGGTTCCAAGAACCCAAGAGTAACAAGATCCACAATGGATGGGTGGGGGTAATCGGATTTCCTTTGGTGGAAGTGTAGATCTAGGTTGTAACTACCTCGGACCCTACGCTCTAAGTTCAAGCCTGGATGAAACGGAAGTGGTTAAAATAGTACAGCGGGGGTCTAGGGGACCGCCCACGTGTAGACCCGTCGGCCGTCCTAACCACTTCCAAGACATCGGGACAAGAGCGAGCGGCGTAGGCAACAAGCGAAGAGATCAAATACATACACAAGTGAGTATGTATGCAAGCTACCATACAACAGTTCTCAGAGCCATTCCATCTAAAAGAAATAGAAATATTGCAACGCCATACGGCAAGATCCAAATATCCTAGATAGAGATAATAGTTTAGGATAGCTCCTCATACATCAAACATCAGAGTATCAGGCGAAAGCGGAAAACAAGATCCGAGTATGGATAAGAAGAAAATCGGCATAAGACGCCACATAAATAAACACATCCCGCCGACAGATCTCACGGATCCCCATCCCCAGAATCTCTACACCGAGTGGTCGTTGCCAACATCATCTGTCTCCTCCACCCGGTATCCATCTTGCAAATACACCTGTTCATCTGAATCAAACAATTTATCGTGTGAGACCCTAGGGGTACTCAACAAGTCTTTATGCCTCTAAAGGGGACATATACCTGGGGTGACGCAATTGCAGCAAAAGATAATAACTAACAAGTCTATAGATACTCGCTAACCATCCGCCTAACCAATGATAGACGGATGTCCGTTAATTAGTAACAACAGTTATAACAGTATAAAGTAACAGATCCATCCTCCTTCTCGCTTACCAACGAGAAAGCGGACGAACAACCCAGCCGTTGGCAGTTTTATTAACCATTCCATGAGTATTGCACTATTTACTAGTCAAATATTTGGTCAAATTAAAAGCGGTACTTTAGTTATACTTGTCTATGATCGAGAAACTGTGCTCCAAGTCGTCCATAACCACGGACACGGCTTTCAGAAAGATTTACCCTGCAGGGGTGCACAAATAGCAACACACACTTGATCAACCTCGGAAAAACCAACTCAAAACCCAACGAGGCATTCACGACAAAGCGATCACAGGATTTAGAAATATTTCAGGAGGCCACCCCATTAAGCTACCCGCAACGAAGTTGGCCGGCTCCGAGACGGACCCAAGGTTTGCGTCAATGACTGTAAACGACTAGGGGACCCGAAAGTGTGACTGGGCTTGTCGATACCGCGAAAACACTCCGCATCCAAAATAGTACAGGTGCTCCACGCACAATCTTAAATAAAACAGTAAAGCATGGCATAAGTACAGGATAGTAACAAAAACCCCAAACTACTTTGTGGCCCCAAGAAATAGAAATGAATCAAGCTCTGGCTCAGGGGGGGTCCACGGCCTCCCGGATGTGGATAGCGCGAATAGTCAAGGAACAGGAATCAAGTACTCGGGGTCCTACGGGACACAAGTGAGGATGAAAAACTAAATAGCAGATATTGCTCACCGGTGACTCTTTCATTAGTTGTCCCATTACTACTCAGGTTAAGTTGTTTAGGTACCTCGTTATCCATCAGACACTCACATACCCTACACATGCGGTTCTACGACTCGCGTGGCTCAAACAACTCATGTAGTAATGGCTCATGGGATGGAGGAACAAGCTTCGGTGGGGTTTAAAAGTAAAGGCTATGCAGTACTTGGGATTCAATTTAATGCAATCGCGACTCAATGATGCAAGAATAAGATAGAGGCAATAGGTACTATATGTTTGCAAGCATGTGGTAGTGCTTGCCTGGCAGCTCAGTTGAAGCGAGAGACGGATCTGGGTAGTACTCCTGGGATTCCTGATATTTCCCTTGCTTGGCGTCTATTCGAAAGAAGAACCAAACAAACAGGGCCAACATAAATAAAGTGCATAAGCATATGAATAAAATGCGACAAGCAAACAAGCATATCGATGAATGATGCACAATTTACATGGCAATACTGTAGCATGGCATGGGTGAGGTGTGGGGTACAAGAATAAAGCATTTTATTAGGTTTTAGTCATGTTTTGCTCCCATAACACTTGTTGTCCACTTAATATTTATATGATGCATGCTGCAATTTAGAACATGGAATGCATAGTTAGAACAGGCTCGTCGCACTGATCGATTTAGACGTATTATTTATTAAATTTGGAGTTGTAGATTTAAAGTTATTAATTAATTAAGAAAAGGCATTTTTATTACATTTAACAATTTCGAAAAATTAAATTAGTCAAACATTAATTTGGATGGCAGATTTGAAATCCTCACATTTTTCTGATTCAAAAACATATATTATTTGTATTATTTGGAATTACTAATTAAAAGATATTATTTTCTGGATTTAAAACATTTAAACAAATTCTGGAAAAGATTTTTATTACATAAAAAGATCACAGACTTTTAGTACACAGAGGAAACTAGCCACAAACACTGACATGTGGGCCCAACGCTGACTCAACATAGGTGGGGCGCAGCGGGTAAGGTGGTGTTTTCTTTCTAGACTTTTCTCACCTCGAGGCGCCCTACCCACTCTCGGTGACATGTGGGCCCGTGTGCTACGGGGCCACCTCGCGTGTGTCTGTGCCTGGGTGTGACAAGTGGCGGAATGGAGGGGTGGCGGGGTGAGGGTTCCGAAAACACGGGGGCCTCTTTGCAAAACGATCTGGCTGTTTGTTGTCTGAATTCCAGATTTCAGAAAATTTTAGCTAAAACGACTCAAGTTCAGATGGAGATGCAGAGAAATCTGGCCAAAATTTTGGGATGCCGTAAAAATAAAAGTTGTAGATCACGCGAATATGTATAACAATGCAGAAGGGAGTTTCTACCGAGGAAGCTCTTACGAGCCGGAAAAAGAGGAACGAACAGAGAGGTTCAGTTAACGAGACAGTTTCAGAACGCAGATTCTCGATTGATCTTCGGCAGAGGATTTCTTCGTGCTCGGATCTCCAAATCGAACGCCGTTTGTTCCTGGAGGGAGCTAGATAATAGGGTACTCGTTTTGTACAAGAAGATCTCGCAAAGGACCTCTGAGATCCCGGGAAAAATTAAGAGAAGAAGGGTCCTGGGAGAGACTTGAGTCACTATCGATGTCGCTCCCATGCCAGCGTGGGTGGCGAGCACGTCGCGGCGGTGATCTGGGCGAGCTTGAGGGGGCCAGAGGAGAGGGAGAGAGTAGGGGGACGCGGTTGTGGCTCACCGAGGGTTGCTGGCGGGGTTCGTTGAGCTCGCGGCTATGGAGATGCTCCGGAGAGGGATAGGTCGTGGTGGCGAGGTGCTCCTCCGGCGAGGTGGCTGCTCCGGCTCCTCCCGCGGCTTCCGAGCAGACGGCGGCGTCTTGGCGAATGATCCTCAGCTTCAGCGGCGCTCAGCGGTGACCATGGCGTCGACACGGTCAGAAACGACCTCCACCCATGGTGGCTCTTTCTCGGGGATAAAGAGAAGGTGTGAACAAAAAAAGGAACCTAGCTGGCGACGCTGATAGGGAAGAGGGGATTCGACTAGGGTTAGATAAGGAGGGGAAAACTAAGAGCGATCGGGCAGCCAGAGCAGACGACGGACTCCCGTCCTCCTCGTGCTCAAGGTAGACGACAAACATGACCTAGTGAATCGGTTGGGCTGGGACGAGACGTACACTGCTGTTGGTTCTAGTTGCAATGAAGGTAAAAAGAAAAAAAAGAAAGGAACGGTCAGGTTGGAATAATGTAGCCAGCTCCTTGAGGTAGATCGATGCACCAGGTTGAGGTTTAGCTAGCTGGGGTGTGTAGGTGTATGTGTGTGTATAAGCACGGTGATTAGGATTTTGGAAAAGAAGAAGGGGATAGGAGTTTTCATCTAGTCTAAACTAGACTAGATGAGACTAGTTTTAGACAAAACTTTAGACGAAAAAAATAGTGTCAAAGATTTAGGCAGAGACCAAGAGACAAAAATTAATTAAATAAATATTAGGGATGGAGTCTTTATTTAGATAGCTAGATTAGCTAGGAAATCTTGGTAGATGGAGTGTAGATATAGGATTTGATCAAAAATTTGAACAATCAAACAAGTGCAAAAGAATTTGAATAAAAGAGAGGGCACTAGTGGCATTGATATCACATGTGATTAGGGGCTAATATTGCATGTAGCACTAGATTTGAATAAAATGTATGCCACATGCACATATGAATATTTGAGAGAGGCAAGCACTAGAATTGCATAGAAGGAGATGGAAGGGCAAGGTAGAATGGACACTACACCCCAAATAAAAGATTGAGGTACAAGGGAAGGTGGAGGGTTTTATTTGCATGAGTCATGCAAGATTACATCCATGCATGCATAATGTATTAAGGTGGTGACACATATCACATATGTATGAATGAATGAGGTAGGTAGATTTGGATCCATACACATATATGTGACTTGGTTTTAAAATACTAACAACAAAAGGCCACATACATGTATATGGTGGAAAATAGATGATATCAAAGGAGAGATGTATGGCAAGTTAGTAGATGGAATGGGAAGTAAAAGATATGCCCACAACTCCACTTGGGCATTTAACATATATCAAAAGCCCAATAGGATTTAGTAAGAACCAAATGCAATGTATCAAGAGGCAAATACAATTAATAGTGCATATGAGATAAGAACCAAATGCAAAAGGGTTTTATATGATGCTCAAATGCAATGTGGCATGATGACATGAGAATGATATAATTATGATGCAACAATTATATGTAGAAAGTAGCATTTTATTATTAGACCACGTAGCATTACAGATGTTAGACAGATGGGATGCTACAACTCTCCCCCACTAAACAGGAATCTCGCCCCGAGATTCTAGGAAGAAGAAGAAGACACGAAGAGGGTAGGATACTTGGCACGGAGCTCATCCTCGCGTTCCCAAGTGGCTTCATCAACGGAATGGTGCGACCACTGCACCTTGCAGAACTTGATGGACTTGTTGCGAGTCCTTCTTTCTGCGACTTCTAGGATTTTTGTGGGGTGTTCTTGATAAGACAGATCTTCTTGGAGATTGATGAGTTCATGGTCCATGGTCCTGCCGGGATCCTTGAAGCACTTCTTGAGTTGAGAGATATGGAAAACATCATGGGCCTTGAGTTTTTTAGGGAGCTCAAGAGCATAAGCAATTTCTCCTCTTCTTCCACGAACTTTGAAGGGACCGATGTATCTAGGAGCCAGCTTTCCTTTGATACCAAAAAAGTGCGTGCCTCTCATGGGAGTGACACGACGGTAAACGAGATCACCAGGAACATACTCCATGTCCGTGTGCTTTCTGTCATAGTTGCTCTTCTGGCGACTTTGAGCAACCTTCAGGTTTTCAAGAATTATGTAAACCTTCTCCTCCGCTTGAGTTACAATGTCGGGGCCAAACAATGTTCTTTCACCTGCGCCTGACCAACCAATCGGAGTTCTGCATTTGCGTCCATATAGAACCTCAAATGGTGCCATCTTTAGACTTTTCTAGAAGTTGTTGTTGTAAGAGAATTCAGCATAAGGAAGGCATTCTTCCCACTTCATGCCGAAAGAGATAACGCAAGCACGGAGCATATCTTCCAGAATCTGATTGATCCTTTCAACTTGTCCTTGCGACTGAGGGTGGTAAGATGTGCTGAAGTTTAACTTTGTTCCCCAAGCATTTTGGAAACTGCTCCAGAAGTTGGAAGTGAAGATGCTTCCACGGTCTGAGCTGACCTCAAGAGGAACCCCATACAGAGAGACAATTCTGTTGATATAGAGCTCAGCCAACTGAATTGCAGAAATTGTTTCCTTGACGGGAAAGAAGTGAGCCACTTTAGGAAGCCTGTCGATGACAACAAAGATTGCATTGTTGCCCTTCTGCGACCTTGGAAAACCAGTTATGAAGTCCATCTCTACTTTCTCCCATTTCCATTCCGGAGGTTTCAATGGCTGTAGAAGACCGGAAGGTTTCTGATGGACAGCTTTAACTCTGCGGCAAACATCACACTCCGAGACATACTTGGCACAACATTGTTTCAACCCAGGCCACCAATATTGTGTTTTCAAGTCCATGTACATCTTAGTGCTTCCAGGGTGGATAGAAAGAACAGAATCATGCGCCTCCTTAAGAACTTGCTCTCTCAATCTCGGGTCGTTCGGAACAAACATCCGGTGTTCAAAGAATAGAGCTCCTTGATCATCGACGTGGAAGGACTCATACCTCGGCAGCTGAATGTTGGAGATGATGTTTTTGGCGTAAGCATCACCTCGCTGACTAGCACGAATATTTTCTTCCAAGAGAGGGGTTGCTAGAAGATTCAGAAGATACCCTTGATCCACAATTTCAAGGTTGAGTTGGCGGAATTCCTCGCACAAGAGAGGCTGTTGTTCTTCCACCATGAGGTTGTTGACATAAGCTTTTCGGCTGAGAGCATTGGCCATGACATTAGCTTTGCCCGGAGTGTAGTTGATTGTGAGATCGAAATCATTAATTGCTTCAATCCACCTCCTCTGACGAAGGTTGAGATCAGGTTGTGTGAAGATATACTTCAGACTCTTGTGATCAGAAAAGATCTCACAACGGTTGCCAAGCAAGTAGTGCCTCCATACTTTCAGAGCAAAGACAACTACTACGAGCTCGAGGTCATGTGTAGGATAGGTGATCTCATGCGTCTTCAACTGTCGAGAGGCATAAGCAACAACTTGTTTTTCTTGCATAAGGACCGCACCCAATCCTTGCAATGAGGCGTCACAGAATATCTGGAAAGGCTTTGATGTATCTGGAGGAATCAAGACTGGTGTGGAAGTGAGCTTCTCCTCGAGTGTTTCAAAGCTTGCTTGACATGCAGGAGACCAAAGGTATTTCTTGCCTTTCTTGAGGAGATCGGTAAGAGGCTTCGCAATCTTCGAGAAGTTCTGAATGAAGCGATGACACTAACTAGGCAAACCAAGGAAACTCTGGACTTCTTTGACATTTTTGGGTGGAAGCCAGTCAACAATTGTCCGAACTGTTTCTGGGTTGACGGCAATGCCCTTGGCAGAGATGACGTGACCCAGATAGGTGACTTCAGGCAGCCAGAACTCACACTTGGAGAACTTTGCTTACAGGCGGTTCTCACGAAGCTTGTTTAGGACACACCGAAGGTGTTCTTCATGTTCTTCCTTTGACTTAGAATAGACTAGAATGTCATCCAGATAGACCACAACGAACTTACCCAGATACTCCATGAAAACCGAGTTCATAAGCCTCGAGAAGGTGGCAGGTGCGTTGGTGAGACCGAAAGACATGACTGTGTACTCGTACAGGCCATAGAGGGTGGTGAAAGCTGTTTTGGGAACATCTTCTTTGCGAATCTTGATTTGATGATATACACTTCTCAAGTCAAGCTTAGAGAAAACCACAGCTCCAGCTAGCTGATCGAAGAGATCATTAATCCGCGGAAGGGGATATTTATTCTTGATGGTTTTAGCATTGAGAGCCCGAGAGTCAACACAAAGTCTATCAGTCTTGTCTCGCTTCTTCACAAAGATGGTTGGGCTACCCCAAGAAGAAGTATTGTGCTGAATGAAACCCAACTTCTCTTGTTCATCAACCTGACGTTTGAGTTCAGCCAACTCAGCAGGACCCATTTTATAACGCCGCTTGGAGATAGGAGCGGTTCCAGGTTCAAGCTCAATCACAAACTCAACCTCTCGATCAAGAGGCATACCTGGAAACTCTTCAGGAAAAACATCTGGGAACACACAGACCACCGGAACACTCTAAATAGCCTCCATAGCATCATCATTCAGAGCCGCCAAAGAGAAAAACTGAATTGCAGGAGTCAGACTTGGGAAATAGACTGTATGGCCTTCAGGAATTTTCAGAGAAACCGAGCGTTCAGCACAATCAATCACAGCTGCATTTGTTGTTAACCAATTTATGCCCAAGATAACATCAATGTCAGAATTTCCCAGAATAATTAAGGAAGCCGGGAACGAAGAACCACCAATCTCAATTTGATTGCCATGGCTGATTTTGGAAGATGCCATTGTTGCTCCAGGAGAAAGGACCATTAAACATTTAGGGAGAGGATCCATTGCTAACTCGTTCTCATTTGCAAACTTGTGAGAAACAAAAGAATGCGATGCACCAGAATCGAACAAAACTCGTGTAGGAACTGAGTTAACAGGAAGCATACCCATCACAACTCCAGGTGCATGCTCTGCTTGTGCGATGTTGACACAGTTGGCACGAGCAACTGTACACCCGGGCTTGGTGTTGATGTTGAGATCCCGCGGTGGAGGTGCACGAACCATAGAAGAACTTGCCGCAGGTCTTGGAGGTGGTGGTGAAAGAGCTTTGTTGTTCATTGGACAACTCCAGTGTTGATGCCCAGTGTTCCCACAGGTGTAACAGGCACCAGGTGATCGTGGAGCAGCGTAGCCAAGGACTCCGCCAGGAGCTCCAGGGTAGTTGTGGTTGTAGCCCCTAGGAGCCGCGGTGAAGGAGTTTGGTGGCCTTGCCACGTAGCTTGACGGTCTTGGTGGAGCCGGGAGCGACGGTGGGGTGTTAGGAACCCACACGCGGCGCTTAGAAGGAGCTGTCATAGTTGAAGAGCTTGCTGCGTCGCGGCTGTGTTTCTTGGACTCCACAAACACTTGCCTACTTGCTTCCTCCTGTAGAGCTGTATGTTGGAGTTCTAGAAAAGACCCCGGCCTTGCATGAGTGATTGCATATTTGATAGATGCATTGAGCCCTTGCATGAACCTCTTTTGCTTCTTCTTGTCATCAGAGATCTCATCACCACCATACCGAGAAAGATTCATGAAGTTTCTGATATAGGTATTGACATTGTCATTGCCCTGCTTGAGGTTGAGAAACACTTCCTTCATCCTTTCCATGACAATTTCTGACAGGTATTGCTCTTTGAAAGCCCCAGTGAACTGCTCCCAAGTAGGCTGAAAACCAGAGTGGTTTGCCTTCAGGTAATTTTCCCACCACAGAGCTGCATCTCCCTTCAGAAGGTGAGTGGCACATTTTACCCATTCTTGCTCAGGAACATCAGCAGTCATCAGCAACCTTGACATCTCACGCAGCCAATCATCAGCATCGAGTGGTTGATCAGACACCTCAAAGTGGCGCGGGTTGAACTTTAGAAAACTCTTGATGTCTCCTCGCTTGGGAGGTGGAGGTAGCGGAACAAACTCATTCCTCCTGACACTTTCTTCAAAACGCTGCTGGTTTTGCTGCATTGCTCCCAAGGCATTAGCAATACTTGACAACGCAGCCCCTAGTTCAGGTGGTATGTCCTCCTCAGAACGGCGTGGTGGTGCCATCCTGTGATTGATATAAAACTCAAGTCAGTACCATAATGGAGAATAATAATAATCCAAAATAGTACCAAAATGGAATTAACCAAGATTTAAAGGATACAAATTACTAAGATGATATTAAAATATCAACAGAGTTCAAAGCACCTAGAAGATATTAAGCATATCGCACATGAATGAACAAGGAGTGTGGTACACAAGCTAACAAAGAAAAAATGTCCGCAAATTTCGGCATTAAAATACCACTATATGCGCAAACCCACTTAACGAATCAAGATTAGTAACTCTACCAATTCAATATACAAGAGCGAATGATAAAAGTAGTGGTATGGTCGCGACTCCATCCCACACGCAAATCATTACTCCGCACATGAATAAGTAAAACACATATCCCAACACCTTCTTCTTAAGATAAACCTAAAGATTAGTAACTACGGAAACGAACACCCCAAAGAAGATAGTGTCGGATAACAAAGAGCAAGACAGATCGCGTCGGTATACAACGAATCAGATAGATCGCGTCGGTTTACAAAGGCATGTCGGTATGGAATGTACCAACAGTTGATAACCAAAAGACAGATAGAGATAACATTTGGATGCAACAGATAGACAAGGAATTCACACACACACACAACCTATGGTACTACGGAACCCCGAACACGTGAATCCTAGTTTGAATTTTAGAAGAGGATTGAAAACATTACACTTCCTTACCAGAAAAGGGTGGGTGGGTGGGTAAGAAGAAAAATGGAAGCAGTCCTACTCTCACGTTTTTGTTTTTCCCTAATATACATAGCTACCAAAATATTTGCTAGACTGACAACGACCATTTGGCTGAGACCCTGAAGGGTGGGATGGCTCTGATACCAATTGTAACTACCTCGGACCCTACACTCTAAGTTCAAGCTTGGATGAAACGGAAGTGGTTAAAATAGTACATCGGGGGTCCAGGGGACTGCCCACGTGTAGACCCGTCGGCCGTCCTAACCACTTCCAAGACATCGGGACAAGAGCGAGCGGCGTAGGCAACAGGCGAAGAGATCAAATACATACACAAGTGAGTATGTATGCAAGCTACCATACAACAGTTCTCAGAGCCATTCCATCTAAAAGAAATAGAAATATTGCAACGCCATACGACAAGATCCAAATATCCTAGATAGAGATAATAGTTTAGGATAGCTCCTCATACATCAAACATCAGAGTATCAGGCGGAAGCAGAAAACAAGATCCGAGTACGGATAAGAAGCAAATCGGCATAAGATGCCACATAAATAAACACATCCCGCCCACAGATCTCACGGATCCCCATCCCCGGAATCTCTACACCGAGTGGTCGTTGCCAACATCATCTGTCTCCTCCACCCAGTATCCATCTTGCGAATACACCTGTTCATCTGAATCAAACAATTTATCGTGTGAGACCCTAGGGGTACTCAACAAGTCTTTATGCCTCTAAAGGGGACATATACCTGGGGTGACGCAATTGCAGCAAAAGATAATAACTAACAAGTCTATAGATACTCGCTAACCATCCGCCTAACCAATGATAGACGGATGTCCGTTAATTAGTAACAACAGTTATAACAGTATAAAGTAACAGATCCATCCTCCTTCTCGCTTACCAACGAGAAAGCGGACGAACAACCCAGCCGTTGGCAGTTTTATTAACCATTCCATGAGTATTGCACTATTTACTAGTCAAATATTTGGTCAAATTAAAAGCGGTACTTTAGTTATACTTGTCTATGATCGAGAAATTGTGCTCCAAGTCGTCCATAACCGCGGACACGGCTTTCAGAAAGATTTACCCTGCAGGGGTGCACAAATAGCAACACACACTCGATCAACCTCGAAAATCCAACTCAAAACCCAACGAGGCATTCACGACAAAGCGATCACAGGATTCAGAAATATTTCAGGGGTCACCCCATTAAGCTACCCGCAACGAAGTTGGCCGGCTCCGAGACGGACCCAAGGTTTGCGTCAATGACTGTAAACGACTGGGAACCCAAAAGTGTGACTGGGCTTGTCGATACCGCGAAAGCACTCCGCATCCAAAACAGTACAGGCGCTCCACGCACAATCTTAAATAAAACAGTAAAGCATGGCATAAGTACAGGATAGTAACAAAACCCCAAACTACTTTATGGCCCCAAGAAATAGAAATGAATCAAGCTCTGGCTCAGGAGGGGTCCACGGCCTCCCGGATGTGGATAGTGCGAATAGTCAAGGAACAGGAATCAAGTACTCGGGGTCCTACGGGACACAAGTGAGCATGAAAAACCAAATAGCAGATATTGCTCACCGGTGCCTCTTTCATTAGTTGTCCCATTACTACTCAGGTTAAGTTGTTTAGGTACCTCGTTATCCATCAGACACTCACATACCCAACACATGTTGTTCTACGACTCGCGTGGCTCAAACAACTCCTTTAGTAATGGCTCATGGGATGGAGGAACAAGCTTCGGTGGGGTTTAAAAGTAAAGGCTATGCAGTACTTGGGATTCAATTTAATACAATCGCGACTCAATGATGCAAGAATAAGATAGAGGCAATAGGTACTATATGTTTGCAATCATGTGGTAGTGCTTGCCTGGCAGCTCAGTTGAAGCGAGAGACGGATCTGGGTAGTACTTCTTGGATTCCTAATATTTCCCTTCCTCGGCGTCTATTCGAAAGAAGAACCAAACAAACAAGGGCCAACATAAATAAAGTGCACAAGCATATGAATAAAATGCGACAAGCAAACAAGCATGCCATGATGAATGATGCACAATTTACATGGCAATAATGTAGCATGGCGTGGGTGAGGTGTGGGGTACAAGAATAAAGCATTTTATTAGGTTTTAGTCATGTTTTGCTCCCATAACACTTGGTGTCCACTTAATATTTATATGATGCATGCTGCAATTCAGAACATGTAACGCATAGTTAGAACGGGCTCATCGCGCTGATCGATTTAGACGTATTATTTATTAAATTTGGAGTTGTAGATTTAAAGTTATTAATTAATTAAGAAAAGGCATTTTTATTACATTTAACAATTTCAAAAATTTAAGTAAGTCAAACATTAATTTGGATGGCAGATTTGAAATCCTCACATTTTTCTGATTCAAAAACATATATTATTTGTATTATTTGGAATTACCAATTAAAAGATATTATTTTCTGGATTTAAAACATTTAAACAAATTCTGGAAAAGATTTTTATTACATAAAAAGATCACAGACTTTTAGTACACAGAGGAAACTAGCCACAGACACTAACATGTGGGCCCAATGCTGACTCAGCGCAGGTGGGGCGCAGCGGGTAAGGTGGTGTTTTCTTTCTAGACTTTTCTCACCTCGAGGCGCCCCACCCACTCTCGGTGACATGTGGGCCCGTGTGCTACGGGGCCACCTCGCGTGTGTCTGTGCCCGGGTGTGACAAGTGGCGGAGTGGAGGGGTGGCGGTGTGAGGGTTCCGAAAATGCGGGGGTCTCTTTGCAAAACGATCTGGGTGTTTGTTGTCTGAATTACAGATTTCAGAAAATTTTAGCTAAAATGACTCAAGTTCAGATAGAGATGCAGAGTAATCTAGCCAAAATTTTGGGATGCCGTAAAAATGAAAGTTGTAGATCACGCGAAGATGTACAACAATGCAGAAGGGAGTTTCTTCCGAGGAAGCTCTTACGAGCCGGAAAAAGAGGAACGAACAGAGAGGTTCAGTTTAAACGAGACAGTTTCAGAACGCAGATTCTCGATCGATCTTCGGCAAAGGATTTCTTCGTGCTCGGATCTCCAAATCGAACGCCGTTTGTTCCTGGAGGGAGCTAGATAATAGGGGTACTTGTTCTGTACAAAAAGATATCGCAAAGGACCTCTGAGATCCCGGGAAAAATTAAGAGAAGAAGGGTCCTGGGAGAGACTCGAGTCACTGTCGATGTCGCTCCCGTGCCAGCGCGGGCGGCGAGCACGTCGCGGCGGCGATCTGGAAAAGTTCGAGGGGGCCAGAGGAGAGGAAGATAGTAGGGGGGATGCGGTTGTGGCTCACCGAGGGTTGCTGGCGGGGTTCGTTGACCTCGCGACTATGGAGATGCTCCGGAGAGGGATAGGTCATGGCGGCGAGGTGCTCCTCCGACGAGGTGGCTGCTCCGGCTCCTCCCGCGGCTTCCGAGCGGACGGTGGCATCTTGGCGAATGATCCTCGGCTTCAGCGGTGCTCAGCGGTGACCACGGCGTCGACACAGTCAGAAACGACCTCCACCCATGGTGGCTCTCTCTCGGGGATAAAGAGAAGGTGTGAACAAAAAAAGGAACCTGGCTGGCGGCGCTGATGGGGAAGAGGGGATTCGACTAGGGTTAGATAAGGAGGGGGAAAAGAAAAGCGCTCGGGCAGCCAGAGCAGACGACGGACTCCCGTCCTCCTCGTGCTCAAGGTAGACGACAAACAGGGCCTAGTGAATCGGTTGGGCTGGGACGAGACGTACACTGCTGTTGGTTCTAGTTGCAAGGAAGGTAGAAAGAAAAGGAAAAAGAAAGGAACGGTCAGGTTGGAACAATGTAGCCAGCTCCTTGAGGTAGATCGATGCACCAGGTTGAGGTTTAGTTAGCTGGAGTGTGTAGGTGTATGTGTGTGTATAAGTACGGTGATTAGGATTTTGGAAAAGAAGAAGGGGATAGGAGTTTTTATCTAGTCTAAACTAGACTAGATGAGACTAGTTTTAGACAAAACTTTAGACGAAAAAAAATAGTGTCAAAGATTTAGGCAGAGACCAAGAGACAAATTTTAATTAAATAAATATTAGGGATGGAGTCTTTATTTAGATAGCTAGATTAGCTAGGAAATCTTGATAGATGGAGTGTAGATATAGGATTTAATCAAAAAATTTAACAATCAAACAAGTGCAAAAGAATTTGAATAAAAGAGAGGGCACTAGTGGCATTGATATCACATGTGATTAGGGGCTAATATTGCATGTAGCACTAGATTTGAATAAAATGTATGCCACATGCACATATGAATATTTGAGAGAGGCAAGCACTAGAATTGCATAGAAGGAGATGGAAGGGCAAGGTAGAATGGACACCACACCCAAAATAAAAGATTGGGGTACAAGGGAAGGTGGATGGTTTTATTTGCATGAGTCATGCAAGATTACATCCATGCATGCATGATGTATTAAGGTGGTGAAACATATCACATATGTATGAATGAATGAATGAGGTAGGTAGATTTGGATCCATACACATATATGTGACTTGGTTTTAAAATACTAACAACAAAAGGCCACATACATGTATATGGTGGAAAATAGATGATATCAAAGGAGAGATATATGGCAAGTTAGTAGATGGAATGGGAAGTAAAAGATATTCCCACAACTCCACTTGGGCATTTAACATATATCAAAAGCCCAATAGGATTTAGTAAGAACCAAATGCAATGTATCAAGAGGCAAATACAATTAATAGTGCATATGAGATAAGAACCAAATGAAAAAGGGTTTTATATGATGCTCAAATGCAATGTGGCATGATGACATGAGCATGATATAATTATGATGCAACAATTATATGTAGAAAGTAGGATTTTATTATTAGACCATGTAGCATTACAGATGTTAGACAGATGGGATGCTACATAGGTCACCACTCCCAATCCTCAAAAGATCAAGAGGTTTGGGTGGCTAGTGAGAGAGATCTAGGAAGATTGATCTCTAAAATTAATTGAGGAGAGAGATTGTTCAAGAGCTAGGTAGGGAGCAGGAAGATGGGCTCCTTAAATAGGGCCCTTCAATTTGAACCCTTACCCTGTTTCACGATGCTCGCAAGTAGTACCAATGGCCAATCGGAACTTCCGGTGGTGCTTGCTCCAACGGCTCTAACGTCGTGGAAACTGCCACAAAGTACAGACTAGAAGTTTCATCAGCACGTGGCTAGAACTTATGACCGATAGTTCCTGCTAACTTCCAACCAAGTTCTGCTAATAGGAAAACACATACAGAAAGCATATTGACCGGGTTCCTGGGATCGGCGGAACTTTGCTAGAACGAGTCCTGAAAGTTCTGGGTCGTGAAACCCCCTTACTAGAGCTACCAGCGGTCCATCAGAAATACCACTAAGAAAAAGTACCAAGAGAACAAAGGGGCGTGCAAATGAAGTGGCAGTACAGGCCGGAAGTACCGTTCATATGGGACCGGAAGTTCCGACCGGTACTACCGGTCAACTTCCGGTCATGTTCTGATTATTCGGTCATGCTTACAGAACGTGTACTGGGAGTGTTCCTGAGGTCACCGGAACTGAGCCAATACTTTTGTCGGTACTTCAGGAGACACCGGCTCCATATAAAACTATGGATCAAAACTACCGATGCTTCATTGGTACTTCTGGCCAGAGCAGAAACAGCTCAAACGCTCAAGTAGATCTCTCTCTCACTGAAAACTAGGAAGGTTGTGGGGTGCAAGTATGGTTTGTGCAAGAAACATATCCCCCTCAACCTTCTGAGGTGGACCCCCTCTTGATAATACGGGCTCCTAAAACAACAAATAGAGATAAATAAAAACAAGGAGCATCGTCTTCGAAAGTCTTCACGAGAAGGTCCACGTAAAAATATGTGCAAATGTATAATCCCTGCAACTTAGGGACACGATTAAACAACAAGAGGAGTTGTCATCTACACCAAAATACATAGAGATAACAATGACCTTTCAATCTCCCCCCTTTTGGTCTTTGCTAACAACCCTATAAGATTTGCATATAGATAGTATATGAAGCAACTACATTTGTAAAGTTAGTAGGAGATACTCCCCCTACATGTGTGCATGAATTGAATTTGCTTATGGAATCCAACATATCCACACAAAAGAGTAAGCTCCCCCTTAACTTCACAAAACCTAGACAAGTGCAAAGATGCAAGAGTAAATGTGTGAAGTCGTACCTTTGCACCAACAATCATATGGTGAGATTCAAGATAATGGGCAATAATCGAATGTGCTCCACCATATACATCCAACAACAAGAATACCACGAGAATATCACATAGCTCCCATAAATACACATAGTCTCATACATAGAGTAGCACAAGCACAAATAATAAGGTTCAAAAGCACACATAGAGATAAAGATTTTCATGAGCATAGAAAGATCAAAGGAAGAAAGAGCTCATAACATGACCCATGCAAATCCCGTAGCAACCTAATAGACATATTTCTCCCCCTTTGGCATCAAGATGCCAAAGAGGGACAAACATCATGTGTGCATGCCCCAACCACCACGATAGGGAGAGGAGGGCTCGAAGGTCCAAGTGGCATGATCCTATCTAGTTGGCGGAGGACTAGTGACTGTGTCTTCATCTTCACTATCTATCCACTTGCAAATTTCCTCAACCCACTTGGCCTTGGACAGGGTGGTAGAGCTAGAAACGGTGAAGACCTCAATATCTAGCTTCCTCATGATATCCTTCTCCCTCTTGACATTGTGCCTTCTATCCACATAATCTTGATACTCATGATCTTGCGTGAAGCAAAAGGATTTCCTGAGATTCATCATCAATGTCTTGGCCCAAGAGGGTTGTATCTCTATCTTCGGAGGTGCAACAAACTCCTCATGATCATCATCACTAGACACATCCTTGTTGGCAGTCCTTTCTTTCTCCTTTTGGGCCTTCCAAATAGCGGCCGCCTTTTCTTCTTGAGACTGAGTCAATTTGTGCTTTTTCACATGAAGGCATTTCTCCTCATGGATGGTGAAATTGTCTTCGGGGAAAACAAGTGTTGATGTCTTCAAGCCACTTGGCATTGATGAGCATCTGAATGTATAGAGAATTGGGACAAGAGAGCTTCTCTAGCATAGCTTCCCAAATCTCAGTGAAGAGGTAGTCCATCACATGAAGTCTCTTCATGGAGGAGGAGAGGTAGACCTTGAAGCACAAATGCCGTAAACATCACCCGAAACCCAATGGGAGGGTTAGCGATTATCTCTGCACTAGGGACCTGGCACTCTTTTTCCTTAGCAGGAATGAATCCGGGCAGGCGCAGCTAGCGCTGCTCTGACTTCTTCATGGTTGAGCGCTGCAAGCTACCGTTGGTGACCCTTGACGCTGCATCCTTCTTCTTGGGGGAGGCAGCGGTACTCGATCCAGCGCTTATGGTCTTCTTGCTTTTCCCCATCGTGGAGGAATGTCTTTTTTGCACGGCTCGAAGAAACATGCTTGGGAATATGCAGAGCATGTCCATGACACCAAACGGGAAAACAATGGTAGCGCATGTTGGGGGAGAAAGCAAACATTGCAAGGAAGAAGAAGAAGTAAATGGTGAAAGGAGAGGGAAAAAATACTATAAACCCCCATTACTTATGCAGAAGGCAAATGAATCCTAGCCGCATATTCAGGAGCTACAAGGCATGGAGCACATCAAGGAGGACACGTGGCGACCCAGGAACCAAATCATCACCGCACTTTCCCTACTATGCACGTAAATCGAGGGGGCACAATTAATACCCATTTTACGCGGCATGCGGTCAAATCCGGTCAGCCTTCTGCTAGAGCCCACTATGCCATGTCCCGTCAGTCTTTCCTAATGATGGTTGATCTCACCAATCGTCATCCCTAACATCATCATCTATTCAAACCAGACGCAGCTCACCAAGGAATCTAATAGAACTTTTGACTGTATTCATAGAGCTGAACGCCTAAGTCGAGTAATTCTTTGGATGTGGCCATGTTAGACTAAGATTGAGTTTCTGCTCGAGTCTATGACTTGAACAAACAATTGGGGGCTACTCCCAGCGGGAGCGCTGGTCGCGCACCGATGTTCTTTCGGGTCCAATGAAGCCTACAATACTAACAAACTGAAGCCATCAAGCACAAGGACTCGAGTCCCTGCCTGAATCTACAATTCGGCCAGACACCCAAGGATACTCCAAATTGGAGCACTAATCATGCAATGATAGAACCTTCAAGTGGTACGCTCCAAGTCCTCACCTGAATCCATGATTCGGCTAAAAACTCGGGGGCTACTCCCATATGGAGTACTATTTCATGCATCTAACAATGTGATGTCATCAACGAGACTCTTAGCATCATCTGAAGTAATTCCAGATTGGTGTGATCATGCAGTCAATGATTTTCAGTTTCTGCTCGAGTCTACGACTCAAACAGACACTTGGGGCTACTACCAAAGGGAGCGCTGGTTGCGCCCCTATAGAAAACAAGGTATTTGTACAATGGTCTGTTGTGTCGACTACGTCTGCAATGTTGACTTGTCTATGGAAATCGACAACATCAGTGACTTCGCCCACGCACATTGCAACACCAAATTCTAAGACGGTGTCTCCTTGGCCACCTGAAACACCTCCGTGGTGATAAACATTTGGATGTTGTGTTTATGTGACACATTGCAAATGTATCTATAATTTTTGATGTTCCATGCTTGGTTTTATCCACTTTCTTGTGTTTTGTTCCAACTTTGGAGTACTTCTCATATGATTTCTTGGTCTAACCTATTAACAAGAGCCACAGTGCCAGCTGCCTGTTTTCTGTTGTTTTTGGTTCCAGGAAAGTCAAAAAATGAATATTCTCGGAATTGGACGGGACAAAAGCCAAAGTGCCTATTATTCCAAAAGTCATCAGATGCCAGAATACGAGACGGAGAGGGGCCAGAGGCCTTCCACACCACCTGGCCGCGCGGCCAGGCTGGGCCCGCGCCAGGGGGTGGTGTGGTGGCCCCTGGCACCCCCTCGGCGTCCCCATCCGCCTATAAGATGCCCCTTGGACGTAAACCCTAAGTGCCCGATCAAAAATCCACGAAAGAGTCCGTAGCCGCCATCATCTCCATCCCTAGATCGGGAGGGATCTGAAGCTCTTTCCGGCACCCTAATACATTGCAAATGTATCTATAATTTTTGATGTTCCATGCTTAGTTTTATCCACTTTCTTATGTTTTGTTCCAACTTTGGAGTACTTTTATTATGATTTCTTGGACTAACCTATTAACAAGAGCCACAGTGCCAGCTGCCTATTTTCTGCTGTTTTTGGTTCCAGGAAAGTTAGAAAATGAATATTCTCGGAATTGGACGGGACAAAAGCCAAAGTGCCTATTTTTCCGGAAGGGATCAAGTGCCAGAATACGAGACGGAGAGGGGCTAGGGGCCGGCCACACCACCTGGCAGCGTGGCCAGGCTTGGCCCGCGCCATGGGGTGGTCTGGCCGACCCCAGCACCCCCTCGGCCTCTCCTTCCGCCTATAAGTTGCCGTCGGGATGAAAACCCTAACCACCCGATCAAAAATCCACGAAAGAGTCTGTAGCTACCGTCGTCTCTGTCCCTAGATCGGGGGGATCTGAAGCTCTTCCCGGCACCCTTCCGGAGAGGGGAATTCACCCTAGAGGCCTTCTTCATCACCATGCAAGCCTCCGGTGTGATGCGTGAGTAGTTCATCCTTGGACTACGGATCCATGTAGTAGCTAGATGGTTGGTTTCTCCTCCTTTGTGCTTTCATTTTTAGATCTTGTGAGCTCCGTTCATGATCAAGATCATCTATTTGTAATCCATACATGTTGTGTTTGCGGGGATCCGATGGATATTGATATGCTATTTCAGATTGATTATTGATTCTATCATGTCTTTGTTATTTGAGATCTTGCATGCTTTCCGTTGTTAGTAGCTATCTTGGCCAAGTAGATGCTAGCAACTCCAAGAGTTAGTATTTATGCTCGATAGTGGGTTCCTGCCTCTGGTAATCTGGGGAAGTAACAGAATTCTCTAAGGTACTAGATGTGTTGTTGCTACTAGGGAGAAAACAACGATCCTTTGTTCATAGAACAATCATATTGTTTACTTTACACACAGTTCGTAAAGCAATAATCTATTGCTTGTAACTTAATACTAGAGGGGGTTCGGATGATAACCTGAAGGTGGATTATTAGTCATAGATGCAGTTGGATGGCGGTCTATGTATAATGTTGTAATGCCCAATCAAGTCTCAAAGGAGTCAAGATGATTAGTATATGCATGTATTGCTTTCTCGATGTTTGTGAATTGCCCCGCTATAATTTTTTCACCCAGCATGTTATCTATCTTAAGGAGAGCCACCTCTAGTGAACTATGGATCCTAGTCCTTGTCTTTTACATACAATCTATAATCTGTTTACTGTTTTGTGTTTACTTTCTGCAAACTTTTACTTCTTTCCATTCGATACGTTTAATCCTTTGTTTTCCGCAAAACATGGTGAGATTGACAACCTGATCGCAAATTGGGGACAAAGTTATGTGGTTGTGTTGTGCAGGTCTCCACATTGCTACTAGCACCAGTAGTGCGCCCTGCCAAGGCTTAGCTAGCAACACCTTTGGGGTGTTTCCTTGCTCCTACTGGTTCGGTTAAACCTTGGTTTCATAACTGAGGGAAACTTGCTGTTGTGCTCATCATACCTTCCTCTTGGGGTTCCCAACGAGCTCTACATCATCATTGCTCCAGCACTTTTCTAGGCGCCATACTCAGAGCCATCAAGCATTTTTCTAGCGCAGTTGCCGGGGAGTCAAGGACATCTTCACAAGGGGAGTCCCTCATAACCAATCTCTTTACTTTGTTATTTTGTTTTGCTTAGTTTCTTTTTGCTTTGTTTGCTTGTTTTTTATCAAGAACACACAAAAATTAGTTTTACAAGTTTGCTTTCTTATTTGAAAATCCACAAAAAAATGACTACTCTTGAAAACACTAAGTTGTGTGACTTCACTAGCACCAACAACAATGATTTTATGAGCACACCTATTGCTCCACCTGTGCCTGAAGATACTTTCTTTGAGATAAAACCTGCTTTGCTCAATCTTGTTATGAGAGAACAATTTTCTGGTATTGGTAATGAAGATGCTGCTTCCCATCTAAATAACTTTGTTGAACTTTGTGAGATGCAAAAGCATAGGGATATAGATGGTGATATTATTAAGCTGAAATTGTTTCCTTTCTCTTTGAGAGGAAAAGCTAAAGAATGGTTGAATTCCTTAACTAGGAATAGTATTGATTCTTGGACTAAGTGCAAAGATGCTTTTATTGGAAAATACTATCCTCCTGTTAAGATTATATCCATGAGAAGTGAAATAATGAAGTTTAAACAACTTGATAATGAGCATGTTGCTTAAGCTTGGGAAAGAATGAAATCTTTGGTAAAGAATTGTCCCACTCATGGACTGACTGCTTGGATGATCATCCAAACTTTTTATGCAGGATTGAACTATTCTTCAAGGAACCTATTGGATTCTGCTGCTGGAGGTACCTTTATGACCATCACTTTGGGTGCTGCAACGAAACTTCTGGACAATATGATGGTTAATTATTCTGAATGGCATACTGAGAGAGCTCCACAAGGTAAGAAGGTAAATTATGTTGAGGAAACTTCCTCCTTGAGTGATAAGATTGATATTATTATGTCTATGCTTATTAATGGGAAAGCCCATATTGATCCAAGTAATGTTCCTTTAGCTTCTTTGGTTGCTCAAGAAGAGTAAGTTGATGTGAACTTCATAATAAATAACAACTTTGGCAATAATGCTTATAGGAATAATTTTGGTAACAACAATTATAAGCCATATCCTCCCAACAATGGTAATGCTTATGGAAGTTCCTACAATAAGAGGAGTGCTCCCTCTCAACGTGAAGTTATGCTTAAAGACTTTATTAGTAAGCAAACTGCTTTCAATAAAACTATTGAGGAAAAACTCTCTAATGCTGAAAGAAATATAGCATCTTTGGCTGAAGCTCAATCTTCTTTGAATAAAATGGCTGCTAAACCTGAAACTAATGATAATCCCTTTGCAGCTACTAATGCCATACAAGTAAGAATTGATGAAAATGTTAGACTATTAGCAGAATTACATGCTAAGTGGGAAAGAGAAGATGAAATTGCTAGAAACATTAGTGTTTCTACTATTACCACCACTAGTGTTGAGGCTAGTAATAGTTCTACTACTTTAGTGATAAGTTTGATTTTGATCTTGATGGTTGCAATATCTCTGAAGTTATTAAGTTCCTACAAAAGCTTGCTAAAAGTCCTAATGCTAGTACTATGAACATGGCCTTTACAAAACACATTACTGATGCTCTCATAAAGATTAAAGAAGAAAAGATGAAACATAAAGCTTCTAGTCCTATAAAAAAAGAAGATGGTTGGGAACCCAGCATTAATATGAAAGTGAATAACTTTGATTTCAAAGCTTTATGTGATCTTGATAGTAGTGTTTCTATTATGCCTAGAAGGATTTATGATATGCTTGATTTGCCTCCACTTGAAGATTGTTATTTGAATGTCCCACTTGATGATAATGCTAAAAAGAAACTCATGGGGAGTCTTAATGATGTTCTTATTATGGTTAACAATGCCTATGTCCCTGTTGATTTCTTTGTTTTTGATGTTGAATACAATGCTTCTTGTCCTATTACTTTGGGAAGACCTTTTCTTAGAACTGTTGGTGCCATCATTGATATTAAAGAAGGCACCATTAAATATTAACTCCCACTCAAGAAAGGTATAGAACACTTCCCTAAGAAAAGAGAGAAGATTTCTTTTGTTTCTCCTATGAAAACAAAATTTGGTCTTAATGCTTCTTCATTTGAGAACACTTGATTCTTTTTCTTGCTTCTTATGCCTAACTTAAAGGCGTTAAAGAAAAGTACTTATTGCGAGATAACCCAAAAGTTTTAGATGAGTCTTGGAGGTTATTACCTCTGTAATAACCTCTCCTTATCCTTTTTATTTGATTTTTGTGCCAAGAGTAACCTCTAATGAGAGAGAAGTAATGTTTGGGAAAGTTGTTGTCCCGAAACAGATTTATGTGCTTCACCGTAAAAGTTCGTGTAAAATCTCTGAACGTCGTTTTGAGGTGTGAATTTTTTTGCTTCTGCCCCAGGTTGTTATCTAACTTTTGTTAGCTCAACACTTTTTGATTTGAGCAACAGAAGGTCTTCGAAAAAATTCGTCTTTACCTGCTGATCTGTTTCAACATATTTCTGCCATTTTCTGCATTTGCTTCTTGTCGGTTCCTTTTTGAGTTCTTTTGGGGAATTGAGCTTTTTGAGGGAAGCGCTATAGTAGCTAGTGTTCTAATGGAAGTTTATTTGGTGTTAGAACTGAACCTTAAGACTTATTTATCTTGAGTGCACTAATGTTGCTAATAAAGATTGTGTGAAGTTTTGTATGAAGGAAAAATTTCAGGTGTATGGAAGGAATGAGTAATGAGATGAAGGATGGACTAAAGCTCAAGCTTGGGGATGCCACGCGTGTCACCCCAAGAAATATCCAAGAATTAAAAGCGTCAAAGCTTGGGGATGCCCAAGGACTCCCCTTATTCATCCATAAAAATCCCAGGTTTCTTCCAAACGCTTCATTTTTATTGTTTCATGCACAGTTGTGTTTTTCTTGGAGCATCTTATTTTTCGTTTTCGTTTTGGTTTTTAGTTTGCTTTGGTTTGCTTAGTTTTCTAAATAAATTGGTTGGACCCCCTCTTTCATTCATTGGTTTGCAAATAGTTTGGTTTGGTTTGGAAAAGAGTAGGAAAGTTCATGCTTATGTGGTAAAAAGAGCTTGTTTTTGACTATGGATTATGCTTTGTTATGCCATCCTTGATATTGTTTTGGATTTATGCTTAGTATTCTTTGCTGTAGCATGAATTGTTATAAACAATTGAGATTGATTAATGTGCCTTGGATGAATCATGCGTTGTTTTAGCATATTAAAGCATAGTATTGCGGTATTCTCCTTTGATGCTTTATTTGGGTTGACTTTGCGCATGCTCACACCATGTTATGACTATCCCAAGTCACCATAAGCCTTTATGATCCTTTAGTTTTCAACTTGTAGTATCACTTTATGCTTTTATCAATGATGTTTTGTCGCTCTGCATGATTATGGTCATTATTGCTCTCTTAGTTTGTCGCTCCCAGTCTTTTGCTAGCCTCCACAACCAAGTATGAGTTCCACTCATGCCTCCAACTCCCTAAACCAAGTTATTCCAAAGAGTCCACCATACCTACCTACTAGCTTATGCTATTCCAAGTATATTCATGCTTTTTTTTACCTTCCAAATTAAACTTGTTATGAGAAAACTAGTGATTAAAGCTCTCACGAACTTGATGGCACACTTTACTTTTCTTGCCCTTAATAAACTTGAACCATTGTGTCGTCTATGTTGTATATGCTTACACTTATTTGTTGGGAATTAGCAAAACCATTCTTTCATGGGGAATGCTTTCAACATTGCACTTGGTACTTGTACCTAGTTGATATCATGCTCTTTTGTATATGGATGTCGTCGGTGTGAAATGAAAGGGGAGCTTGTAAGTCCATGGAGTTATGTATATGTGTTAGAGAAACGCCTGGGCTGCTGGTCTAATCCATGCTGACATGGTGGAAACCTGCAGCGTAACCATAATGAGCTGTCTATGAAGCATTCTTCTTAAAAAAGAGTGTTATATTGAGAAAAAAAAGAGAAAAGAGAAAAAGAGAGAGAGTATGAAAAGAGGAAAGAGAGAAAAAAGCACCATATTCCCATGGTAAATAAGAAGAATGCTGAGATGCTCGTTGTCTGCTTGCCTTGTCATTTTGATATGGGGATTCTTCTGTATCATCGGGCAAGGGGTACCCCGTTGGCGGTTCTCAATTATACACATGTACTTACGATGACAAGAACTTACCGGTGACTAAACTTGAGTAGCATGAGGAGCATCCGTCGTATACAAGGGACATGAGATTTCTGACTTATACTTCATCAAGCATGTACACCATAGTTTGTTCACTTTAACCTTAATCACTTCAAGATGCTTGTGATAGGGGCAGTGAGAGCTGAAAGCTATAAGTACCATAATTTTTGGAAAGCTCTTTATGGGACTTGAATCCCTACTTCCTTCTATGAAGGCCTTTCTTCCACCATTATATTGAATCTCCACCTTCTATCTTTATGCACCTACTTTGAGAGCATAGTGGCCATTCTTAGTTCTATGTGCATTGTCCCAAGACTAGTTGATTGATGCATACTTTGATATTGCTTGTTTTAAACTTTTGTATCAGGTCACTCTTATGAACTTTGAAGTTGTCCTATGCATTTATATTTGCTACTCTATGAGGGACAAGCTGAATGCTATTATGCTATGTTTTCTTTATGTGAAACAAACAAACGTCTTGCAAAGCATTGTTATTAATGAATCTTTTGTTTGTGCCTTTTCATGTTGCAGCATAGTTTCTTTGCTTATTGCTAGAACTTTGTCTTTCATGTTATGATTGAAGAACTATGATCGCAGCTTTGAATGTTTTACAAATACATTGATCAAGTCTTTGATGGTGCATGTCACCTCAAAAAATATTCTTTCTTTTTATCACTTACCTACTCGAGGACGAGCAGGAGTTAAGCTTGGGGATGTTGATACATTGCAAATGTATCTATAATTTTTGATGTTCCATGCTTGGTTTTATCCACTTTCTTGTGTTTTGTTCCAACTTTGGAGTACTTTTCATATGATTTCTTGGACTAACCTATTAACAAGATGCCACAGTGCCAGTTGCCTGTTTTCTACTGTTTTTGGTTCCAGGAAAGTCTGAAAATGAATATTCTCGGAATTGGACGGGACAAAAGCCAAAGTTACTATTTTCCCGGAAGACTCACGGAGCCAGAAGGAGAGTCGGAGAGGGGCCATAGGGTGGCCACACCACCCCTAGGCACGGGTCCACCTAGGCCACGCCAGGTCATATTGTTTACTTTACACGCAGTTCGTAAAGCAATAATCTGTTGCTTGCAACTTAATACTGGAGGGGGTTCGGATGATAACCTGAAGGTGGATTATTAGTCATAGATGTAGTTGGATGGCGGTCTATGTATAATGTTGTAATGCCGAATCAAGTCTCAAAGGAGTCAAGATGATTAGTATATGCATGTATTGCTTTCTCGATGTTTGTCAATTGCGCCGCTGTAATTTGTTCACCCAGCATGTTATCTATCTTAAGGAGAACCACCTCTAGTGAACTATGGATCCCGGTCCTTGTCTTTTTCATACAATCTACAATATGTTTACTGTTTTGTGTTTACTTTCTGCAAACTTTCCATTCGATATGTTTAATCCTTTGTTTTCCGCAAAACACGGTGAGATTGACAACCTCATTGCAAGTTGGGGACAAAGTTCTGTGGTTGTGTTGTGCAGGTCTCCACGTTGCTACTAGCACCGGTAGTGCTCCCTGCCAAGGCTTAGCTAGCAACACCTTTGGGGTGTTTCCTTGCTCCTACTGGTTCGATTAAACCTTGGTTTCATAACTGAGGGAAACTTGCTGTTGTGCTCATCATACCGTCCTCTTGGGGTTCCCAACGAGCTCTACATCATCATTGCTCCAACATTTTTTGGGCGCCATACTCAGAGCCATCACTATGATGTAAACATAAGACCTACAGATACAATATGATGGCATGGCAACCGTACCCACTGTGCTCTACTAGTTAAAAACCGCACCAACAAGTGTGATGAAAATCCCGACGGACGTGTTGGGTACATATACATTGAAACTGGAGTCCGGCTTAGTAAGGCCTTCGCGGCATGAGTCGAACTACACCAGCAATTTCCGAATTTGAGTGTGGGGACTTGAATTTGAGTAGGTCATGATTGTTTTTGCCTAGGAGAAATTCATTGGTCTTGTTCCATCGGATGAACCAGGCACATGTATCACAATCCCTATGAACTAAATTAACACTTCAGTCAAGCCCGATAAACCTTCGAATGAATGAATTCTAAGTCTCCACCTGAATCTTCGATTCGACTTGACACTCGGGGGCTACTGACATAGGTATGCCCTACGTGTACTTACTATTCGCCTATCTGGTCTAGCCCATCGTGTGGCCCACTAGACGGTCTGCTGATGACGGTGAAGCCCGTACGATTCGGGTGAGGCTAGACCCGTAAATGATGTGACTCCTTGGGGGATTGGATAGGAATATTTACGGTTTTTCCCTCAATCTGTAACCGACTTGGACAGATCCCAAGACCTGTCTCCCCCATATAAGGGCCTGGAGGGAGCAACGAGGAGGGTACTCAATTCTTGTACACACACTGCTAGATTCAATCTGCGCACCATTGCCATCTCGGCACCCTTGTAAATCTTAAGTTCACCATCAATCAAGAGCATACAAGCAGGAGTAGGGTTTTCCCTCTAGGGGCCTGAACCTGGGTAAACCCCGTGTCCCCGTGTGCTTGCTTGTTAGCCGACGAAGTCTCCAGCGCACGGCTCTTCCTCAAAACCCAAGTCCATCAAATATGGGCATTGACGTGTTAACCCCATGTCATATACTCCTCTAGAAAGGGAAAACTCCAAGAAATCTAGAATTAAGAATTAACAGAGCATAGCCTTAAGTACTTTGACATGACGTTTGAATAACAAATAAGCTACCTTAACCGAACAAGATTATCAAGCTATCACAAGATAATTATAGCACATGAATTCACTTAATCCCTAGTGGGTAACAAAAGAAAGGTAAAAACCATAGCTTAGTTTTCACTATTCAATCACCACCACCATGTTACTCCATCCAATACACACATCTCCCACACATGTTCTTGCATACAAGTTGGATCAAAATGAGCAATTAAGAATAGCATACATGATATGCATCTACCAATACATATTACACACACATAGGTTCCAATATCATATATCAAATCATTGAATAAGGATCCACCATATAGGAATTACATATATGACCATAATCATGTTGGGAAGCTCATATGGTACTAGATCTATGAAGAACAAGAGAGAGAGAGAGAGAGAGAGAGAGAGAGAGAGAGAGAGAGAGAGAGAGAGAGAGAATTGTGGTTTAGCAAGAAATCCAACTTATCATTTCTTAAAATTTGGGGTTGCGAGGCTTATGTAAAAAAATTGCAACCAGACAAGCTTGATCCCAAGTCGTACAAATGCGTATTTGTAGGTTACCCTCTGTCACATCCCAAATTCTAGATTTGGTACTGCATACATACATGTCATTGCATCATGATCATCATTGAAAAATTTCAGTTTTAAAGCCTTTTTGCCAAAACACCTCTTCTTTGCTTGTTCTTCACATAATTAAGACTAGGTTTGGTTTTACCTAGCATCTGCTTGTATGACATTATATAGTCATTCCAGACGCTTAGTTCTATAGAGTTTTCAATTACAAACCCGTAGAAATTTGTTTCGCTCGATTCGGAGCTGCAGATCAAAAGTTAGGCCTGTTTTGGTTTTTGCTGAATTTCAGTTTCAGAAAACACAGACGGATTCAGTTACAGCAGAGTTTAGAAAAAGAATAAAGTATATGGAGGAAAAAAAAGAGACATCCCAGCCGGGCGGCAGCCAGCAGTTCACCCGGGGCCCAACTCGCAGCGCAGCATAGCACGCAGCGCATAGCCGGCCGCCAAGCGGCCCAACAGCAGCCCGCTCCCTCTTTCCCCTTTTATTTTTCCTCTTTTTCCTTTTGTTTTTTCTCTGACTACCGGGCCCCGCCTGTCAGCCCCTCGACGTGTTCGTCCTTGACCTGGAAACCACCTGACCCCAACTGGAACCGAACCCGGGGAAATCTCCTCCGATTCTCCCGATTTTGTTGCCCCTCGGTACAAATTGCCGCGTATATATCCTCCACTACTCACGTTTGCCCGATTTTTGCCGATTCACGAACCCTAGCTCCGCATGGGGAGCTCCCCATTGCCGCCACCGCCTCTGTCATTTGCGAGCAGGAGGTTCCGAGCGCTCCACCGCCTCCCTTTTTCCCCCACCCTACCCTCGTGGTCACCCGCCTCCCCTCACTGTTTTTCCCTACCTGCAGAGCACCGGACTGCCCTAGGGAAGCCGCCGGAGACCACCGCCCATCCGCCGCTCCAGCCGCTCCTCACCGCCGCCTGGGGGAGCAAGAGCCCGAGCAGAGCCTACCCCCGAGACCGCCGCACGCCGCCGCACACCGTAGGCCACCCCGCCGCCGCGAAGACCCACTGGAGAGATGCCCCCGTCACCGACCGAAGCCGCCGCAGCCCTCCCAGTCACTGCGCCGGTGAGTCCCACCGTGGTCGCTTTCAGCTGCTCGATCGCGCACCAACGGCCCAGATCGACTGGTTGACCCGCAGAGGACCGCTGACCGGTCAAAGGCTTAGTCAGTACCACGTCACCTTTGACCGCCCAGTCAGCAGGAATATTCCCGGAATATTCCCGCTGAATTTCTGGTTTTTGTTAAAATTGCAGAAAATTTGTATAACTTCAAAAATTCGTAGAAAAAGATCTACTGGGCCAAAAGTTACAAATAAGATATCGTTGGATTCAAGCATAGCAGAACCCTCCAGCAAATAATGGTAATGATGATGATGGAAATGATGATGATGATGCGGATAATGGTTATGGAGGTAATAATGGTGATGGAGGTAATAATGGTGGTTGAGGTAACAATGACGATGATGGAGGCAGTGACGATGATGGAGGCGATGAAGGGGACGCTTTTGCTGAAGAAAGCGAGGAGGAGGACCCCGAAGAGGTGGACTTTGAGGACTCGAGTGAAGAAGACTCAGGAGAGGTGTACACGCCACCACTATGGCATGCACGAGGATCGAAGCATCAGCGCATGGACTCCAGAACCTATTGCAATATGTTCATCAAATAGTTAGAGATGGTCCTCCAAAACTAGTCTTCGTTAGAGAAATTCGTTAGTCTTAGACATCGATCAATGTAACCTTCTGCACTATTAGATTATTGTGTTTAGAATGCTCAGTTAAGTACCTTGAAGTTCCAGGAATTTTTGTGAGATTTATTAAATGATATTTGGACAAGTTTGGGTAAAATTCGTGTTGTTATTGCTGCAGTTTTCTGCTGAATCTGTTGTACTGTACGATTTTTCATGTTTTACTGGTGACTGCGAAAAATCTGAAAAATTGGGATCTGGTGCGTAAGTATCTGTAGTATCTGAAGAAAAATCAGCAAAAATTCCTGACGAGTTTAAGTCAGGCAAAAAAAATCATGAACTGAACAGTATTGTTCTGCCAGATTTCTGGTTTTTGCTTATTTGTTGTTTTGTTATGCCTAATATTATTACCAGCGTTTCTAAACTATTTTGTACCAATATACTGTTAAGGAAAACCTGGAATAATAGTTGTTTGTGTGATTGCTTATGTGGTGATTTCTTATGGTTGTTGTGGATGAATTGTTGTTGCATTGAGCATGTTGCATGGGTAGAGGGCTATTTGCTTATCTTTAGTTGTTCCATCTAAAACTTTCCTATGCTGAACCGCAGATGCCGCCGAGACGCACCAATGACATGCCACCTGGTATGCAGCAGATGATGGAGGCACAGACCCAGCTGATGCAAGCTCTCGCCTAGCAGATGAACAACAACAACAACAACAACAACAACAACAACAACAACAACAAAAACAAAAACAACAACAACAACAACAATCTGAAGGACCACGTAGAGATAAACAAAACTTTTTTCCTACACGGTGATCCCAAGATCCAGCTCAGGTAGAAGGCCACGAGGATTACCACTAGACGCGTAGTTGTGGAATTGATGAAGCACGTCGCTTGATGCAGTGCAGTCCTCGCGATCCGTCCTGGTTCCACGATCCACGATCCGTTCTTTCTTCACGATCATCGAAGTGCTGAACGTACAGCACCTCCACCGGTATCCACACGTATGAGGAGGAGCGCCGGCGATGGACTGTTAGGTCCGGTACGGCGGCGACAGGACGGACTGGGGCTAGGGTTTCCAACACATGGAGTGACCTAACCTTGTATTCTAAGCACCTGCGCCCCAGCTTATATAGGGAGTGAAAGTGGGCTCCACTCACTTGTGGCCCATTCACTAAAAGGCCTATATTAGCCACTGCAAGTCTCACTTGCTGATTAAGTCCATGTCTCTATTTGGATCCAACCCAAATAGATATCCTGTTTGGGTCTAACCCAAACTGCTCCCGCTCTTAAGTGTGTGACCCGACAGGCTCATGGTAACCCGAACACGATTTCGAGTCTCACTCGTGATCGATCGGTCGGTAGCGGCCCCTAGCAGAACGTGCCGACTCCCAAGTACCAATAAGTCATGACGACATACCTTTCCAATGCGACTTTCGTCTAAGTCCCTTTTGCCTCACGATATACCTTGTCAGACTATAGGCGAATGATCGTCATCCCTTAAATAGTCCGACTCTCTTTCTCGATCCGAGATAAGTGATTCATCCGACTAACTCTTAGTCGGTTGTCTCAGTTAACACTTAACTGTGACGCGCATGGCCATGCTTTCCGAATCATATCTTTCGAGAGGGCCCAGAGAATATCTCTCTAGATGGAGGGGCAAAATCCCATCTCGGTCATTCACATCACGCAGCTTGATTCACAGTCGACCCGAACTCCGCCTTTATAACTGCCCATTGACGGAACAGCGTTTAACAGAACCTAAGTCGGTGATCCTCAACTCGGATTGTGCAATAACCTTAGGTCTAAGGATTACATTGATTGAGACATGCAAATGACGACTTGTTTGTTACATCTCAATGTGGGTCAGTCCGACTCGCTAAACTCTTTAGTCGAATCCATGTAAGTCGGAATAGCATCTCCATGCCCATGACAAGTGGAACCTAGTCATCTGCCGACTTTCACATTGGTCTAAGTTGTGTGTCTGGCACAACCTCAATGACCAAGGACAATTAGTATGAACAACATGAATATGTAGTTCCACAATCGAATCACATATTCAATGATACATATCAGTAGTTCATACATGGACCATAACCTTATGAATACACAGGAATAAAATCATACATGATTGCCTCTAGGGCATATTCCTAACACAATCCGCCCCCACAAGTGGATGCTCTTGCTCGATTTCTGAGGTTGAGGCTAGTCAAGTTCTCTACTGCACCTGAGCCAATGGTTGCACTAGATTGGATACGCTCGGTGAACAAGGACTTGGTGACAGTTGGGTGCACCGATGCTAAGAAAGTGAGGTCCGCTGCTCATCTGTTGGAAGGATTAGCTACTTCTTGGTGGGATACTTTTCAGATCACCCACCCCATTGCTATTGTGGCCTGGGAGATGTTTGAATAAGGGTTCAAGAATCACCATGTCACTACTGGAACTATGAGCCTGAAGCGGAGGGAGTTCTGGAGCCTGCGCCAGAGTCACCGCAATGTGTTTGAATACATAGAGGAATTCGCTAACCTATCTCGCTATGCGCCAGAGGATGTGGACTCAGATGCCAAGAGGAGAGAGAGGTTCCTTGATGGTCTGAATGATGAGCTCTCAGTCTAGCTTTCTATTGTGCATGCTCCTGATTTCCAGACTCTGATGGACAAGGCTAGGATTCTGGAGGGAAAACACGGACAAGCTAAAAGGCGCAAGAGGAAGTATAATGGCAATCACAACTCAGGGTCGCACCATAGGGCCCGTATTTCCCACCATGGTAATGGGAACTCTGGACATCACTATGGAGGTAATGGTAACCATTATAATGGAGGTAATGGGAACAGTCACCATGGAGGTAATGGGAACCATCACCGTGGAGGAAATGGCCACCACCACAATGGCCACAAGAGCTACAACAGCAACTCTGGGAGGAACAATGTACACAACCGCTCTTGCAGGAGGGATCTTAGTGCAGTGGAATGCTTCAAGTGCAAGAAGATGGGGCACTATGCTGATAATTGCCCAGAGAAGAGGGTTGAAGCAGGAAGCAAGCCTAATGCAAACCAGAAGGCAACAATCAACCATGTGAACGTTGAGGAGATTCAGAATGAACCAGAGCTAGTGGTTGGTAAGTTTCCAATCAATACCCACATCGCATTTGTTCTTTTCGATACTGGTGCATCACATACATTCATTTCAAGGGCATTTGTGGATAAGTATAAGCTACCTACCGAGGCTCTTAGAGGATCTATTAGAGTAAGTTCCCCTGGGGGAGAGATGATAGCTAGTGCAGCGTGTCGAGGGTTGACACTATAAATTGGTGCTTATGCATTTCCTGCACACCCGGTTATACTAGAATCCCAAGGGTGAGATGTCATATTGGTCATGGATTGGATGTCGGAACATCAAGGTCAGATAGATTGTGCTCAACGAGAAATTTCACTCACCACACTAGAGGGAGTAAGGATTAGGTATAAGTCGCCTACCAGTATTGGAGTGGCCGAGTTGAATTCTCTTAAGGGGGTTAGACTAGAAGATGTGGCCGTAGTAAGGAATACCCCGATGTGTTTCCGAATGAGCTGCCAGGGATGCCACCTGACAGGGATGTGGAGTTCCTTATTGACTTGATACCGGGAACAAGACTGATAGCCAAGAGGCCATACAAGATGGATGTGGAGGAACTTAAGGAATTATAAAAGCAACTTAGAGAGCAATTAGACAAGGGATTTATTCAGCCCAGTTCATCGTCTTGGGGCGCATGTTCTATTCGTGGAGAAGAAGGACAGTAGTAAGAGATTGGTGGTTGACTATCGCTCACTTAATGAAGTGACCATCAAGAATAAATACCCATTGCCCAATATAAATGATTTGTTTGATCAGTTGGAAGGAGCAAAGGTGTTTTCCAAGATTGATCTAAGATCGCGTTATTTCCAATTGAAGATCCGTGAGGAAGACGTACCAAAGACTGCCTTCACCACTAGGTATGGGTTATATGAGTATACAATTATGTCTTTTGGACTAACAAATGCTCCGGCATATTTTATGACCATGATGAACAAGGTATTGATGTCTACGCACTTCTATTCTTGTAGACAGTTGTTGGGCCTCCAAGTGCAGAGGTTTGTAGAACAGCAGCAAGCTTTCCCTTAAGTGGATCACCCAATGTTTATCGAACTCAGGGAGGAAGTGGTCAAAGGTATTCCCTCTCAAGCAATCATGCAATCAAGATACAAGAACTCTCTTGTGTCCCCAACACACCAAATACACTTGTCAGGTGTATAGGTACACTAGTTCTGCAAAGAGATAGTGAAATACAAATGGTATAGATAATTATAAGTGGTAACGGTGATAGAAAATAGCCTGAAGGCGTGGAAGAGACTAAAGGCAAACTGAAATAAAGAAGGAAGCAAGCAAACATGTAACAGATCTAATTGCAAACGGTGTATCAATGCTTAGAAACAAGGCCTAGGGATCATACTTTCACTAGTGAACACTCTCTCATAAATATATTATCTTCATGATCCTACTCTTAACTACTCTCCGGTTGGACACTCTAATCCATGGTAGGGCTATAACAGCACACCTCAAAGTAAGCCTTTCCCATCTAGAAAACCCCACACTGTCACCTTGAGCACTAGATGGTTCCAACAAACACCACAATTTCATAAAGACATACAACTCCAAATATAACTCATAACAAGTATTTGTAATCTCTAGCCTAAGTGCCACCATGGTGTGCACATTGTCACTTTCACACACATGGGAGAGCAGAGATCTATTAAAGCACTTGAGTAGCAAGGTAGATCTACAGATTACAAGCTCATGATCTCAATAAGGTCATGCATAGAGAGAGAGATGAACACATAGCTACCGGTAGAACCCTTAGCCTCGAGAGAGAACTACTCCCTCCTCATCATGGGAATCAGCAATGGTGATGGAGATGGCGGTGGAGATCGATGGAGATGGCTCCGGGGGCACTTCCCCGTCCCGGCAGGGTGTCGGAACAGAGACTTTCTGTCCCTTGAATCTCCCTTTTGGTGGTGGTGGCGCAACGGAACTTTTCGTGGATTTCTGATTGACTATCTAGGGTTTTGGCTTCGGGAGGCTTCTTATAGGCCAGAGGGCAAGGTCGGTGGGCGGCCAGGGGGCCCACACCATGACCTGGCGTGGCCTAGGTGGACCCGTGCCTAGGGGTGGTGTGGCCACCCTATGGCCCCTCTCCGACTCTCCTTCTGGCTCCGTGAGTCTTCCGGGAAAATAGTAACTTTGGCTTTTGTCCCGTCCAATTCCGAGAATATTCATTTTCAGACTTTCCTGGAACCAAAAACTGTAGAAAACAGGCAACTGGCACTGTGGCATCTTGTTAATAGGTTAGTCCAAGAAATCATATGAAAAGTACTCCAAAGTTGGAACAAAACACAAGAAAGTGGATAAAACCAAGCATGGAACATCAAAAATTATAGATACATTTGCAATGTATCAACATCCCCAAGCTTAACTCCTGCTCGTCCTCGAGTAGGTAAGTGATAAAAAGAAAGAATATTTTTTGAGGTGACATGCACCATCAAAGACTTGATCAATGTATTTGTAAAACATTCAAAGCTGCGATCATAGTTCTTCAATCATAACATGAAAGACAAAGTTCTAGCAATAAGCAAAGAAACTATGCTGCAACATGAAAAGGCACAAACAAAAGATTCATTAATAACAATGCTTTGCAAGACGTTTGTTTGTTTCACATAAAGAAAACATAGCATAATAGCATTCAGCTTGTCCCTCATAGAGTAGCAAATATAAATGCATAGGACAACTTCAAAGTTCATAAGAGTGACCTGATACAAAAGTTTAAAACAAGCAATATCAAAGTATGCATCAATCAACTAGTCTTGGGACAATGCACATAGAACTAAGAATGGCCACTATGCTCTCAAAGTAGGTGCATAAAGATAGAAGGTGGAGATTCAATATAATGGTGGAAGAAAGGCCTTCATAGAAGGAAGTAGGGATTCAAGTCCCATAAAGAGCTTTCCAAAAATTATGGTACTTATAGCTTTCAGCTCTCACTGCCCCTATCACAAGCATCTTGAAGTGATTAAGGTTAAAGTGAACAAACTATGGTGTACATGCTTGACGAAGTATAAGTTAGAAATCTCATGTCCCTTGAATACGAGGGCCGCTCCATATGTTACTCAAGTTTAGTCACCGGTAAATTCTTGTCATTGTAAGTACATGTGTATCATAGAGAACCGCCAACGGGGTACCCCTTTCCCGATGATACAGAAGAATCCCCATATCAAAATGACAAGGCAAGCACACAACGAGCATCTCAGGAATCTTGTTATTTACCATGGGAATATGGTGCTTTTTTCTCTCTTTCCTCTTTTCATGGTATCTCTTTTTTTATCTTTTCTCTTTTTTTTCAATATAGGATTCTTTTTTTATAAGAAGAATGCTTCATAAACAGCTCATTATGGTTACGCTGCAGGTTTCCACCATGTCAGCATGGATTAGACCAGCAGCCCAGGCATTTCTCTAACACATATACATAACTCCATGGACTTACAAGCTCCCCTTTCATTTCACACCGACGACATCCATATACAAAAGAGCATGATATCAACTAGGTACAAGTACCAAGTGCAACGTTGAAAGCGTTCCCCATGAAAGCATGGTTCTGCTAATTCCCGACAAATAAGTGCAAGCATATACAACATAGAAGACACAATGGTTCAAGTTTATTAAGGGCAAGAAAAGTAAAGTGTGCCATCAAGTTCGTGAGAGCTTTAATCACTAGTTTTCTCATAACAAGTTTAATTTGGAAGGTAAACAAAAGCATGAATATACTTGGAATAGCATAAGCTAGTAGGTAGGTATGGTGGACTCTTTGGAATAACTTGGTTTAGGGAGTTGGAGGCATGAGTGGAACTCATACTTGGTTGTGGAGGCTAGCAAAAGACTGGGAGCAACAAACTAAGAGAGCAATAATGACCATAATCATGCAGAGCGACAAAACATCATTGATCAAACCATAAAGTGATACTACAAGTTGAAAACTAAAGGATCATAAAGGCTTATGGTGACTTGGGATAGTCATAACATGGTGTGAGCATGCGCCAAGTCAACCCAAATAAAGCATCAAAGGAGAATACCACTATACTATGCTTTAATATGCTAAAACAACGCACGATTCATCCAAGGCACATTAAGCAATCTCAATTGTTTATAACAAGTCATGCTACAGCAAAGAATACTAAGCATAAAGCTAAAACAATATCAAGCATGGCATGACAGAGCATAGGCCACAGTCAAAACCAAGCTCTTTTTACCACATAAGCATGAACATTCCTACTCTTTTCCAAACCAAACCAAATTATTTGCAAACCAATGTATGAAAGAGGGGGTCCAACCAATTTATTAAGAAAACTAAGAAAACCAAACAAACGAAAACCAAAACGAAATCGAAAAAGAAGACGCTCCAAGAACAACACAACTGTGCATGAAACAATAAAAATGAAGTGTTTGGAAGAAACCTGGGATTTTTATTGATAAAGAAGGGGATGCCTTGGGCATCTCCAAGCTTTGACGCTTGTACTTCTTAGATATTTCCTGGGGTGACACGCGTGGCATCCCCAAGCTTGAGTTTTAGTCCATCCTTCATCTCATTACTCATTCCTTCCATACACCTGAAATTTTTCCTTCATACAAAACTTCACACAATCTTTATTAGCAACATTAGTGCACTTAAGATAAATAAGTCTTAAGGTTCAGTTCTAACACCAAATAAACTTCCATTAGAACACTAGATACTGTAGCACTTCTCTAAAAAAATCTCAATCCCCCAAAAGAACTCAAGAAGGAACCAACAAGAAGCAAATGCAGAAAATGGCAGAAATCTGTCAAAACAGACTAGCAGGTAATCATAAATTTTTTCGAAGACCTTCTGTTGCTCAAATCAAAAAGTATTGAACTAACGAAAGTTATATCACAACCTGGGTCAGAAGCTCAAAAATTTACAGCTCAATCCGACATACAGAGCTCTCTCACGAATTTTTACGGTGAAGCACAGAAATCTGTTTCGGGACAGCAACTTTCCCAATCATTACTTCTCTCTCATTAGAGGTTACTCTTGGCACAAAAAGCAAATAAAAAGGATAAGGAGAGGTTATTACAGAGGTAAAAACTTCTAAGACTCATCTAAAACTTTTGGGTTATCTCCCAATAAGTACTTTTCTTTAACGCCTTTAAGTTAGGCATAATAGTTTGAGAAGATGCTCGCATAGGAAATATGAATTGAAGAAAAAGAGAGCATCAAGAAGCAAATTCAAAGGACATTTAAGTCTAACCCACTTTCTATGCATAGGAATCTTGTAAAGAAACAAGTCATGAAAACACAAAGCAATAAGCATAGTAAAGCAAAACAAGTGCAACTTCAAGATTTTCAACATAAAGAGGGGAAACTTAATATTATTGAGATACATAAAACCATGTTTCCCTCTCTCATAATAACTTTCAATAGCATCATGAATAAAATTAACAATATAACAATCACAAGAAACATTCTTATAATGAACCACATGCATAAAAGAATTAATACTCCCCACATAAACATAGTCATTCTTATTGATTGTAGTGGGAGCAAATTCAACAAAATAGCTATCATTATTATTTCCATCACCATAATCTTCAAATATAGGAGGCATATTGTAATCATTAATTTTCTCCTCAATAGTAGGTGGACTAAAAATATCATACTCATCATTGTAATCATCATATATTGGAGGCATAGTATCATCATAAGCAATAGAATAGCTATCTTCTAAAGTTGGGGAACTAAAAAGATCATTTTCATAAAAACTAGCTTCCCCAAGCTTAGACTTTTCCATAGCATTAGCAATAATGGTGTCCAAAGAATTCATACTAACAAGATTGCTATTAGCATGCAAATATAGTTCCATAGGTTTTATAATTTTCTCTTCAAACACTTCATGTCCTAACTAAAGATAAATACTATAAAGCTCTCTAATTTTTTTGTTGTTTTCCATTAAGCCTAACTAGTGAGAATAAGAAACAAAAAGACAAAATTGCAGAATCTAAAGGAAATAACTTCGAGCACTCACACCAGAAAATAGGCGTTTGTCGTGGGAGGTTCTTCTTCTTTAATCCTCCGGTGTGAATACCTTTTACCTTTCCTCCCCAGCAACGGCGCTAGAAAATAGCTTGATGTCTACGCACTTCTATTCTTGTAGACAGTTGTGGGGCCTCCAAGTGTAGAGGTTTGTAGAACAGCAGCAAGTTTTCCCTTAAGTGGATCACCCAAGGTTTATCAAACTCAGGGAGGAAGTGGTCAAAGGTATTCCCTCTCAAGCAATCCTGCAATCAAGATACAAGAAGTCTCTTGTGTCCCCAACACACCAAATATACTTGTCAGGTGTATAGGTGCACTAGTTCGGCGAAGAGATAGTGAAATACAAATGGTATAGATAATTATAAGTGGTAACGGTGAAAGAAAATAGCCTGAAGGCGTGGAAGAGACTAAAGGCAAACTGAAATAAAGAAGGAAGCAAGCAAACATGTAACAGATCTAATTGCAAATGGTGTATAAATGCTTAGAAACAAGGCCTAGGGATCATACTTTCACTAGTGAACACTCTCTCATAAATATATTATCTTCATGATACTACTCTCCGGTTGGACACTCTAATCCATGGTAGGGCTATAACAGCACACCTCAAAGTAAGCCTTTCCCATCTAGAAAACCCCACACTATCACCTTGAGTACTAGATGGTTCCAACAAACACCACAATTTCATAAAGACATACAACTCCAAATATAACTCATAACAAGTATATGTAATCTCTAGCCTAAGTGCCACCATGGTGTGCACGCTGTCACTTTCACACACATGGGGAGAGCAGAGATCTATTAAAGCACTTGAGTAGCAAAGTAGATCTATAGATTACAAGCTCATGATCTCAATAAGATCATGCATAGAGAGAGAGAGATGAACACATAGCTACCGGTAGAACCCTTAGCCTCGAGAGAGAACTACTCCCTCCTCATCATGGGAATCAGCAATGGTGATGGAGATGGCGGTGGAGATCGATGGAGATGGTTCCGGGGGCACTTCCCCGTCCCGGCAGGGTGCCGGAACAGAGACTTTCTGTCCCCCGAATCTCCCCTTCGGTGGCGGCGGTGCAGTGGAACTTTTCGTGGATTTCTGATTGACTATCTAGGGTTTTGGCTTCGGGAGGCTTCTTATAGGCCAGAGGGCAAGGTCCCGGCCAAGGGGCCCACATCAAGCCCTGGCACGGCCTAGGTGGACCCGCGCCTAGGGGTGGTGTGGCCACCCTATGGCCCATCTCCGACTCTCCTTCTAGCTCCGTGAGTCTTCCGAGAAAATAGTAACTTTGGCTTTTGTCCCGTCCAATTCCGAGAATATTCATTTTCTGACTTCCTGGAACCAAAAACAGTAGAAAATAGGCAACTGGCACTGTGGCATCTTGTTAATAGGTTAGTCCAAGAAATCATATGAAAAGTACTCCAAAGTTGGAACAAAACACAAGAAAGTGGATAAAACCAAGCATGGAACATCAAAAATTATAGATACATTTGCAATGTATCAGGTATTCATGGAGTACTTGGATAAGTTTGTGGTGGTGTTCATTGATAACATATTGATATACTCCAAGGATGATGCTGAACATGAGAAACACCTGCGACTAATTATGGAAAAGTTGAGGGAGCATAAATTATATGCCAAGTTTAGTAAATGTGAATTCTGGTTGAACACTGTTGGATTTCTTGGACACGTGGTGTCAGGTGAAGGAGTTGCAGTTGATCCAAGCAAGGTGGCGTCAGTTACAGAATGGGTGTCACCCAAGAATGTGGGACATATTAGGAGTTTCTTGGGACTTGCTGGATATTATAGAAGGTTCATAGAGACTTTCTCCAAGATTGCAAAGCCAATGACTGAATTACTGAAGAAGGAGAAGAAGTTTGAATGGACCAAGGAGTGCGAAGCTAGTTTCCAGGACCTGAAGCAATGCCTAGTGACCGCACCTATCTTCTGTTTGCCGGATATTTAGAAGGATTTCCAAGTGTATTGCGATGCCTCTCGTCAAGGACTGGGTAGTGTATTGATGCAGGATGGAAGAGTGGTATCTTATGCCTCATGCAAACTTAAACACCACGAGAGGAATTACCCCACGCATGACTTGGAATTAGCGTCAGTTGTGCATGCGCTCAAGGTGTGGAGACACTATCTTATGGGTAAGCATTGTGACGTGTTCACGGATCACAAGAGTCTGAAATACATATTCACTCAGAAGGAGCTGAATATGAGGCAGAGGAGATGGTTAGAGCTCATAAAGGATTATGACATGAGTTTGCAATATCACCCAGGAAAGGCCAATGTTGTAGCGGATGCGCTGAGTCGCAAGGTTTATGCTAATGGCCTGACAGTGGGAGAGTTACCCAAGGATTTGTGTGAACAGTTCAAGGACCTCAGGTTGGAGGTAGTATCCGAGGGATATTTGGCAACAATGGAAGTCAAGCCAACGCTTCTGGATGAGATTAGAGAAGCTCAAAAGAAGGATAGTGACCTGGAGGAAATAAGAGGAAACATACCCAAGGGTAAAGCTGAAGGATTTCGCGAGGAGATCAAGGAACACTATGGTACAAGGATCGCTTATGTGTGCCCAACGACCCGTAGATTCGGAAGTTGATATTTCAGGAAGCTCATGACTCGCCATACTCTATACATCCAGGTAACACAAAGATGTATATGGATTTGAAGGAAAGGTTTTGGTGGGTTAACATCAAGCGAGATATTGCAGAGTATATTGCCTTATGATGTCTGTAGTAGAGTGAAGGCTGAGCACCAAAAGCCAGCAGGATTGCTACAGCCATTGCTGATACCTGATTGGAAGTGGGATAGAGTTGGAATGGATTTTATCACAGGACTGCCCAGGACGAGATCAAGATATGATTCTATTTGGGTAGTGGTTGATCACTTAACCAAGGTATCTCACTTTATACTCGTGAAGACCACTTACACTAGTGCTAAGTTAGCCAAGATCTACATGAACATAATTGTGTGTCTACATCGAGTTCCTAAGAGCATTGTGTCAGATAGAGGCACCCAATTCACCTCTCACTTTAGGCGCCAGCTACATGAGTCGTTGGGAATGAGATTGGAGTTTAGTACAGCTTTCCACCCCCAGACGGATGGTCAGACCGAGAGGGTGAATTAGATTTTGGAGGATATGTTGAGAGCTTGTGCCTTAGCTCATGGCGCTAGTTGGGATGAAAATTTGCCTTATGCTGAGTTTTCCTACAACAATAGCTACCAATCCAGCATCAAGATGTCGCCATTTGATGTACTATATGGTAAGAGGTGCAGAACACCATTGTTATGGGATGGTGTAGGTGAACGTCAACTATTTGGACCTGATTTGATCAAGGATGCTGAAGAAAAGGTTAGTTTGATTCGGGATAGGTTGAAAGTGGAACAGTCGAGACAGAACAGCTATGCTAATTCTAAGCGCAAGGAAGTGGTGTATGAGATTGGAGATCGAGCATACCTCAGAGTTTCGCCACTACGTGGAATTAAGAGGTTTGGAATTAAGGGTAAGCTAGCACCTCGGTTTATAGGACCATACCGGATCCTAGCATGCAAGGGAGAGGTTGCATATCAGTTGGAGTTGCCAGAAGCTCTGTCCGCTATTCATGATGTGTTCCATGTGTCTCAGCTGAAGAAATGCCATTCGGGGATGGTGGATACACCATTGAGGGACACCGTGCAACTAGATGAGGTTCAGCTAGAGAGTGACCTGACTTATGAGGAGAAGCTAGTCAAGATTTTGGAGACAACGGAGAGGTTTACCCGTAGCAATATGATCAGGTTTTGCAAGGTGCAATGGAGTCATCACACCGAAGAGGAAGCCACCTGGGAGCGAGAGGATGACCTCCGAGAGGACCACCCGCACCTATTTGCTAGCCACGTTGAATATCGAGGACGAGATTCATCTTAAGGGGGTTAGTCTTGTCACATACCAAATTCTAGATTTGGTACTGCATACATACATGTCATTGCATCATGATCATCATTGAAAAAAATCAGTTTTAAAGCTTTTTTTCTAAAACACCTCTTCTTTGCTTGTTCTTCACATAATTAAGCCTAGGTTTGGTTTTACCTAGCATCTGCTTGGATGACATTATATAGTCATTACAGATGCTTATTTATATAGAGTTTTCAATTACAAACCCGTAGAAATTTGTTTCGCTCGATTCAGAGCTACAGATCAAAAGTTAGGCATGTTTTGGTTTTTGCTAAATTTCAGTTTCAGAAAACACAGACAGATTCAATTACAGCAGAGTTCAGAAAAAGAATAAAGTATATAGAGGAAAAAAAGAGACAGCCTAGCCGGGCGGCAGCCAGCGGCCCACTCGGGGCCTAGCTCACAGCACATAGCCGGCCGCCAAGCGGCCCAACAGCAGCTCGCGCAGCCCGCTCCCTCTTTCCCCTTTTCTTTTTCCTCTTTTTCCTTTTGTTTTTTTTTCTCTGACCACCAGGCCCTGCCTGTCAGCCTCTCGACATATTCGTCCTCGACCTGGAGACCGCCCGACCCCAACTAGAACCGAACTCGGGGAAATCTCCTCTGATTTCGCCCGATTTTGTTGCCCCCCGGTACAAATTGCCGCGTATATATCCTCCTCTACTCACGTTTGCCCGATTTTTGCCGACTCACGAACCCTAGCTCCGCCTGGGGAGCTCGCCATTGCCGCCGCTGTCCGTCGCCTCTGTCGTTTGCGAGCAGGAGGTTCCGAGCACTCCACCGCCTCCCTTTTTCCCCTACCCTATCCCCCGTGGTCACCCGCCTCCCTTCACCGTTTTTTCCCTACCTGCAGAGCACCGGACCGCCCTAGGGAAGCCGTCGGAGACCGCCGCCCGTCCGCCGCTCCTCACCGCCGCCTGGGGGAGCAAGATCCTGAGAAGAGCCTACCCCCGAGACCGCCGCACGCCACCGCACACCATAGGCCACCCCGCCGCCGCTAAGACACACCGGAGAGACGCCCTCGTCACCGACCGAAGCCGCCGCCGCCCTCCCAGTCACTTCGCCGGTGAGTCCCGCTGTGGTCGCTTTTAGCCGCTCGATCGCGCGCCAACGGCCCAGATCGACTGGTTGACCCGTAGAGGACCGCTGACCGGTCAAAGGCTTAGTCAGCGCCATGTCACCTTTGACCGCCCAGTCAACGGGAATATTCCTCGAATATTCCCGCCGAATTTCTGGTTTTTGTTAAAATTGCAGAAAATTTGTATAACTTTAAAAATTCATAGAAAAAGATCTACTAGGCCAAAAATTACAAATAAGATGTCGTTGGATTCACAAAATTGTGTAGAATTTGATTATAAATTAATATTGCAGGTTTACTCTACGTATTTTCCTGAGACTATAAAAAGGCTTAAAGTAGTATAAAATTTATAGAAAAACTTTTGTAAACCCTTTTGGAGTAATTCCTTTTGGCCTAGGCTCTATTTTGAACTATCTGTCTAGTAGTATTTTTTTCAAACTTGAACAACACTGTTTACAACAATGTTTCAATGTTTTGACTAAAAGCCTATTAACTAGTCCTCTTTTATGCATAAATTGTTTTCTTTACATTAAAGGTTTTCCCATGCATCATTAAGTAGTAGCACTGACCAAAGAACATAACTAAACTACTGAAGCTTTGTTAAAGTGGCATGCATGCATTGTGTTGCATTTGTTGATCTCTATGTGTGGATTATTTATTTGGTTGATTTGCTTTCGTGTAGATTGTGAGGATTGTAACCCATGTGATTGTACGGATTGTGCGTTTGACTCCAACAACTATCAAGGCAAGTGGAGCTTCATAAAAGTCCTATTTACTTTCTATATGCATTGTAGTTTGTTTTGTTTTTACAAGTTATATCTATTGTTATGCTATATCCTATTATTGTCGTGGCCTTCCTTTTTAGGTGAGCCACCGTAAGTAGTTTTGCTTAGTTTGCTTATGTAGACGAGGGTGGGTTACACCATGAAAAAGATGGTTTTAAAAGTTTGTGTTTGGAAAAGTTGAAAAACAACTTAATTAATGAACTTTGTGGGTGGAATTGGTAATTGTTTGGTTCGTGAATGCCGAGCTCATGTCTATGGTTTACCCAAGTATCTCACTTGTCGATGGCCACCCAGGTTTCAGAGAAATGATTAGTGTCTTGCTTTGGTAGCTTACATGTACAGCCATATGCCAGTGAGTTACGGGTGGCTGGATAGACTTAGTAGGTCGTGTCGACCCGAGCTCTTCATATCCAGAGATATAGTGAATGTGATAGGTTGGTACGGTGCGTGGATGGGCTTGCGGAGCTACTTCCCGAATTGTCTCTTCTTGGGCTTCTCTCTATCATGACTCAATATGCATGTCATGGTACGAGCGGGTCGACCAGGTCATATGGGTAAAGTGTGCAACCCCTGCAGGGTGTAAAACTAAGTGCTTAGCCGTGTCCCCGATAATGGACGATTGAGTTGCTGGATTATGGGTGCTATGACATGTTCTCATTCATTCTAACTTGTAATTGCTAAAACTTGTGGTTGAAACATAATTGGGTTGTGTGATGAAGACTAAATGATTTAAAAATGGTAGGATAAAGTATTTTGCTGCTGCAACTAAGCCTGAACCCCACAAGCCATATATGCATATAGATGTTTAGTCTTGTCGTTTCTCTCATTGTTCCACTTGCCAGTACATTCCAAGTATTGACCCTTCGGGGCTGTTACGTTTCATGTTGCAGGTTACTCTTCTGGTTACTCTGAGTAGTAGTGTTGGTTGCGACCCTCCACTAAACATTTTGTTCGCCTGTGGTGCATAATGGAGACTGGAGCTACTTTATTTATGCTATCTATTTGATACTTGTTTATTTGGGCAAGCGTTATGCTTTGCAAACTTTGTAATAAATACAATATTCTGGATCATATCATTGTAATAAATATGCATTGTTAATTCTTTGATGTATATCGATGTTATGTATACCAATGAACTAATCCAGGGATTGGCGTGATACATAGAGGTGCTACCCTACCAGGTCGTACCGTTTCACCCTAAAGAAACCATTGGGTATTCCTTCTACCACAAAACCGAAGGCAAGATATTTGTTGCACGAGGAGTATTTCTTGAGAAGGAATTTCTCACTAAAGGTTTGAGTGGGAGGACAATAGTTCTAAATGAGGTTATTGAACCAGAGCAAGATGAGCAGAGTAGCGCAGAACTGGAAACTATTTCGGAAATGTCTATGGCGCCATCAGATGTTGTCGCGCCTACAAGTGTTGTATTCCTGGAAATTAATGCTCTTATTGAACCTTGTAGATATGGTAGAGTTCGTATTTTGATTGTAAGATTTGAAGATGAAGTATTATTATTGGATAATGATGTATTGTTGTTGGAAAATGATGAACCACCTACATACAAAGAAGTTATGATGGGCCCTGAATCCATCAAATAGCAAGATGTCATGAAATTTGAGATAGAATCCATGTACGAGAAGCAAGTTTTGAACTTGATGAACCCTCCTGAAGGCGTAAATCCTATAGAATGTAAATAGATCTATAAGAAGAAAACAGACGCGGGTTGTAATGTGACTGTATATAAAGCACGACTTGTCACAAAAGGTTTTCTATAAATTCAAGGGGTTGACTATGATGAGACATTCTCTCTTGCAGCGATGCTTAAGTCTGTCTAGATACTTCTAGCAATAGCTGCATATTACGATTACAAAATATGGCAGATGGATGTCCAAACAGCGTCCTAAACGGGAAGCTAACTGATGATGTGTACATGGTAAAACCCAAGGGTTTTGTCGATCCTAAAGATGTTGGAAAGGTGTGCAAACTTCAGAGATCCATCTATGGACTAAAGCAAGCATCACGGAGTTGGAATCTTCGTTTTGATGAAGTTGTCAAGAGTTTTGGATTCATTAAGAATACACAAGAGTCTTGTGTATACAAGATGGAAATTGATAACGCGATAGCGTTTTTAATACTATATGTGGATGACATATTATTGATTGGAAACGATAAAAAAAATATTAACACTATAAAGGAGTTGAAGAAAAGTTTTTTGATGAAATATTTGGGTGAAGAAGCTTACATATTGGTCATAAGATCTATAGAGATAGATCCCAACGCCTAATAGGGCTTACCCAAGATACATATAAAGACAAGGTTTTGAAGAGGTTCAAAATGAAGAATCCAAGAAGGGATCACTTCCAATGGTGCATGGCAAGCCACTAAGCAAGAATAAATGTCCTATGATAGATGTTGAGTGATATGACATGAGTGAAGTCCCATATGCATCAGCAATTGGTTCAACCATGTATGCCATGATATGTATAAGACCGGATGTATCATATGCTCTAAGTGTTATGAGTAGATACCAAAGTGATCCAGGAGTGAATCACAGGATAGCAGTGAAAAATATACTTAGGTACTTGAGAAGGACTAAGAATATGTTTCTCATATATGGAGGTGACAAAGAGCTCATTGCAAAATTCTACACCGATGCAAGTTTTATCACTGATCCTGATGATCTTAGATCCTAGTTCGGTTATGTGTTCACTTTCAACCGAGGAGTGGTGAGCTAGAAAAGTTCTAAGAAAGATACAGTTGCGGATTCTGCAATAGAGACGGAGTACACGGCAGCGTCATATGCTACAAAGGAGGGTGTCTAGATTAAGAACTTCATTATAGAACTTGGTGTGGTTCCAAGTCCATTAGAGCCTATGGAGATTCATTGTGACAATAATGGTTCCATCGCTCAAGCAAAAGAACCAAGGTCCCACCAGAAGAACAAGCATGTACAATGTCAGTTTCATCTCATACGCTAGTTCGTTCATGATGGTGACATCAATATGTGGAAAATTCATACAGACCTGAATGTAGTGGATCCGTTGAGAAAGATACTCATGCTTGCAAAGCATGTACAATGCCTATTTCCCGTGCACGAGCATCTTCAGCTTTTTGGCCGCAACATTGAAGGTGGCCATTTCTTGCATAACTTCATTGGAAGTAATGAGGTGGTAATTGTGTCTCCCTTGTAGGCTCTTTAGATCAGTGGGTTCAAATGGCAGGAGAGCACTCGCATGCTTCCTCTTGATCCAAGCGTCATCAAGATGGTAGCACCATGATTTCTGAATGTGGTGGCAATGGACTTGAGTCTATGATACATGTCTTCATGGTCCTCACCATCCATTATGTAAAAACCTTCAGCTTGATTTCTCAAGGCATCATACCGGTTTCTTCTCATGCTCTCATTTCCAATAAACGACTCGGTGAGGGAATCCCAAGCTTCCTTGGCAGTGTTGAGATGCTCAATGTGTGGCATGTCCTTGGGACCCACACCAAGTTGTATCATGTGCAAAGTGGTGGCATTGAGTTGACTATCCACCACTTCTCTTATTGTCATATTGGATGGATCAACAACATGAAGTCCACCCACAATAATCTTCCCCAACTTGATAGAAGAACTGCAAATATGAGATTTCATCAAGAATTGCCATTGATTAAAAGAATATGCACTTAGATTGGGTGTATCACCCCTATTGTTTATATGAGGGTGAGGGATTGGTGGGTCAGGAGAGTATAAGTGAGGAACCTCACTATAGTTCTCCTTACCACTAACTTTTTTGGAGGAGGATCCACTATCCTTGCTACCATCCCCCACCTCCGACTCATTGGATTTATCCAAAGCATCATCCTTTGATTTAGAATGCATGTTCTACGGAGGAGTGGGAGATGCGGGTTTACTAGATGGCATGAGGCGCGCTATCATTTCACGCATCTCTTGCATTTGGGTTTCCATGGTAGAAGTCAAGGAATTTTTCAATCCTTCGAGATCTTCCATGGTAACCAGAACACTAGCTTCACCCTCCAGTCTAGTACCCATACTCTCTTAGGCAGTAAATCCTGAAATAAAAGCCGAGGATCTGATACCAATTGAAATGGATCATATGGGCACCTAGAGGGGGGGTGAATAGGTGCTACTTCAAATTTTAATACTTTTTCAATTTAGGCTTGACACAAAAGGTAAATTCTCTAGATATGCAACTACGATGATTTTTCTATATGCCAACCTAGCTACTAAACGAGTAAAGGCGGTGAGAGGAAGGAGGTAACCAAGAGTGGAGCACATGGAGACACACGATTTGTTTTACCGCAGTTCCTTTCTTGTTAGGGGAAGTACATCTGCGTTGGAGAGGTGGGAGGTACTAAGACCAGCACGAAACAATAGGCCTCACCCTGTTCTCCGATGGATCTCACCACAACTGGCCGGTTCCACCTTTCCACTATATGGTACCCTTCGAGACGGGAACCGATGCCTTTACAATGAGATCGGGGCACACATCCACAACTGAATTGGAGTCTCTCCAATATGACAACAATCTGCCACAATAAACAAGTTTATCAAGATACGAAACCAAGATCTAGAAATTCAAAAGAAACTCTAGATCGATGTCCCCTCAAATGAGTGAGGAGGGAATTGAAGATCTCTTCAATGATGATGTAGATCGATGCCTACTCCTTAGATTCTCCAAAGGTCTTGGTTTAAAGTGGAGATCTCGTGAAAAAGGAGTTCAAATAGTACGGCGATTTTTCATCTGATCTGAGAGACCCTAGGTTGAAGATGGGGAGGGGTATAAATACCCCTCCCTGAAGGGAGCCATTTGGGGACAACTAGGTCCGGATAATCTAGCCTGAGTGGGGACAGATAATCTGGTCAGGGCAAATATCCGGCCCAGATCAAATAATTCGGGCAGATTATCCGAGTGACGCGCCGCTGGTCCTTAGCAAAATTCCTTGAGGGTCCAAATAATACGGCCCATGGGGGAGGGGCAAACTATCCGGTCAGGGCAAAATCTCCGGTCCTGACAAAACATCCAGGGGAAACTCTGCCCCCCCCCCATCACGCATTTGGTCCTTAGTCGATTCTTAGGAGGAGGCGGATAATACGGGTGGAGCAGGGACCGGATAATCTGGCCCTGGGTAAACATCCGGCCTGGTGCCAAAATATTTGGCCAATAATCCGTCCCCTCACAGAGCATTGTGCCCCTAGTCCTTTGTCGATTTTGCTAGGGGCGAATTATTCGGCCCTATCTAGGGGCGGATAATCCAGCGTAAAATCGTTCTTTTGCTTTGTTTGATCAGGAGCACTTTTGGGGAAAAATATCTGCAGCACTCAATGCACAATTAAAAGATCCTTGGTATTGTTATCTAACACACAAAACACTAGGGAATGAAATGCTCTTTTAGAGCACTTTTCCTAAGAAGATCCATTCTAAGTGGTTGAACCATCTGCGGCTTGGTAGCACTTGAATCATTAGAATCTTTGATATTCAGGACGTCCGCCTCTTCACGCTTCCTTTTTCCTTCACTGGAGATAACCTTGAAGGAATTAGAATTCGTGGAAGAGGCAGCCTAAGTTGGAGTCTACGAGGAATGATAAACAGAATTTTCATCGCGTTCCTCATTATCTCCCACAACATTAGCCTCGGTGATTTCTTCGGATTCGGCGGCAGTGTCAAGCAAATCGCCATTTTCAAGCAAAGGAGGAAGGGAGTCCATATGATTATGACCCTATGAAATAAGCAGGACCATACGAGAAAATGAGATTATGAAAGGGAAGAAGCAGACAAATTAAAAATAAGGAAATAAACTTACATTGGGAACAAGTTTTTCTTGCCATAGGGTTCAACCTGACACTCTGGTGGCACTGCTTCCCTCTTCATGAGCGTGGTGAAGGATATCACCCTTTTCTCAAGTTCAGAAATGGGCAAATTTTCTGGGGACATCCTCGTCGAGCCCTTCTTCCTAGATTATTCACATATACCCGATAATCTAGCTTGGAGAGGTTGGATGCGGACCCGAAGGAAATAGTCTATGATTTGCAAACCTGAAAGTTCGTGCCTAGCTTGGGTGCCCAAATGGTAAATCCGATCTAGCAGCGGATTGATCTCCTTCATCTCATCAGGACATGGGCGTTGCTCCTAGGAATTAAGCACTTTAGGTTTTATTTGGGTCAAAAGGCACCAACCCTAAGGATTGACCCTCAACCTGCTGGTCCTTGATGTAGAACCATTTTGATTACCAACCTTGAACAGAATCTGTAATCTTGAAATCAAAGTACTCGACATATGAGCGGACGGATATTATGGCGCCACCAACGTCATGGATGACGGTTTTGGTGGATTTTCTTCGAACGCAAAAAATGCTTCCACATGCCCCAGTGGGGATGGATCCTGAGGAAACATTCGCAGAGGGTGATGAATCAAGCTATGTGGAGAATCGAGTTAGCCGTGAGATGGTAGAGATGCACATCATAAACAAATAGGAGTCCATGAAAAAACTCATGGGTAGGAAGAGAAAGGTCACGGAATAGGAAAGATAGAAACATTACCTGACATCCCTGTTCAGGTGCAAGAGTTGCTTCATCACCAAGCAGCTTGAAGGAGTTTTCAGCGAGGAGGCTAGATTTGCGAGCATCGCGCAGCTCTCGCGTCGGGCACTGTGAGGGTTCCCACCCAATGGCACGCGGTTTGGCGACTGTAGCATCGGCGGTGGAGTAAGAACCCTTCCTCTTGCCCATGGTGGTGAAGTTGCAAGTGCTCGTGCACAAGGAACTAAGTGTAGAAGCGAGGGGAGCAACAGCACAGAACAAGAAGGAGCGCAAGGAAGAAGAAGAAGCTTGCGGCGGAGGGGAGATTACGCAGTAAAAGAATCCCCCCTCGGCACTTATAAAGTACCCATCGCAGCCCAAGACCATTGGATCTAGAAGATATGGCATCACAATGAAACATAAGGGCGCCACTTGTTCATAGTTAAAAAAGGATCAGCCGTAATGAGAATTAATTACCGCCGTAACTTCGGAGAAAATTGTGTGGTGCCTCGATACCCGTGTAACATGGGGTTGTGTGGTCAAACTCACCGCTGACACAGCCCCCACGTGTCATCGGCCTGTGTAATGGGCCCACTACTAAAACATCCCATAGGGAGCGCTGAAACATGACTAAGGCACGCCATCATCGTCAGCAGTGACATTATGGGAAGCAATGAAAATACTTTCGATATACTAACAAGGAACTCGAAGAAATAATTCCAAGTTTTGAGTCGAGCAAATTCCTCAGATGACGTACTTGAGCCTTTGCTCGGGCGCAAGAGTTCAAACATAACCTCGGGGGCTACTCCCATCGGGAGCGTTGGCTGCGCACCCAATAATTTTTTTTTTGATGATTCCGGAAAAAATAAGATCTGAGTTGAGAATTTCCTTGGATGATGAAGACTTGAGCCTACACCCGAATACAAATATTCGACTATAGCCTCAGGAGCTACTCCCATCGGTAGCACTGACCACGCACGCGATAGAAAAAATAAAAACTCCTCCAGAGTCGACAACAAAGAAGATGAAAGACTTGAGCCTACACTTGAATACAAATATTCAACTGTAGCCTCGGGGGCTACTCCCATCGGGAGCACTGGTCGTGCACCGATAGAATAAAAGCAAAAATCCTCCAATGGAGATGATAAAAATAAAAATAAAGTATGAGTTTTACACAAATTTATCCTCAGACGGTTACTCCCATCGGGAGCATTAGAACAACGCACCCGATAAAAATGATAAATAAGCTGACAACTTCATCAACTTCAACAGCCAAACAAGGCAGTAAATAAGTTATTAAAAATTATCGGACCGCGTCTGCCGTGATAACATGTCTGAATGTCGTGTCTATCAATATAAAAGTAAGAGCCCAGGATCCATCTTGTGAGGCCCATACCTGGGCAATTTTCGGGCCGGGCCGGGCTCGGACCGGGCCTGACAAAGCCCAAAACCCAGGCCCGAGCCCGGCCCGGCTGTCGGGCCTGAAACTGGAGCCCGAGCCCGGCTCGTCATGCACATTTTCCTCCGGGCCATCGGGCCGGGCCTTTCCCTATTTTTCCCACTCCTTTGGCCCGAGCCCGGCCCGTGAGGTTGTCGGGCCTCAATACTGCAGCTCAGGCCCGGCCCGACGGGCTTTTTTCGGGCCGGGCTGCCCATGTTGCATTCGAATGCGCTTTGCTAGTAATTTTCCATATCAATGATATGATGAAAAATCCCGACGGACGTGTTGGGTACCCAAAACATAAAACTGTAATTCAGTAATCAGTAAGACCTCTGCGACTAGGACTGAGTTACAGCAGTATATACAGAGCTCAAATCTGGGGACTTAAGCTTGAAGTAGGTTCACGATGTTTTTGTCCAAAAGCAAATAACTGGTTCCTGATCCATCGGATGCACCAGAGTTGTTATACCAAAATCCTCATGAATAAAATATTTATAAACATAAAAGTTACTCGAAGAAAACTTCACATTTAATATAGAAAATGTCGTTGAGACTCAACCTAAACCTACGATTCGGATGGAGACAGGGGCTATGGACATAGATATAACTTATCAGGTTCTCATAATTGGTATACCTAGTACATACTTACAATACAGCCCAAGGCCCACAAAGAACTATGTGTCTTGGAAGCATCCAAAGCCTAGAAACCGAATGTGTTGATCAAGCTAGGAGTACCAACCGACATTGTCAAATATTTGTAATCAAACTTGTAACCGATCCGTGTTGGACTCTAATACCCCACCTCTCATATATATATATATGCTGGAAGGATCCGACGAAGAGGGCACCCTAGCTTTGAGCAAAACACAACTCACCATGACTTAGATTACATCTAGCGAATCAGCGACTATGTAAACCATCTGTTTTTATAATCAGGTAGGACTTCAACTCTCTTGTTTGTCTGATGGGCCGATGAAATCACTAGCGCTCTTTTTTCCATCAACCCCAAGTCCATAACAATGGACATTGTCGAGGTCACCCTCATCACCAAGCACTCCAGATCATCGCCTTCCGAAATATCGGCTTTTCCAGAATCTTAGCTCCATTGGACTTTGTTTAGGTCCCTAAAAGATAAAATACACAACACAGGGTTTCCTTTCCTCTAGAGTAATAACGAAAATAAAAGGGATCATTGGTAAATCCTCAAAAATCAATATAATACATTGTTATTAAATTATATATGTTGCAGATATGTGGGAATATGTGTCAATAAATTACAAAGTTCATGTATGCATTTTACATGCATCACTTGGAGGTGACTCACACTAATGATGGTTTGACTCCCACTTAGCAGAAATAATCCCTAGATTTACTACAACGTGCAGGTATGCTGGAGTGCAATGCTACCACCACTCCGATGTATGCACTGATAGATTATATGTGTTTGACGGTGCTCTTATCATGTCTGATGATGCCAATAAGTACCGCAACATTGCTGGTGCCTTATAGTATATGCCGATCACTTGGCCTGATATTTCGTATGCGGTTAACCGAGTTTGTCGGTTTCTCCATGCACCTCAAGATTCTCATTGGTTAGTTTTCAAGCGCATATTCGCTATGTTCGGTTCACTACCTCATATGGCTTACATCTTAGGCATGCACCTTCTGGTTTTCTCTCTGCTTTTCCATATGCGGATTGGGTTGGTAGTCCGGATGATCGGTGATCCGGAGGGGGGGGGGTTATGCAGTGTTATTTGCTCCCAACTTGATCGGCGTAATGCTCGTAAACAAGTGGCAGTGTCTCGTAGTAGTACTAAAGTTGGGTACAAAGCGGTTGCTAATGACACGGTTGAGCTTGTTTGGGTACAGCCATTGCTTATAGAGTTGAGGATCTCTCAAGATTAGCCGCATGTTCTTTGGTGTGACAACATCGGTGCTACATACCTTTCTTCTAATCCAGTATTTCATGCCCAAATAAAACACATCAAAGTTGACTATCATTTTGTGACGGAACGCGTTGCACAGAAACTACTTCAAATCAAGTTAATCTCTTCCAAGAATCAACGTGTTGGAATATTTATGAAACCATTCTCACTGCATCAGTTTGAAGTATGATAGCGCAATCTTAACCTGTTAGACACATCAGGGCACGGTTAAGATTAAGAGAGATGTTAGACTTTGTATAGCTTTTGTGCATACTTTGTATAACTATATTTGTACACTTTGCGTACCCGTATATAAAGAAATAGCCACACCCGGTTAGGGAGCCGTTCCCAACCTCACTTACGAGTCTTACAAGGATATCTCGTCTCGTCTCTCTTTCTCTATCTGTCTCTGTGTGTCTCTGAACACTACTTTCCACGCGGGATTGTCTCACATTGTTTAGCTACTGAAACTTCATATATTTCGTGTGTTCCCAAATTTTTGAGATTAAAATCTTAAAAGTCCAAATGTTGGATCGCCAACACACATCACCCACTATTCAATAATGGAATTTTAATTTATACTCGAAGTTCCTAAAAAGTCCACTCCAAGTATTATAATGTGTTTACTTTTTCAGAACTTCTGCCTATCTCGCACTCTAAACCTCTATCACACTCATGGATTTCTCATACATGAAAACTTGTTTGATGTACAAAAAATTTACTTGGCATTATATAGCAGGATTTATTAAAATTATAAATTCAGAGTAAGCCTAACTGATTTAAACCGCTTTTTTTCCCCGGGGTCACCTTCTAAAATTAAAAACATCATCAAGTTCAATTTTCAATTTAGCACAGAACATACTATGCATGCTCAAGCATGGGCAAACCAACCTAGTTTGTTTGACATAAATGTTTTTAATCTCCTTACAGCCATAATGCCCATGTTGTTCATAAACTTAACACAAAGTATCTTGTTTGCACGCTAATTCACACATTAAACAATGCAAATTCATTGTTTTCACACCTAAATGAACCACTATAAGATATAATAATGATATGTTTTACAGATACAAAAAGACCACTAATATGTTATCAATCTATTTGTGAGACTTCTTTTGATTTTGCCCATAGGAAAAGATAGAGCCCAGCAATCACTATTGTTGTTCCGAGGATGCTGCATATCCAGAAAAAGTATATCAGTTCAAACCAAGTTGTTGAATTAAATCTGTTATAAGGATACGAGATTACACAATGTGAACTTTTTTTACATAAAAACTATAAATATATCATATGTTACTTTTTTGCAAGGATATGTTACTTAAAAAAGATGGCATTCGATGCCAAGAAAGATACCTTCCTATTGTAATATGATCGCCTATGAAGACAGATGATAGGACAATAGTGAACACCACCGATAACGGACTGAACATCGGTGGATATGCTGGGCCTCGCTTAGCCACAGCCCACGAGTTGAGGCTATATCTTGCTGCCGTTGCAAGTGCACCCTAGAAATAGTAGTAATTCATGTAAAGTTTCTTGTGAAGTCCCAGGAGCAAGGATAATAGTACAATTGTGACTGCTGTCTATATGCTATCATCATGTCATCTAGAGTCAATCCAATGGCCAACATTATAGTAGTTGGAAATAAAATTGAACTACTTTATTAATACATGGTCTACCTTGCATTTTTACATAGTGTCTGGTAGCACGTGCTGCAGCTGACTCTTAATCTACATTTCGCTTTCTCTAATAATCAGTTTACATCACCTTATTGTACTTTCTCTGAATGCATTAAATTTATTCCATGTCCACATCTTTTTTTTCCAAAAAGTCACTTACTTTTAAGATTTGAGCTTAAAAGCCACTTCTAAATTTATTGTACTTTCTCTGGGTGCATTAAATTTATTCCAAGTCCACATCTTTTTTTTTCCAAAAAGTGACTTCGGTAATAGGGAATAAAGATTAATGTGAACTTTCATGTTTAATGCTTGAAATACTTCTCACGATATAGTTTGGTACTATTAGGAATATTTGCGGCATCAGATGACTCACCGAGTACAAGATGGTCACAAGGTCCATATTCCATCCTAGCTTCCAAGCACTCTTGTCCCTTCTCAGTATAATACCAACAAGTAATGTCTGAAATCCTCCAAGTAGGCATGTCACCATGGATGACCAGTATTTGTGTGGATACACCTTGAGAACCTTTGACTGCAACAAGATCTCAGAAATTTTACTATTGACTTACATACATGATGAGCATATAAAGAATGACTGGTATAGATCTATGGTCACCTGAATTATGTACCAGCAAGCGAATGCGAAACTGCTGGCCACCAAAAAAAGTGTCCCTCTCATCTGATTGTTTGCCACCTCCAATTGCTTGTCCTTGTGGAGATCAAGGATAGGACTCCAGAGATGAAGCGTCTTACCCTTGTAAAGGCTGATGAGCATGGTGCCTCCAACAGAGAGAGCAACACCTACTATCTTCAGTGACCCTGCTGTGCTGCAAACTTGCAAGGTCTCCAGTCTGACATGTTCAAACATACGTTTGTTTCAGTGAAATAGAAACTGGTTTCACTTTTGTGCACTTCTGGCTTGAAGTTGACACAAAAAGCATCCGGGCATGTTGTATTGAAATTGACAGTCGCAGTATGCTTGTAGTGCCATAATAAAATTGTCTAGGTTCAATGAAGCTTCCATTTCCAAAAAACAATATTACTCAGAGGGAGTAGAACAATATAGAAATTGAGATAAATTTATGCACCTGAGAATCAAGGAGATTATGAACGTCACCAGAGGAATTATATTTAGAAAGATGACAGCATAAGATGCCGTAGTGTCCCGGAGGCCATAGTAATATAGACTCAAAGGGACAGAGTACCTGTGTAACATGACGTGACACCATGTGAGTAGAATGATGATGTAACAAGTTTCATTTCTTTGAAACTTCATGTAGATATTGTCTTCGTTTAAACAATTTAATTAACAAGAATGTAAGGGAAATAGAGCAGTGCTCCGCGACAGGCTAACCAGAAACTATAAATAGTCATTATAAACTATTGAGCGGTAATGCTGCCATCGGTCCATAATAAATCTTGCATAGCGTTCAACAAACTGTGTTTATTTTTGTGAAGTGATAAACTGTCTTGCTGATGCCCGTATCCCAAAAGCAGCTCCTTTATTTAGTCCGTATGATATATTTTACCCCAAAAGAGTAAAATACAAGATAGCTAGTTGATTAGCTTGAACACAATTTGTTGAGGTGATGTTTTGACACATAGGTGTAAATGCACCCATTACGAAAATATATTAAAACGCATTTTAAATGTCAAAAAATTCTGAACAAAAATTTCATGTGTACATCTGAACATTCTATGTTGGCACACAAAAGTTTCACAAGGGAAAAACATTTTTTGTGGCTTGTGCGAAAAAGACAAAATATATCTTGTGAATAGTCTTATTATAGCATCGAAAATTGTATTTTTCACCTAATCCACTGAAAATGTTCCTTCGCTAAACTTTGTGTAGAAACATAAAATGACCGAACGTACACAGTGGATTTTTTCTGGAAATTTTTGACATTTAAAATAGGTAATTTAACAATGGGCTCATCTACACCTACGAGCCAAAGTAGATTTCCCACAGTTAGGTGTGATTTTCTGAAAGTTGTGGGTTCAGTTTTGAACCCACTTGAACTCTCTAGAAGCCCCACTGTTTAAACTTTAAACTGTCCAGTAATCTTCCTCTTCAATTGAAGCTGCCTGAAGGCAACTACGAATACAATTATGCATACAGTTGACTGTTGACCTAATGAAGAATTATTTTACCGAACTATAATCACTACAATATTGCAGTTGGAGTTATGAATAATCAGTTTCTGGTGGAGTATCTAACGTGTAAGAATAAATATTCTGAACTTGCTTTAAAAATGGAGAGACACAATGTCAACAGCTGAACAGAACAAGAAATATTTTTGCTAGCCTTTTGGATCTGTCTGGTCAAGAATCTGCTACTTGGTGATTCTTCTCCTAGCTGTGTCTAAGTCTTCCTTGGCTCACTAAGGAAACCATAGCGCGGTCGTTATAGACATATATTCAGAAAGCACAAGCTAATTGATTGTTAGATGGCCTCAGTGACAGAACACAAACTAATATATTTTCCTCGGTAAATCTTGATAAATTTGATCATTTACCTATATAAGTCAACGTCCGGATTTTAAATAAAAACTTCAATCAAGTACTACTGCTAATGCTATAGGGTCAGTTAACTCTGAACTGTCCAGTGTTGCTTCCCGTTGACATACCTTCTGGTCCTAATCAGTGTTAGCAGGATACACATTATTTATGGAGTGGCTAAGTAGTACTCTATGTATACGTTTTTCCAAAACAACCATGTGTAACATGTAAAACTTGATATGATATTTTGATTAGCAAGGTAAATATATTCCCTTGTCAACTGGAATAGAGTTCGTAAGTGGTAACCAAGTGGAGGTGGGTCGATGTTAGTAGAAGGAAAAAGGATTAACTGTGGCAAGAAACAGTGAATACGAAATATCATGGCTGATTCCTCGACGTTAACTGAAGTAGATTTAGTCTGCAGCTTTTATACATTGAAAAATCATGTGTCAAAAAAAATTAACCCAGGTTTCGGTAAGACGGTTTAGCTTTGATGAAGACAACAGGCCTGGTTTTGATTTTAGCGCGTAAAAGTCATGACAAAATATCACATGGATGTTGAACACGCGTACTCTGTCAAACCATATACATGACCAGCCGTTCAGTGTGAAAAACATCAAATGATCCCGTAAAAAAAAAAAGAACAACAGCGCATATATATACATACCCGATAAACGCATTGAGGAATATCCATCTGAAGGCGCGCCAGCTCATGTCCCTCCATTTTCCTCTACACCGAGACAAAACAAACATAGATGTAAACCCCATAATCGTCTTTACTTGATCCCACCCATGCATGATGCAGCATGTTAGACACATGGTAGATACCTCTCGGAGACGAGCGCGAAGGGGAGGATGAAGACGGCACCGAAGAAGCTGCGGTAGGCGAGAAGGCTGAAGATGAACATGCCGCCGCCAATGGACACCTTGGAGAGCAGGATCATGCCCGTGTGGAAGAGCTGCACCAGCACCATGGACAAGGGCTCCTTCCACCCCGCCGCCGAGGCCGGCTTCATGGCTGCTACGTTGATGTCCATATCACGGTCCAAGGTCCAAGCTCTGTGTGAATGGTGCTTTCTACCAGACTACTGCAGCAACTGAACAGAGACACTGATCCATATATATACACATGTACGTATCTGCATATTTTTGGAAGCAAGGAGTTGAGTGCTGTTGTTAGGTCTTAGGTGTAGCAACGGGGATGCACAGTCATGCATCCATCACATTGCACACGAGGAAAAATATAGAGAAGGATTCTCAGGAGAGTGGGAAAAGCGGGATGTAAACAAGGGAAAGGAAGGAGTTGGTGTGCAAATAACACGGCTTGGGAGTCCAACCCGTGTGTCCCACTCCCTGTGTGCTTCACAGCCCTTCTTTAGGCAACTGGTGACTTAGAAATTCATCGGTGCAGGACTTCGCAGGTTGGGCCCATGTCTGGTGTAATTAACGGATCAGAAAGCAGATACACGGGATTCCGGGTTGAACACATCTTTTTTGAGGGTTGAGTTGAACGCACCTGATCCCTGCCTGCAAGTTGCAAAGGTCGAGATGGAAGCAGGGCTTTTTGCCTTTGAATAATACTTTTCTTCCCATTTTACCAAGGATCGGGAGTATTGCTAGTACTAGAAACAGCTACATACTACAATTGCAGTAGTTCGGAGATCTTTGCCAGCATCACGATGACATTTTCGGGTTCAAGATTGAAGTCATCTCCGCACTTGCAAATTCATTGGAATAAGACAAAGGAAACCAGGGTGTGGAAATTCAAATTCTAACAAGAGCTAAATTGTGTTTCAAATAAAGCAATACTTAGATTTGTCATGCTCGCTCTACCCACAAATAGAGCTTCGCAATAGTAAAAAAAACTCGATTAACTATGCACCAGATCAAATCACTTGCCAAAGGTACGATCAACATGATGGCTGGGAGATGAAACAATGAATTCGACACTACAGTTACAGGCAATAATCACAGGGAGTAAACGTACATTGGTACTAGTACTACTTCAAATCGGAGCTCCACAAGATCAGCATTATGTAGATAATATTGCTACAGAAATAATTCATTTCCCACCAAGCACACGGTGTCCTTGGAATAGAAAATGAAGCCAGAGTGCGCAAATTCTAATGACAGTTAAGTTGTGTTTCAAAATAAAGCAATACTGAAAGTTGCCCCATACACAGTTTCACAATACTGAAAAATTACTCATACTATGATGCATCAGATCAACCACTGGAGTACAGACTGATGAATTCGATATTACAGTGAAA